>OY728167.1:967742462-968357068 GCA_963277665.1 Viscum album
TTGGACATTTGACGGGTGGTTCTGTAATAAACCATATGACGGGTGGTGCCGTGAATACCAGGATGGGTGGTTACGTTATAACCTCCAATGCATTGGGTATGGAAGTTGTCCGTATGGCTATTCCATTAAGTATGTATGGAAGTTGGCCGAATGGCTATTTCATTAAGTGATATGTGTGGGAGTAGACCTTATGGTTATTCCACTTAAGTATGTTTATGTCCCAAGTTACCTTTATATGTTATGTGATATTTATATGGGTTTTATGGTAATCTTTTGGTTACATAAGGGTAAGTAATAAACTTTTATTCAGCGAGGAGTTTTTTTTACTACTTCGAAAAGGTGAAAGGTATTACTTTGATAAAGTATACATGGTTTACTTGTTGTTTTGAAAAACTAACAGTTTTCATTCTTTGTGTATCCCTTACTGAGCTTATTATGCTCATCCCAAGTTTTTGAAATGTTTTTCACAGAAATTAGCGTGGAATAGGGTCAAGGATGGGATCAAGGGAAAGTCATGCTACCTAAAACATGGAACTATACATGTTTCTTTTTAAGAGTTTTTATTTTATGTAAATTTAGTAGAAGGGACTACTTTGTAATCTTTTGAGTTGTAATAGTTATGTCCTAATTCTCTAAAACTCTAAACCTGAAAAGATCCTCAATGTGAATTACTCATTTAATTCAATATTAAGTAAGGTTTAAAGGCTATGGCCTTATAGTTGGTATCAAAGGTCGGTTTAGATAACTTTAGAGGTTAGGGTATTCTTTAAGCATAAGTGACAGTACCATAATGGATAGGATTTCAGAAAGAGTCCTAGTTTTAGATAAAGTAAATGAGTAAGTATATCTTGGTGGTTATCTCCCTCATTAGTACATGATGGTTTTGTTGATATACTCACACTGACATTTCTGTTTTTAGTGAAATGATGGATATAGAAGGCACCATAGAGAAAAAAGATTTAAAGGAAACTGTGTTGGTTCCCTGATTATGAGACTGGATGAAATGGGGGATTCAATGAGGAATCTCATGGTTGTTCTAAACCAACTATCAAGGAGTCATGATAAACCACTTTAACCTTGGTATGTTCTATAATTCATCATGTACGAGATGACCAAATCCATGTGGAAGTTTAGGTAATAATTATAAAGGTAACCATTAGAGTTTATATGATCCTTACTTTTGAGGTAATTATGGGTTATTATATGATATGCTAGATAATGAAAGGCATGAAATAAACTTGAGGTTAAAATATGTAATGATCATTTTGATGATTTTATCTCTTTTTGGGGAATGATTTAAGAATTATATAGTTTTGGAAAAAGGACAACACGTAGACCGTGTGACAACCCGTCGCGTTGGACAAAGCTGCGGGAATCGAACCCACAACCAAAGTGCGACTGGTATTTATCGCCTACCACAGGACTACGTGAAGTCCCTGGTTAGTTTGACTGATTCTTTTTAGTTATATTATTTTATGAATTAGGAGTAAGTTGATTTTGGGTTATTTATGAAAATGATTAACCGGTCATGGAGGATATGTGATTAGGTTATTTACTTTTCAATACGAGACTTTACGAGCAACTGATGTTGTTTGGAGATAAATGTTACGATTTAACTTGGAAGACTATGTGACTAAATCCTTCAAATATTTGGGTTTCAATCTTAGATTGTTTTACTTTGAATAATTTTATGGACAAATTGGTTATCGAATGGTCCTCGTTAAACTTTGGGTTTTGTTGGATAAATTTTGATATTAAGAATAGATCATCTTTTTATAAAGGGTTATCCTTTTCTGGATTATCTGATCTTGTAGTAACATTTTTTGTTTTAGTTTTGGTTAAGGTTTGAAGACATGGGAAATGTATAGTTATTTTTTTGTGTATTAGGTTCTCCTCTAGAAGTTGTTTATAGTACTCTTAATGCGAACAATTCTTCATAAATACTCATCTTTTGGAGAAAGTATGAGTCTGTGTGAGAAATCTAGTAAAATTTGAAAGTCAACATGACAAGTAAATATGTTTCCTTATGTTTTATTTAAGCTCAAAAATAAATTCCTCAATAAAAAGTAACTTAAAACCAAAATGTTGTCTATTAACTTTTCCTACTGGGGAATCAAATACCGTTTAACCCATCACAAGTTTGTGATTTTCTTATGGTTAACTTTCTCCTAGACATGTTTACTATCACTCTCTCTCAAGAACATGACCCTTTGATTTTTCTTCCATGTCCAAGTTTTCCTACACGGAATTATATTATGGGTTAACTCAGGTGACCTCTGTACTTATCTTTCTTTATTTTAAATTGATTGTTTTACCGACTCTTGTTCTGATGTGGGACTTTCAAGGATGTTTCCAAGCTCAATTTTAAAATTGCGAGGACACAATTCCCAAAAGGGGGGAAGGATGTAACACCCCAGGTAAATAAAGAATATGAAAATTTCATATTTATCCATATTTGTGAATAAAATATTAATATGACATTAAAGGGGATGCTATGCTCGATGGCGTACCCAACACGCAACAACGAGTTTCTTGGAAATCTTACGTTGCACTCTAATAATAAAATAATATTATTTTAAATGGTAGTTAATGCATAGCTGTCGTAATGGCGGGAATGAAAAGAACTAACTACAAAATGATTATATATGTTTGTCAAATATTTTTACTTTTTACAATAAATGTTAGAGGATTAAAAATGCGAATGAATCCAATTTTAAGCGTAAACATTCTAGTATTCTTTAAAAGGTCGATTAACCACCTTTTAATGGCGAACCTCTTTTAAATCCGCATTTTAAAAAATTTATGTGTTATATTTGACAAAATAAAATTCTTCTTTAGAATCAGGACATCAAAATTTACTTTGTGTAAATTTTTGGTATTTTTCCAAAAAAGTTCAATTTTTAATGAATAGTGAAAAATGTTGTATTTTAATTCAAAACCTCTTTTTAATCTAATTTATTTATCTGATTAGATTTTCTTTTTAATTGGTTTTAAAGTTAAATTAGAATATATTTTTACCATCTAATCCAATTGTGGTCTTTGTAATTAATTTCACTTTGAAATCAGACTTAAACTAGTGTTAATCTTATGATACATTTTGTTTCATAAAAACACGCTATTTGTTTTGACAGCGGGAATTAATTATTAAATTAATTAATGCAACTTATGTGTTTTGAATTTTTTAAAATAGACATCATTTTTTGAATTCGGAATATCAATTATAGCTTAGGGTAAATTTTTGGTAATTTTCTGAAAAACATCAATTTTTGATGGATAGTGAAACCACTAAGTGGTACTTATAAAAACTGATTTTCCATTTAAATGGAATTTATCCACCTTTGTGGTTTTAATTTCAAAAATCCGACATACATGGTTGTCATTAAGAATTAAAATGTGGTTCAATGGGATTAAAACAATTTTTTGGTGAATAGTAACTTATTAAGTTTTTAATCGCGATTAGAGGTAATTAGTGTAGTTTAAGGTAAGAATAATGTTTTAATAAAATGAAATGACCTTGACACATGTCCTACCCTCATTATATGTGTCATGGACGACCAAGAAAATCCATGGGTCAACTTGGGGACCCCATGGAGCCACTTTGGTTGGAAAAGGACATAAATACCTTTTTATTTAATGTTAATGTAAAAATGACACAAACATGAGATGTTTTACTAAAACAATTTTTACATGGGGTTATAAAAGTAATATTTTTGACTATAAATAGTCATTAGAAAGATAAAAATATTTCCGACATTATAGTATTTTTTTTATAATTTTTAGACATTAAATAAATCAAATTATTTATGACATCATGATGATGCAGCGATGACCTCATTATTTAATGATTTAAATAAAATGGGAAGATAATGTAATATCTAAGACCTACACATGTCCAAAACCTATTGGATGAGTGTATTTCAAACCCGTATCACCTTAACCTCGAAATACATCAATGTGGGACCTTTAAAATCTAAAACTCTTTTGAAAATAAAGTAACATTTTGTAACTTTACAAGAGTGCCCCTCCTCTCCTCTTATAAAAGGCCCCCACCTCTACCTCCTTACCCACACTTTCAAAGGCTTTGGCTCGGACAAACTCTACCCATTTTGTCTATCCACTTCCCTCTATTACTCCTTGAAGCCTCACTTTGGGCAGAAGTCTTCCCAAGGAAGCCTTTGAGCTCAAACCAAAGGGAGTTACCCGATTTTAAGGTAATATCTTCACTTGAGTCCTTCTGTTTTATTTTTTCTCTCCAACCCCCTAAACTCTTTTTATTCGTTTCTTTTGTAACAAATCCAGTATCGTAAATATACTATGATGTTGTTATAAGAAGTATTAGAGCTACACTTACACACACCAACATCTAATGGGTAAAGAACATATTGTTTCCGTGGATAGGGAATTTCTGCCTCACGAAACGATGATTGTTCAACACTCATATAACACCTTAAAAGGTGGGCATTAAGATGTCACTATATTTATATATGATATATAATATGTTTATGTTTTACCTAATATTCTGTATTTTTCTTTTTTGGCATACCTTTATGGTCTCTATTGTGGGTAAACATGATAATTTCATTTTAGGAAGTGCGGACTACCGCCCCTCAAAGTGATGTGATTCGTTAATTCCATATGTGGGACGTATAAAGATGGATTTAAAGTTATTATATATGATTTTATACTGGAATTATAATATACCTCTGTATAATTATTATTTCTTTGCATTAATATATGAGACAGAAATGAAAGTAGCGTTCATGCGTACGCACGACTTACTGTCTCCATGAAAAGTGCATTTCATTTCTTATCCCCAAATGTAATGTACTATTATAAGTACATATTTATAATGGATAAATATATATAATATAATTCTGGAATTAAAATATACATACATATCTTTTAGTTTTAATTCCATTAATATGACAAAGAAATGAAAGTAGCGTTCATGCGTACGTACGGCTTATCGTCTCCATGAACGGTGCATTTCATTTCATACCTCTAAATGATTATGTAATATTATAAATACATGTATATGCTGGATGTATATGATATATATGATATCCAAATCATGAATATCATTCTGGATATAACGAACCATTGACCACACGAACAACATGTAATTGTAAGAAGTTCACTTTCGACATAAGAACCAAATATCGACAAAACAAACATTATTTACATAAATGATTACATAATGTTTATAAAATGTAAATAAGTGATATAAAAGACATAATGAACTTGAAAAGTTTCTTAAGAAAATATAAATTAACTCATGTTTATTATTCAGGACGTTAATGAACGATCGAGTCATGTCGGACCCGAGGTAAGGGATCTTACTCCTCTCTTTCTTTTTAAGTACACTCTTTTATGTCATTCCTTTTAAAGCTCATCGTTCTTGTTATTGGGATGTTCTTTTATATTAATCTTACTGTAATTTTTATTGTTAATATTATGAGAGAACCTATTCTCTCTCATCAATACATTTTTGGAAGTTTTGGGTGGCGCTGTTAGGCTGCCGAATTTTCGTAAGAGATCTAACCTCTCTCTTTCTTTTTAACTAATCTCCTTTTTGTCACTTCTTTTAAGATCCTCTTTGTTATGATGGGGGATGTTCTTTTATATTCCTATTTCTTTACATTTTATTGTAATATGATGAGATACTCTATTTGATCTCATCAATCCATTTTGAAAGTATTATGTGGCGCCGTTAGGCTGCTAAGTTTTCATAAGGGATTGTTCATCTCACTTTTATTCCCGTTAGATTTATGCTACATTTGCCACAATTTACCTTGAGTGGTGTATGTACATCCCATTATTATACACTTTGTGTAGTATAATTTCATTTATGGGTATTCAAATCTTTATTGTATGACCCTTCTTCCATGGGGTGTACGTTTCGAAAGTTACCCAACTCGGTAAGGGGACCTTTCACCCTCCTCTTTTTAAAAGACTTCTTTTGTTATGTCTTTTAATTCACATACTATTATGTTGGGATATGTTCTTTTATATCCTTATTGATGTAAATTTTATGTCCAAGTGATGAGATTCCCTTTTTATTTCTCATCAACTCATTTTTTTAATTTTGAAGTGATGCCATTAGGCTGTCAAATTTTTGCAAGGGAACCTCTTAACCCAATTTTGATTCTTTGGGATAAGCATGTACTCCTTGAATATGTCATTCTATGAATATGTGTGAGTAACCTTTGATTGTATTACACTTAATATCCACTTATATTTTGTGTATTAGTTTGTCACACATAATTATGTAATTGATTTATCCTTAATCCAAGGATATCGTCTTTGTAAGGGACTTCGTCTCAATCTCCTTTCATTGAGGCATATTTCATTTTATACACAACTTTCTTTTATACGGTGTATAAACCCCTTTGACTTTTACTTTTATACAAAAGGAATCTTTTTCTACGAAGCGTTTTACTAAACGACAAAAAAGAATGTTTTTTTAACGCACGCGGTGACAACGACCTTTTCCGTCGCCGTGAATATTATTTGGTCTTTGGCTTCCTCAACAAGCCGTAATGTTTTTAAAATAAAATAAATACCATATACTATTTTATGTATTTTGGTATTGAAAATGGTTTTGATAAAGGATTCTATTATGATATATTTTGATTGAAATGTGGAAATGTTATCATTACTTTATATTGGTTTTATGGTTTATGATTTTGTATTGGTACTTGGACATTTGACGGGTGGTTACGTGATAAACCATATGACGGGTGGTGCCGTGAATACCAGGACGGGTGGTTACGTTATAACCTGCAATGCATTGGGTATGGAAGTCAGCCGTATGGATATTCCATTACGTATGTATGGAAGTTGGCCGAATGGCTATTCCATTAAGTGATATGTGTGGGAGTAGACCTTATGGTTATTCTACTTAAGTATGTTTATGTCCCAAGTTACCTTTATATGTTATGTGATATTTATATGGGTTTTATGGTAATCATTTGGTTACATAAGGGTAAGTAATGAAATTTTATTCAGCGAGGAGTTTTTTTTACTACTTCGAAAAGGTGAAAGGTATTACTTTGATAAAGTATACATGGTTTAATTGTTGTTTTGAAAAACTAACAGTTTTCATTCTTTGTGTATCCCTTACTGAGCTTATTATGCTCATCCCAAGTTTTTGAAATGTTTTTCACAGGACTTAGCGTGGAATAGGGTCAAGGATGGGATCAAGGGAAAGTCATGCTACCTAAAACATGGAACTAGACATGTTTCTTTTTAAGAGTTTTTATTTTATGGAAATTTAGTAGAAGTGGCTACTTTGTAATCTTTTGAGTTGTAATAGTTATGTCCTAATTCCCTAAAACTCTAAACCTGAAAAGATCCTCAATGTGAATTACTTATTTAATTCAATATTATGTAAGTTTTAAGGATGGGGCCTTATAGTTACAGAATTTTATTTTCCTGTGTAACGAATTTTCATCATATTAATATTAATTGTTATATAGTTTTTGTTTTTGTTTTTATTAGAACACAATATTTTTATTATTTCACCATAAAAACATTAAACAACACTTCCATAATTGATAATAAAAACTAATTAACTTTTAAGAAGGTTATGGAGAAGAATATTGGTGCTCTAAAATAAAATTTGAAAATGTGTTATAGAGTAATGTCACCACGTGGTATAGTGATAAATGCTGTGATAGACCCAATTAATTCTTTAGTTTCCACGTCACTCATGGAATCCCTATAGTGGATGGTAGAATGGGTCTTAATTTATAGATGTAGGATATTTACCTGGAGAAAACATGAACCTCAACAACCCATTTTTATTTTAGCACTCAAAAATAGATATAAGGAATAGTTAAAATAATAATAATAATAATAATAATAATTAATATGATTATATATATATTCAAATATTTTAATTCTAAATAATAGAATATTAAATCATTATAGGCCATAGGTTAGTGTAAATATAACTTTCTTATCTCTTATTAGTCATATAATCGAGTCATGTGGCCTTGCTGAACTCTATGGGGTTTTCCACATTACCTACGATGTAACCTTTTTCCATATATAATTATATATATATATATCATTATTGTTTATTTTCTATTTTTTCTCTATTTATTATCATTCCCCATTTTATATTATAATTTCTTATAAAATTAAAATAAACGAAATAAAATTTATATTACACATAATAACAACATATTGAAAATAGAAAGAAAAATGAATAAAAAGAGAATAATATAAAAAATAATATTTTTTAAATTAAATTTTAAAACAAAAACAAAATAAAACAAAATAAGATAAAATTCATGTTGATTCTAATTTTCCTCATAGAATACCCTTAATTTAAAATCATTAACTTGACTTGAACCCCTAAACTTACACAAACAAAAATTTCAAAATATCAATGATTTGATGTTTCACCACACTCATTATATTGACATTGAATCTCATATTGGGTTAGAAACATGTTCTCTAATTGGATTCAATAATAGTTATATTTATCATGATGAGTGGGATTATCAAAGAAATATCAAATATGGTCCATCTGATTTCTTTATTATGCATAATCACAACATATAGAAAAATTATCTATTGCCCAACATCAGGATTATAATAGATTACTCTAGGATCGAAATAATGATTTAGATTCTCAATATACAATGGGGGGTGAATTGTACACTTTAAAAATTTCATTAAACAAGGAAAGATCTAAGTTTAACAAAGTTAAGCTAAGCAAATTCACAACACCTATAACACCAATTGAAGAATTGGAACAAGGAATGAAGTTACAAACTTATAGTTCTATGCACTTGCTTAAATCTGGAAAGTGATTCTGAAAACAGGTTCCGGAAATATGGATCCAGAAATTGAAACTTAACCAAGTTTACAATATGAGATTCTACCTTAAAGCATATAAAATCTAAACTAATTAGAGTACAAGTGTAAGGAAATAAAATAATGTTATGCCTTCCTCACAATATTAAATGCAGCAGAAAAAAAGTAGTAAAACTACTAGTTACAAGATATAAGTATTTTACCTTAATGAGAAGGGTATCCAACAACCTTGGATAAAGGTCCCTTGATTTATACTTTCAAGAAAGTCTTTCTTGCTATCCCCACAAGCCCCCAAATTCAAGGTAGTTGGAACCTCTGTCTTCCTCAGAATGGAATCCCTCGAACTTCAAGGTAGTCAGCACCTCTATCTTCCTATCCTCAGAATTCCTCGAATGTAATCACCAATATTCGTAGTTGCACGAAGCAATCTGAACGAGCGGTTCAGTACGCACAAAGAATAAAAAGATTCTCTCTCTAGAAATCACCTTAACAACGTGTGGTATCTAGAGTGATCAACTTGTTGTTGAGCTCTTTCAAATGAGCTCTTATTTATAGGCTCGGTTGAAATGATCAGCTCCCTCCTCCAATGGTCATATTTTACTTGAATATCAGAGGGACCTGTAAACGTGTCACTAAACAAACGGTTAATTAGAAACAGAGTGAACGACATTGTTTTATAACAATACATGTCTAACTGAAAGCACGACATCGTTTTACAATGAAACAAGTGCAAGAATAAGAAAAAATAGAAATTAGAATGTAAGTAAATAAAAGTTCGGATTCTAATCAAAATTGAATTCGGAGTTTATGTTGAAAAATGTTCAGATTCTCTTTTATATGAATTCAGAACCTGAAGTCTGTAGAATTCCAGAGTCTGAATTTATAAGGAAATTTAGAGTCTGGTTTTTCTAGAGTTCAGAATCTGAAATTCCAGAGTTCTAAGTCGATCTAGTAAAAGTTTGGAGTCGAACTTCATAAGAGTTCAGAGTCGAACATATGATAGTTCGGAGTCGAAATTCATAAGAGTTCAGAGTCGAACTTATGAAAGTTCGGAGTCGAACTTCATAAGAGTTCAGAGTCGAATTTCATCAGAGTTCAGAGTCTAACTCATGAATGTTCATAGTTAAACTTTATAAGAGTTTGGAGTCGAACTCATGAAAGTTCTAAGTTGAACTTCATAAGAGTTCGGTGTCGAACTTCATTAGAGTTCAGAGTCAAACTCATGAATGTTCGGAGTCAAACTTCATTAGAGTTTAGAGTCGAACTCATGAAAGTTCAGAGTCGACCTTCATAAGAGTTTAGAATCAAACTCATGAATGTTTGTATCCAGAATTCAGAGTGGATCTTTATTATTGTCCACATCCAAAATTCGGAGTGGAACTTCATTACAGTTCACATCCAGAATTTGGATCCTAAAAACAGAATACTCCAACTCTTGACATTATATGATTTCGAGGTTTTGGGTATGAATCTGGTTTTTCTACTTAAGGAAAAATATTGATATGTATAAGAAAATCTAGGTTAGGGTAAATTTCCTTAAAGAAGAAAATTTTTCTTATGGAGGTAAAATATATATTTGCTTAAGTATAAGGTGCTTGTGATTTTCAAAACAAGAAGGAATGGAAAAGTCATAAGGAAAACCTTATTAACTCAACAATTATAGTATACATGTTTTTTGTACCCTAAGAATTAATATATAAATGAGGTAGGATGGACCATGAATTGGTGAATTGGTTGGTTAACACATCCAGATGATTATTGGGACTTTGATTAAAAATCATCTTTTTTTTCCATAATTTTATACAATATTGGGATCTTTAGAGAATATTTTTTTGATCACCAAATAAAATATCTTAGTGTTGGGAATGTGTATGGACTTAGTGTTTGTGATTTAACCAAATTATCCATTGAGTATTGATCATGTAAAAATCACTATTGAATAAATCTAAAAGAGATTAAATCATTTTCTCAAGGTTATCCTCATGTGAATATAAAAAATTGGTATCCTCATGAAAGAGACATCCATCAATAATTCCATGATAATTGTTAGGTTCATTTTCAACACTACCTATCCATGTACCTCATGAACATACTCATAATCAATAAATTGAGAGATCTATTTGTATATGTTTAGATCAAGGCCAATGTTTCTAATGAATATTTTTATGTTCCCATTCCTAACATGGATGATTGAGTTAAATTATTCTTAGAATGGATGAATGAGGATGATGAATGTATTCACTATATGACCTATTATTGGGTGATCTTCAAGTAAAATGAATTTATTAGGGTAAATTAAATTTTCAAAAATCACAAAAACATACATTAATATCCCCTTAGGAATTAAAAAACATTGATCTTCAATTTAAACAGTGATAGATTTAGTTACCCCAACCGTATTAGCCAAGATTTAGTGTATATATTATAACATTAAAATAAGATATAATTAATCACATCTATAAGGATTGAATATTTATTAGTCTTTGTAAACTAGATACATACTTGAGTCACATTTACATTTGGAAACATAAAATACAAGAAATATTTTCATGATTATTCTAGTATTCCAATTAGAATATCCGTATATATCAATATTAATATACATATCAGTATCCTATCAAAATTAAAAAAAAATAAAGGTATGATCTTATATGATCAATAAGGGTAATAGTACAATATAATCTATTAATAAGTAAATTATAATCAATATAGAAAAGTAAATGACTAAAACTCGTTTAATTTAATCAATAACATGATCATAATATGGAAGGAATAAATGATGACCAAATAATTCCACAAAAAACAATCACATGAACAAGAAACCTAACCATGGATATTCTATATAATTGAATAATCACATGCAATATAAATAACTAAATTCATAATGATAGAATTCATAAATAAGGAAATCCAAAACATTACATCAAATACATATGAAAAGATATCTAATATCATGGATACATTTTGCTAAGACATCTAATATAGTATGTCATAGTACAAAGACATCTATTTAAATAGGTAAATCCTTGGTCAAAACCATATCGTGTTTGTCTTGTGAGACCTAATGATGCATCAAAGGGATATATTAGGCCCCACCTATTACTTACAAATTCCAATAAATTCATCATATGAAAGGGGCGAAACATATGAACATAATAATTCATAATGGAAACACTAAAATATGAAATGTTAGTACATACCAAAATCAAAAAACATAATCTCAATCCATTCATAGTAAAATGGTGAATGGTAATAAAATTATACATCTTAAATTAAAATGATTATAAACCATGTAAGAATATGATAATTTGGATATCAATAATAATTACCCCTAGTAGACCATAAATAAATTAAAGGGGTTAAGTCTTTTTTGAATAGAAATATCATAAAAATATATTTTAAAACATCCATCGGGAAAATATAAATTTTTTTTTCAAAAATATATTAAAAAATGATGAATTTTCAGAATATTTGAAAAAAAATTCTTTGAAGAATAACCATGTAAACTTTTAATGGGTAATTTAATAACATGACATTTATAATATAATGTAATTCCTTACATTCCATATAAGTTAAAAATAACATTCATTTTAAATTATAAAAAGTATAGAAACATGTATCATTCAAAAAATTACAAGATAATATCTTTCTAACCATTTTGTAAAAAAGTAAAACATGATTATAAATGTATTTAAGAAATCATTTCAATAATGATAAAAAAAATTTGATTTTATTAAAAAAACATGATGTTGGAATAAAACAAAACTCCGACTGAAGAGAAAAATAAAGTAGTATTTTCTTAGAAATCATAACCATTTTAATTTACAAAGAGTGTAATGACTATTAATATTTCTTGAAAATATCATTAATAACCATATCTGACTAAAATAAATATTTTTTTTAGAAGATAATCAAATAATTTTCTTCAATGGAAATTCAAGAATAAAAAATATCGATTAGAAAAAGATTGTGAAATAATAAATGAAAGTAAATATAATGTTGAATTGAGAATTTATCAATGAGTTGATTATCTATATATATTATAAATACACATAAAAAGGTGTAAATACAATATAATATAATTAAATTTCATTACACACATAATCATATAATATCTATAATAATTATAAAGTAATATAACCTAATGAAAATAGATCGAGTTATAAAAATATTTACTACTTGGTAATTTTCACGTCAAATTATCTAAGATGAAATAATTAAAATTGAAACTTAAAATACAATGAGCTACTAATTAATCATGATATAAAAAGAAAATGGGCCTCATATACACAATATTAAAAAAATTTGGTGCATAACATTAAAATTTTCCTCAATGAAATGAAATTTAGACAAAATATCATACCTCACACTTAATTTTTGTTTAACATCATTGAACATCATTTATAGTATTTATAAACATGTTATTAAATTACTAAAGAACATATTAATATTAATAATATTATATATGATCCTTTTATAACATCGTATCAACCATTCGTTAATAATCTTTATTTGGGTTGGTTGTTTCAGGTGTTAATTGCATTATTTTCCCATGCTTTTTACATCTTGAAATATCTACTTCATGAACATATTCTATAGTACTATTATCTATATAACAATAATTATGAAATAATTATAATATTTATACATTAACATTACTTTTTATAGTGATCATTAAAGATGTTTTTATGAAATGAATAATGTTACAATCATGGAGATGGTAAGTCGTACATACACATGAGTAACGTATCCATTTTTTCAATGATTCTTATGTAAAAGAGGTAGATAATATTTTATAATTAAAAAATGATAATCATATCATATTATTTATTTATATATAATTATAAATATCATATGTGTGGTGTGGTTATGAAAATAGAGTCACATCAATTTGTGAAGGTGATAATCTATAAGTACACGAGCGATGTTATCATCTTTATATAATTGAAAAGTTAAGAAATAAAATTGTATATTATATTTTTAAAATGATAAAAATAACATTTATATAATAAAAATGTCATTATATAACATATTTAAATTATATATTCCCTTATAACCTTCCCTGAACAGCGTTACTGAAAAATGAATCACATCACCTTGTGAGGTGATAGTCCGCCGTACACACGAGTGACATTATTGTTTTCCCAATGGAATGGAATGTAAAACGTTTATATATGATATAATGACTATATAAGTATAATTAAACTATTAATATCATAAAAATACTTTATTTCTATCATAATACCAATCATTTAATGGTTTCAATCGAAAAAAATGACATCGATTTGAGATGTGGAAATATTCCATATACATGAATGATGATTTTATAACCAGTTTGATAGAAGTGGATGTGCTTTTATGTAATTACATTAAACTAAAAAAATTATTATATGGAATATATATATATATTTTTTATTATATCATAAAGTTTTTTAAATAATTGAAGGAGGTGAAGGGTGTAATAAAATTAAAAGGATTATTAAAGAAGATTGCATATTTTTGGGTCTCCTCTTTAGGTTTGCACAAAAAGCATTCCAAAGATGTATTATTCAAATACAAATGTTATAGAATTTATAAACAAAAATTGGTAAGTTATTTGGCTATGTATTTTTGAAAATATAAGTGTGTGAAGGGTTGAATAAGAGAGGATAATTGGTAGCCATTTATAAGTGGGATGAGTGTCATGTTGTAATTTCTGAAGAAATTCAACCATACCCACATTTTTTATATTGACACAAGCCAAAAAATGGGTCATTATACAACCTATAAGTTATAAGGTAAAAATATGGAAAAATAGAAGTTGGAAATGTTTTTAGGTAATTTATACTCATATATTTTAGTTTAAACCATATTAAATCTATTTTTACCTTAACAATAATAAATAATTTTTTACTGTTTTAAATATTCATTATGGAAGAAAAATGAGTTGAAATTACTAGAAAATATAAAATATATAGATTCCAAATAGTTAATCCAATTTTAAAAAATTAATTTACAGAAGTGGGAAAATACAATTTAATATTAATCCCACAAATGCGATAAGAAAATGGTTTTTTAAAAGATAAAATGTTCAAAAGGTCGCAATTTTTTTATGTAAAAAATATATATATAAATAATTTTAATGAAATAAATTGGATTAATTGATATATAATTTAACTAATTTTATTTTAAAACCAAATTAATATGTAATCTATCATTATAATATTTTTATATAAAAAGGTAGTTTTCAATTAAAATTAAGTTTTTTTCAATATTCATCAAAAAATAAAACTATTCAAGAAAATATCAAAACATTCACCACAAGATAATTTTGATGCTCAGATTTCCGAAATTAATTTCATTTTATAAAATATATTTTTTAAAAGTGATAAAAATTAATTTTAAATTATGTGCGCAAATTGGGAATAAGCCGTCTTTTAGAAAAATGCAGTTTGTTTAGAAAATAATTAATTTTCTGTTATATGATTATAATATTAATTATAAAAAATAAATAAAAAATTAATTTATGAAAACTATATATTTTCATAATTTATTTTATCCTATTTATATCCACCATTTTAATTTATAGTTTATAACTACCACATTAATTAATAATATTTTAATAATGTGACACATTTTGTTTAAATTTTGTGTGGCATGTAGCACGAGATAAACTCAGTGTTGTGTATAATGAAAGATAAACTTAGTGTTCTATATAACAAAATATAGAATCATTATTCTTAAAATTAAATATATTGAAGTTATTTTATTTATTTAAAAACAAGTATATTGTAAAGTCTCAGGGTGTTATGGTTTATTCAAAGATTAGTGTTTTTTGTTGCATACATTGTCGAATACAAATTTATTATTTTATAATTTTGTGGTGGTAAATTCTTCCCACCTTAAATGAATAATTTCCCAATAATTTAAACATAATTTTGTTAATCAAGGTTTTGAAATTTGAAAATGCTTTTATTTAAAACCCTACTTTATAAGAGGGTTAATATAGTATTCTCTTAATAATAGAGTAATATTTCCATTTAAATATCATTTTCCTTATATTTGAGAATTTGTTTACTATATAAGAATAAAAAAAATATACTTGATATGTTTCAACTTCATAATCACAAAATTATTATTGGATGCACTTCGACAAATTTCTAATTCACCGTTTACTCCAATAAATGAATATCCTATAATGAATTTTTTATTATTTAAGAACTAAAATACACATTTAACTGATCATAAGATCCATAATAGTTTGATATTTAATTCATTTCATCTCCACAAATGATTATAAAAAAAATTAGCACATGTTATTCAATATGCATAAATTTTTATAGGGAGAAGAAATAAATTATTCTCCAAATCCATATCCACATTTAATCCTAAACCAGTTCATATATGGTAATCTTTATGAGACTTCCAAATATTACGATCCATAACATTATAATATAGGTTACTAGATTTGAAAAATTATCTTATCATTAATCAATTAGAAGGTAGTTACTACTATTCAATATACTTTATTTGTAAAAACCACCTATTTATCTCAAGATCATTTTTTACAAATTAGGAACATATTAAGGGTTTCTTTTACTTTAATCATTTGTTTTCCAATAAGTTCAACTAGCCATAGAATCATTTTTCTCTTTCATTAGTACTATTCAACAAATTCATTCAAATCCTTAGTGAAAAAAACCAATAGTATAATCCTTATAAATTTAAAAATTAATTTAACCAGGAAATAATTGATAAAATAATCAAATGAAATAATTCATAAATCCAATCACAAAAACATTAATACTTTTTATTCATCCAATGTAATTACATAATCATGAAATTGATCTCTTAGCTTATTATGTGATATATTCCCTTGATGATTGGGGAATTCATTTACATAGTGTCTCATATCCTTATAATTGAAGCATTTAATATGAAAAAAATATTTATTTCTCTTGAAATAATGATCATGTTGTCTTTTTTCTCCACAACGAAAAAATACATTTTCTTTTATTCATGTAACAATATTTTTACTTCCACAATTATCATGTGGTTGAAAATCCTTCTCTCCCTTATTAACTTTACCCACATTTTTCTATGTTATCACATTCTTCACAATATTCCCTTAAAATTCATAAAACATGGATATTTTTTTCTCTATCCTAATATCATTTGAAACTATGTCGTTGTATGATTTGAATTTTTAGAAGATTGGTACCTTTTCAAGGACTGGATAAATCCCATCAAATAAATGTTCAATATTTCTCTTCTTATTACGTATATATTCCAGAACATGAATTTATATCGTTGTAAAGTTAGCTTAAAACATAAACGAAATTTTCCCTTACATATATCTTAGACTCAAGAACCTTCTCTCCAATTCCATTTTTTTCTCATGAGGAAAATAATTTTCCAATACTATTACCTTGTAATCCTACCACTCCATACATGTTATTTTATACTCCTCTTTTTAATCAACGTACACTATTTCTCCTAATCTCATGATACATGATAAAAAATAATGATAAAATTCTCTATTTATCTACTTCATAGTGCTAGAAGTATCATCTCTACTAAACTTATCCATTTCTCAACAAAAAATGGATTTGTAGTCCCATTGAATGAAAGTGGTTTCTAATGCATGAAGTGGTCAACCATTTTTACACCCCAAGATGTATAATGAGGATGCTCTATTTGGGAATGGATATAATACAAAACCTAATTTAGTAACTCTAATATTGTTATAATTGGATCTGTTCTAGCTATAGTTCTAGCTCTGATTCCATAATCCTTCCCATGAGAGAAATCTCTATGTGAAGCACATGAATTGATACAGTTAACAATTCATCCTTTATTAACCATTTCTATAGAATGGAATATACAAGATTAGATCATAACATTATGAAACATAATGTATAATAAAAAACTAGTGAAACACAAAATATAAATTTAAAAAATTAATGCATAGTTAATGCCATTATCATAAACATGGTTTCATTTTTGTTATCTATATTTTCAAAACATTTATAATGGTTTGTAAATAAAATATTAATTATCTTAATCATATGCACTAAAAATTCCAAAAAAGGTGTGAATTGATGATTATTTTCATTAACCATGTAATGATTAGGTCAATGCCAATACACCCTTTTTAGAGTTGTTAATTGTATGTATCTCTATATAAAATCATGTGAAATTATAATATCCATAAATGTATGTATTTATTAAAAAATTACATAATATATTACTTAACAAAACTTTATAATGTTATTCTATACTTATCCTAAAAGTATATCATAGGATTATGTTCCATAATCTATGTTTTTCTAAATATAGTTCCTAGTGTTTCTACTAAACTTGCAATGATACCAACTCTAGTGACCTTATTTAATGTTAAACTGAGTCAATTTTTTCTTTATTACATTTTACTAAGACACAAGGAATCACATACCAAAGAACCTAACAATTTATTATTTTTTTAAAACAAGATATACACTTCAATCAAATTTATATTTGAATGCATAAAATAAAAAAAATTATTTTAATGATAAGTCGATTATTCACATTATCATATCACTTCATATTAATCATAAAATAATTCTTTATATCCTTGGGAAAATAAAACATAATAAAATGGGTGAGAATAAATGATTAGTAATGTTAAGAGTACAATAGAAGATAAAATAAATAAGGAACAATCAATATGGTAAGGTAAATAACGTAAACAGATTATACTTAGTCAAAAACTTGGGAATAATATGGTATTAATGATTGGAGGTCAAATAATTTCATTTAAATAATCACATGAGCATGAAACATGCCCATTAATATCCTAAATAGTCAAGTAATCACATGGAATATCAATAAATGAATTCATAATGATGGAATGAATAATTATGGGAGTCTAGAACATACTATCGAGGCCTTATGCCAAGACATTTAATAGCATCAAGGCCTCATTACAAGACATCTACTACTATCATGTCCTCATGCCAAGACATCAATATAAATTGGTAGGGTGTTGGCCGAAACAACAATAATGTTGTTTCTTGATACCTGTGTCACATCGAGGGGATAAAGCAGTCCTCTCACATCTCTTACAATGTACAATGCTTCCCTCATATGAAAGGGGTGAAACAAAATTCACATAAATTGTTATATTAAATATAAACTAACATACAAAATTTTATTACTTACCCCAATTAATAAACATAATAATAAACCATTTTGAGTAAATTGGTGAGTGATAATAAAATTTTACATCCTCATCTAAACTTATCATAAATCATTGAAGAAATTAATAAAGATGATATCAATACAATATATCCCCAGCAAACCATACTTTCATCAAAATTTTGAGGTCTACGATGAAAATAAATACCATAAAAATATTTTTAAAAATATTATTGATCAAAATATTATTTTCATTGTGCAAAAACATAAAAAACTAATATTTCTAAAATATTAGTAATAAATTTCTCTATAAATGAACATTGTAAACATTAAATATAAGATTAAATTAAATGATTTTCATGATGATGTTTAATTCCATACATTTCATATACGTTTAAAATAACAATACTTTTTATTTTATAAAGGTTAGAAAAGTGCCTCATTTAGAAAAAGATAAGAAAATTCCATTAGAAACATTTTCTAAAAAATTTAAACATTTGTATATAGAAATTTAATAAATCCATTATAGAATGATAAATTATATTTTAATTTTTTTTATAAAACATGATTTTGGTAGAAAACATATATTCCACCAAAGAGAAAAATAAAGTCGTATTTTTGGAATTTTTTTTCTCAATAATATTTAGTAACAAATAGGGGGAAAATGTTTATATTACTTGAAAATATCATAAATAAATATATTATTAGAAATAAAATGGGTTTATTTATATGATGATAAAATAATTTCCTTTAATTGAAATTCAAAAATAAATAATCTCTATTAGGATGAACCTGAGAAAAAAATCCTTACAAAGATTATAACATTGAATTGAGAATTAACCAATGAATCGATTATGTGAATAAACAATAAATCCACATAAAAAAGAGGAAATACAATATAATATAAATAAATTTCATTACACACATAATATTATAATATCAACAACAATGAATAAGTAATATAACTCAATGAAAAGAAATTGAGTTATGAAATTCTTTACTGCTTGGTAATTTTCCTATCAACTCCCCTCGAATGAAATAATTATAATTAAAATATTAAATACCTATAGTTATTAATAAAAAACTATATAACATTATAAGGGGTAGTATAGAAATTATATAAAATAATTTAGGTGTATAACATTAAAATATGACTAAATGAAATAAAATTTAGATGAAATCCCTTACCTTGTGCTTACTTTTGGTTGAACGTTATTTAGTAACATATATAGTGGTCTTATAAATTTTATTAAGTTATTAAAGAACCATATTAATATTCATAATAACATATGTGATCCTATTATAACATCTTGTTTCCCTTTTAAATAATCTTTCATTATTTTAGTTATTCTGGGTTTTAATTTCCCTATTTTCTAATGCATGTTTCATCATGAATTATATGATTCTTGCAAACATTATATAGCCATATCAAATCTATAATAAAAATAATAGAATAAATATAATATTTTTACATCAATTATAATTTTAAAACCAATAATTGATGATTAATTTAATAAAATAAGTATGTTACATTCACGAAGACTTGGATATATGTACACATGAGTAACATTTTGATTTTTTAGTGATCATCATGGAAAAGAGGTAAGTAATATTTTAAATTATATAATAATAATAATATCATATTATTTTTTAAATATAAATATATATAATCAATTTGGTGTTCTGATGAAAATATAGTCACATCGATACATAGTCATGGTAGTCCACATATACACGAATGATGTTATCATCTTTATATGAGTGAAAATATATGAATAAAAATTATATATTATCTTTAATTTTTTTTAATATTTATAAATATAAAAATAATTTTATTTATATTATATAAAGTATTTATATTTATCTCTTTTACCTTATATGTAAAGTAGTAGGTAATAATGAATCACATCGCTTCACGAGCTGGTAGTCTGTATGGTACCCGAGCGACGTTATCATATCCCCTATGGAATTGAATGTAAAAGGGTTATACATGATATAATTACAAAATATATATAATTAAATTATAAATATAATACATATACTTTATATCTATAACATACTAAATCATTAATTATGGTAGTAGAAAAATGAATGACATCGGTTTGTGAGGCGATAGTCTTCCGTAGACATGAATGAGGACTTTATAAAACATTTAATATAGGAAGAGGTGGTTTTTGGTCATGAAATTAACATAAAAAATATTAATAGATAGAAGATACTAAGGTTATATTATTATCATGATTTAATTAATATTTATGTAGGTGGAAGTAGTAATAAAATAAAAATGATCATTAAAAAATATTACCTCTTGTTCGAGTACCCCCCTTAGAATTTCATCAAAGTCCTCCTAGGTTTTCATTCAACAAAAACTAAAATTTTTATGCTATGAGTGGGGAATATGGGATGTGATTTAATTGGTTATTTTCTGAAAAATTGGTGTTAATGTGTTAAAAATATAGGATTGACGGTAGCCTTTTACGAGTGAGGTGTGTGGAAAGCATGTAATTTTATGAAATGATTCAATCACATGATTATTTTTATTATTCCACAAGCCTAAAAAATGGAACATTATAGAACCTATAAGTGATAATATAGTTACCATGACCATAAAATCATAGATATGGTGCCTACTGAAATTAAATTGGAAACGATACAAGAGTCAGATCCCAAAGGACTGATCGATCTAGTAGTCTTGTTGAACTATATAAAACAAAATTCTTTATTTAAAAATAAATATTAAAATTACAACATATTTTTTGAGAATAAAATTATTAAATATAGAATATATTTTTAAATATGTATTAGTACACTTCATGGAATTTTGGGGAAAGAAAAATAAAAAAAAGGTGAGCTTAAATTCTTATTAAGTGTTAAGTACAACAGAAGAAATAATGAATCAATGATAACAATTAATACCGAAAGATAAAAAACTAAAAACACATTCTATTTAAATAACTTAAAATTCATTCTAATATAAGTAGTAATAAATATGTAATATTAAAAAACCGAAACCACATTCCATTTAATTAGTAAAATGAGAATGAATATCATCCATAGATAATGTCAATGAGAAAATCTAATGGATAAATAATAGCAATTACAGAATTTTTAATGTAGTAGATGCTTATATAATGGACTTCATGTTTGAGAAACATGAAAAACTATACCTTCAATACCTTTCACAAGGAGTTTTAAGACTACTTTTAGAAAATCATTTAATTTGGATAACTTATTAGTATTATGAGACCTGTTGATACATCCAAGGGTTATATAGATATTAGACACCACCCATCACTTCAATTTAAATAATTCCTCATATATCGAATAATCAATTTAATTTATGAGAAATGTGCCTTATCAATAATCTATATTGAGTAAAAGATATATATTTATAAGTAGATCCCTAGTAAATCAAATAAGTACCAATGTAAATAATATATGTAAAAATGGTATATAGTTTAAGAAATAATTAACTCTATGATAAATAATTTGGACATTTAGGTGAAATTTAAATTTCAATGGTAACTAAAAATTTAATAACTCAGGGGAAAATTAATGACTACAAAAATGATATAAATTAATGGAATTCCAAAAACAAAATTTGGGAAAAATAATCAAAAAAGAAACCATATAATGAATATGGATAGTAATAATATGATTTATACCCACTGGATAAAGAATAAGGGTAATTGTCATTTATGAATATAAATACAATGAAAATATCTTTAAAAACATTTTTAAAGAAAATATAATATTTATTTTGAAAAAAATTGAAAAAAAATCTTTAAAAATATAATTTTTAAATATTTTCTTTAAAATTCTCATCATAAACATGAAAATAAATATTTATAGAATTGATAATCATGTCAGTGGGTAATTCCATACATGTTGTAAAGAACATTCCATTTTCATTGTAAAAAGGTTAGAAAAGTTCCATATTCAGAAAGATACAAGAGAATTTCTTTGAATTTTTTTAAAATAAAAATTGGTAAATTTGTATTTTAACAACAAAAACTTTGAAAATATAAAAAAATTAATGTTTTTATAAAATTTAGTTATTAATAAAAACATATTTAGGATTGAAAAGAAAAATTAATTCATATTTTATTAAAATATTAATCATTAAATATATGTAACAAAGAGTAGAATAATGGTACTATAACTTGAAAAAGATCATGAATAAAGAGAGTATAATAAAATTAATGGTTTTTATAAATAATCATGATATAAATTAATTTAATAAAATTTAAATAATATAAAATCTTAATTATAATGAGATTGTGAAATGAGGCCTCAAAATCATCATAATGTTGAAGTGAGAATTAATAAATTAATTGATTATGTGTATCAACCATAAAAAAAATATAATTACATCAGAAGATATTAAAAATTAATTATCCACATAATAATAAAATATTAATGACAACAATGATGTAATATTACTGAATAAAAAGGAATTTAGTCATGAAATTTATTTACCACTTGATATCTTTCTATTAAAAAACCATTAGATAAAATGATTAGAAATTAAACTCATAATAGCATGAAAAATTATTAATTCATTATATTAAATTTCATATAGAGAGAATATAATCCATATAAAAGAAACAAGGTGCATAACATTACAATATCCCTCAATAAAATGAAAATGAGATAGAATCCCTTACTTTGAGCTTTTCCTTTTGGTCATACAATCCTTCACCTCCTGTATAGTGGTTTTAAAAATGTTATTAACTTATTATCAAACTACATTAATATTTATGATCTCATATATTATTATTTTATAACATATTGTTACCCATTCATTAATAATGGTTCATTATTTTTATCTTTTCAGTTAATAACTTTCTTTGTTTTTCAAGTTTTCTTTGACTTTTTAATTTGTGTTCCTAGTACATAGATAATTATTTAATCATATCTAGTATGTAAAAAATGATTTTATATAATATGTATAACATATATATATAAATATATTTATTTATAGTAATTAATAAAATTTAGTGATTGGAAATGAAATGCACCATTCATAGTCAAGGTAGGTTGTATGTATGCATGAACACTGCTTCCATTTTCTTTCCATATTGAAATAATGAAAATTAATTTATATATACATATATTATATATTAGGTATAATTTTAATGTCATATATGTCACATATTTTTATTAAAACTATCTTTAATGAATTCCCTGTAAAGTGTGAATGAATCACATCACATCATGAGGTGGTGGCACTCTGTACACACGAACGAAGTTATTGTATTCCCAAAAATATCAATTCCCTAAAATTATATGTTATATAATAAAAAAATAATGATATATTATACATAAATATCTTAAATAATATATATATATATATATATAGTATTACCATTCTTATTCATAACCTTGAAATGTGGTAATGGAAAAAAGAACGACATTGGTTTGTGTGGTGGTAGTGCTCCGTATAAATGAACGATGATTTCATAACCCATTTGATGGAATTGTGTGAAGTTATAAGTTTTACCCATAATATAATATCACATATGTATATTTCATATAATTATGATATTATATAATCATGATATAATAATAATTTAAGGTGGTGGAGATAGAAATAAAATTAAAATGATTTTAGAAAAGAATTGACTCTTTTTAAAGTATCCTCTTTAGCATTGCACTAATTCCTCGTTAAATTGGATTTATTCCTAGTATGAGGATTCTTAGATAATGGTATGTATGTTTAGATTTTATTTGTGTAGTTCTTGCCTGAATCCAATTTTTATAATGTGTGATGTGGGGAGGAGAGTGGGAGTCATTTTATATGTGAGGGAGAGGACACACTTGACATTTTTTAAAAGAAGTTATGTGTACCCACGTTTTTATGTAAAAAAATCTTTTACAATTGAAAATATTGTATCTATGAATTTTTAGGGTAATAATATTTCTATATAATGAGATATGGACATGTTTTTGGGTTATTAGTAAAAATTATATTCTAATGTTAACAAATAAGTGAACATGTTTTTCTCTTAATTATTGTAATTAATTTTAAGTGCTTACACTAATAATATTGAAAAAATGTATCTTGAACATATTTTAGTTATAAATTATTCTGATTCAAAATATTTAACCTATTTTTTAAAATTAAAATCTTGTATGTTGAATAAATTATTTTAAAATTAATCCCTTAGATGCAATGAGAAAACAGGGTATTAACGTGAAAATGATCAAAAATTTACTAAATATTATATATCTATATTAAAGATACAAATTATTTTAGTGTCCAAAATTGTAATAATTGATATATAATTGATCCATTTTTAATTTAAAATCAATTTGAAAAAACATTTATCATTATAGACTATTTAGATGAAATCTTCGTTTTCAATAACAATTAATTATCTTTTACTATTCAATAAAAAATGAAACATCTCTGAAAAATTCCCAAAATTTACCCTAATAAAATTTTGAGATTAAAGTTTAAATAATTTTGATTATTTTTAAATAAAATTTATAAAATTATCCAAATTTAGTTTTTGAATAATTTCTCAATTAAAAGATATCAAAACCGCATTAGAAAAATTTGAGTTTTTATGTATAAAATTGGATTTGTTCTTATCTTATTCCTATAAAATCTATTAGATAAATGTGACAAAATTTTATTTAATATAAAATATGTATATTTAATTAATATTAATCACTGATAGTATTTAATTTTATTTATTATGAAAAAACACCATTGTCATATAGAAATATTTTTTATAAAACATTTTTATTATATTAGATTGGTTTCTATATTGATTTCTCATTAATTGTCACCATTGAATTAAACCATATATTTTTATGGTATAATTAATCATATTCATAAACTATAACTTAATTTCTTGATTATATCTCATTATAATAATATTTTAATAATATATTGTTGTTTAGTAAAACCCGATCTTTCACATAATACATGTTATCCAAGAAAGTTGTTCTTGGGTGTAATACAATCAAACATAGTGTTGAATTCAATAAAAGATATTTCAAAAAAATTAAGTATATTATATAATTAAAAATTTTAAAATATGTGGGTGTAATATTGTCTACTAATATTTATGTTAAATTCCATATTATCTATGAAATAAAATATTATTAATTTAGAATTATGAGGTGTTACATTTTCTACACATTAAAAAAATTGCATCCTCTAAATTTTAGCATGATCTTGGAAACCAAGGGTATGAAATTAGTAATTTATTTTTTATGAAATAAAATAATAAAATGTTTAATAAAAAATAATCTTAATAAGTGACAAAGGGAAGTACAAATGTGATATGGAATAACCACATAATATGGTTTCTGAGTTGGATAACATAGATGGGAAATGAAAATATGGGCATTAAAGGGAAAACTAACACCCAAATACTGATAGAGAGTGATATAAATAATTATATCAAGAAAATGGATGATATAGAGTTACTTAATTACAAAAAAACCATAAAAAATAGTTTTAAAATATGTCATTGATATTATTAGAAATGGTGTTATTAATATAACATTTATTTCATGGGAAAGTATAATTATTTAATTTAATTCCATTTCATAAACATAATATCATCCTTTTATTATTCATTTAAAAATTTCATATTCATCCCCTAATCTAGGAAATGAATATCAAAAAATTAATTTCATATGACTATAGCATTAAAAACCACTTTTAATGGATCATAATAGCCATAAAAGAGGGAAACACATTCCCATCTATCTCAAACTATTTTTAAAAACCAATATATTTTTCCAAGTTATTCAATATGAATATGTATTTATATGATGATTTAACACATTAATCTATAAAACCGCATCCAAAGTTCAAAATAAACCATTCCTTAATTGGTCAACCTTATAAACATTCCAAAAGACTGAGATCCATAAATATTAATACAAGTTCACTTAATTTATAAAATATACTTACCACTTATCTCTCAAACAACATTAATTAGATATTAATCATATCATACCAAAAAAGTGAATACCCTCATCATGTATTCTTTTGAAACATGGATATAACTTGAATTACCATAAAAACATAATGAAAACATGAATTCTTCCTTATTCCTTGAGTAGAGTATATATTATTTGATACATTGGATAAATACAAAAATCTTATTAACTCCATTAATGATATCATAACCCACATTGTCAAAAAAATCATTAATTTGTACCATGGAGTTATAACTATCCAATTTTAATTATCCATCACAATAATCTATTTTTCCTTACATTATTATCTCAAAATCATGATCATATAAAGGATTATATTTTCCTTAATCATGTGTTTTTATATAAAGGTAAAATTTCCACTGAATCGGGTTTCTTATTCATCGGTACCATTAAATATATTCTTTAAAATCCATAATGAAATAGTAATTTGGTAAAATCCTTAAATATTTTACTATTTTAAGGATGATAATATCATAAATAAAATAATTTTACATCATTTTTCATAGATTTGAATACATAAGAAATTTAATTATTATTCTTAAATTCCAACAATAACATATGATTGAACTTGATCCCATAGCTTTTACTAAGGTATAAACCCTTGAGACTAGGGGAAATCATTTTCATAGTTCATTATCTTCATAGAGTTGAAACATTTAATAACAATGTTTTCTTTTTCATAGTGAACCTTTTATCTACACTTATAAAAAACTCCAAATCCCTTCAAGAGTATCACAGGGTGATTCTTTCGAAATTTATCATAGGGGGGAAATTCCTTATTTCACTTCTCCCTTTTTCTATTATTTACACCATGGTCATATTATTCTCTTGATTCCCTTTGAATCCATAAGATATAGATAATTTTTTCTCTAACATTATTGCACATAAAAATATTTTATCATATAAAGAAAAAGTTTGAGACACTAGAACCCTTCAAATACTTGGATTAATATCTCCATGTAGGTGATCAATATATCACTCCTTGTTGCATATATATTCCATAACATATCTATTTAACATTGTAATGATAGATTCATACTCTAAAAAACTTTCTTCTTTATTTTATTAATATTAGGAACTTTCTTTTCATCATAGTTTTTTTCTCATGAGGGAAATATTTCTCAAAGATTGTATCCTTAAAAACATTAAACTCCATGAATTATATTTTCTATTCCATCATATTATTCTAGATCAATAACCGCCTTTGATTAGTATCACCCTTAAGACAATACAGAACATGTGTAACCTTTTCCTTTTCACCACATCTCAATTCCATAAATATCTTCTCCAATGACATAATACACTACTCATATACCATTGCATTAGTAGTTCAACTAAATAATGGAGACTCTATCTAATAAAGTTATCCAACATTGTATAATATCATTGTAGAATAGTTTTATCTATCTGAAAAAGGTTATTTTTCATAACTTGATTAAACATCTCTAATATATCCATAACTTTCTCAGTTTTAATACAAACTATATATGATCCCTAGACAAGGAAGCCTCTAAATTTAACATTTTTATAGAAACCTTTCTTCCTTCCATGTGAGATTTCTAAACCATGGCTTTCACTACATTAGATCATAAAATTATGTATCATAATTTTATATCCCAAAACTAGTGATATAATTAATATAAATTGAAAATTTATCCATAAATAACTATATAATCATAAACATTTTTTCTTTATGATTTTTTTTCATATCCATTATAATGGTTTATAATGAATTTTTTTTTATCCAATGCATTTCCCCCTATGAGGTTTAAACTAGGTGAATAGTAAGGCCCATTGTCATGTACCCAGTTATTCTTGAGTCAAGCCCAACATGCCCTATTCACAGTTCTTACCCCTAAGTACATCTATGCAAGAACAACATCAACATATAGTATCTATAAATAGGTGTATTTCTAGGAAGAACCCCATAATTTATACATTATAGAAACATTAGAATGGTCTTCCATACTTATCCTCAAATTACGTCATAGGTTTATGTTCCCTAATAAATGTTTTATGAATTCTCATTTTCATGGTTTCTAATAAACATGATCTGATATCAAGTTTGGAAACCCTGACCATAGTATCATGGAACTAGTTCTTATATCTAGTACATTGGCTTAGATACAACATTCATATCCCAAATTACTTATTAGTTTGGTAGTCCTAGTAAACGTGATACATACATGAATCTTGTTTTACAAATGAATATAAAAATTACAACATATTTTTTCAGGAATAAATTTATTCAATATGGCATATCCTTACACATATTTCTTAGTAAACTTCATGGAATCCCGGAAAAAGGAAAAAAAGTAAATGTGAGATAAAATGATCGATAAGAGTTAATTATAGTGGAACCAATGATGATTCAATGATACTAATTTATATAGAACTGTTAAAAAAGAAAAAACAAATTCAATTGAAACAATATGAATATCATGATGAGACAATGGAGAATCTATATGTAAAGGTAAAGAATAGAAAATGCATCCCATTTATTCAATAAAATGATAATTAACTATATCCCTATATAATTTCAAAGTCAAAAAATCAAGTATAAATAGTAGTAATAATAACTAAATTATTATTGAAGGAATTTTTTAGTTATTAGATGTCATGTTTGAGGAAGAAGAAAACATATATCATAAATAACATTCATAATAAGGATTAAAACTAATAGTCTAAACTCATTTAGTTTCTCTAAATAATATTTATCACGAGACTCATCGATTCATTGAGGGGATAAATAAATTCAGGAGCCCACCAATAATTGATATCCCAGTTTATTCTTCATATATCGAATAATTGATTTTATTAATGAAAAATTTGTTTTCTCAAATATTTAAATTGAGGAAAAGATAATTATTTATCATATTTTCAAAGTTAATCAAATAAATTTCAATGTAAATTCTATATGTAAAAATTGTATATGGTTTAGGACATCATCATATTTGTGAAAATTAATGTGTATATTTAAGGGAAATTAAACATTCAATAGTCAGTAGAAAGTTAATTACTCAAGGAAAATCCAATGTCTAAAAAAATTATTTAGGGAAGTGAATTTCAATACAATTCTAGGTAAAAAATAATAATAATCCATTTATATTATGAATAAATATGGTGTAAATATGATTTATACTCATTGGATTAAGAATTATTGTTGTTTTCATTGAATAATAGATATTCAAAAAAATATCATTGTAAACTATCTTATAGAGAATATATTTATCATTTTGAAAAAAATAGCGAAAAAAATTATTATAAAATATCATTATAAAAAAATTTATTTTAAAATTTCATTTTAAAAAAACAATGTAAGCTAAAAATAAATGATATTCATGTGAGTAGTTAATTTTATACATGACACAATGAATAATGATTTTGCACGATAAGAATTTTTGAAAGGGGCCTTATTAGGAATGTGATAAGAAGATTCCTTTGATTCTTTATTAAAAATAAAAAATGTGTAGAAATTTTATTTAATAAATAATTTTGAAAAGGATAGATAAAAAATTTTGAAAACATTTTTAAAAAATATGGTTTTGTAAGAAAAAGAATTTCCAAATGATGTAAAAAATGGAGTTGGATTATATTAAAATATTTTATTAATAAAATTGAGTACCAAAGAGTAAAAAATGGTATAATCATGTGAAAAGAATTATTAATTACTAGAGAAGTATAAAATTAATAGTTTTATTAAAAAAATTATCATATAATTTTATTAAATGTAATTTCAATAATAAATCTTGTTTATTAGAATGAGATTGTGAAATAAACCCTTAAAACGGACATAACGTTGAAGTGAGAATTATTAAATGAATCGATTATCTTTTAAAACTCAAAATCCATATAAATAAACTATAATTAAATCAATAGTTATTAATAATTGCTTATATATATAATCATATATTATTAATGATAAAGAGGAATTAATATATCCTAATGAAACAGAATTGAGTTATGTAATTTCTCTAGCACTTGGTAACTTAATGTTTAAATCCACACAAAAGAAATAATTAACATTTAAACTCATAATACCATAAATAATGAGTCATTATAGAAATGAAATATTAAAGGAGCAGTGCATAAACTATTTAAAATAATCTAGGTGCATAACATTAAAATAGTCTTTTAATAAATGAATTTGAGACATATTCACTTACGTCATGCTTTCCATTTAGTCTTATATAATCTAAAATTCAGTATACTGATTTTTAAAATTTTATTTACTTATTAAAAACATATTAATATTTTTTATATCATATATTATCCTTTTATAAAATATTATGACATGTTCATTAATAAAATTTAATTAATGTCATCATTCTGGGTAGTAACTCACTTTGTTTTTCGAGTATTCTTTGGATTATTTTTTGTTCTTATAACATTAATCACGATTAAATCATATCCAGGATGAAAAATATTATTTAAATTTAATATATGTTTATTATACATATATTTAAATAAATAAATACAATTTATTGATAAGAAATTAAATTTACCATTCCTGGAGATAGTTGGTCATACATACACATTAACATTGTTTCGATTTTCATATCGTATTGAATAACATGGAAGTAATTGCATTATTTGTATATTATGATTATAATATAAATTTTAATATCATATATGTGACATATGTGTCATATGTTACATATTTGGGATATTTTTATCAAAACCATCTTCAATACATTACATGTAATGCGTGAACGAATCACCTCTCTTTTCAAGGTGATTTTCTGTTGTACCCATAAATGACATTATCATATTATCATAAAATGAAAATAAAGAAGGTATGTGTTATCTAATAATTACATAATCACAGAGGCATAATAAGTATCAGTAATATAATTTATAATTCACATTCATATCATAATCCCCAACCTTGAAAGTTATTAATGGAAATATGAATGACAATGGTTTGTGAGGTGATTGTTCGCGTTACACATGAATAATGATTTTGTAACCCAATCGATAAAATTTTGTAAAATTGTAGTACATAATATAAAAATAAATATAAACATATATAAATATATATAATATACTGAGGTTATTATAATATCATGATATTTTGTTTTGAATTAGGTGGATATGAAAATAAAATTAAAATGATTTTAGAAAAACATTACCTCTTATTCAGTTATCCTCCTCGGGTTTGCACTAATACCTTCCTAAGTTGGATTTATACCCAAGATAATGATTTTATAATGAGGGGAGGAAAGTTTAGAAGTATCTTGGTTAGATATCTATTGAAAAAAATACTTTTAAGCTGTGTATTGAAGAATATATAGGGAGTCCTTTTATAAGTGAGGGATGAGACACACATTGTTTTTTAAAAAAAGTTTGGATTACCACGTTTTTATGTAATAAAAGGATTCCATAATACACAAAATTTTGTTCAAGAATTGTTATGGTCAAAACATAGTCATGAAATGGTCTTAAGACATATTTTTTGTCATTCTTACACCATATATTCTATTTTTAACAACAAAGTAATCTCGTTTTTCTATTAATCTCTATAAATAATTTTAACAGTTTCACTAATAATATTGGTAAATAAGTTATTTTGAATTATTATAAATTATAAATTATTCTTATTCAAAATATTTAACCCCTCATTAAAATCATATTAGTGGAATAAATTAATTTAAAATTAATCATAAGAATGGGATGAGAAAATAGGTTTTAATGTCAAAATTTTCAAAACGTTTACTATTTTTTTATATCAAATATCAATATAAAAATTATTCCAATGAAATAAATTGGATTTATGATGTATGAGTGATATAATTTTACTTTAAAACTAATTTAAAATATAATTTTATAATATAAATTATTTATACAAGAAGTCAATTTCCAATTGAAATTCAGTATTTTTCACTATTAATAATAAAATAATACTTCTTATAAAAAAAACAAAATAAACCTATGATAATTGTTAAATAAATAAATAAAAAAATAATTTTATTATTAAAAATAAAATTTATAAGAGCTTCAAAAATTAGTTTTAAAATAAGTTCACTATTTAAAAGAATTAAATTTATTTTAAAAAAATATAGATTTTTTTACATAAAATTGGATCTTTTTTTATCTTATGCCTATAAAATATGTTGGATTAATATAAATTTTTTTTATTTCATATATAATATATAAATATCATTATTTTAATTCAATTATACTAATTAATTTAAATTATTTTGATAAAATGATTTTGGTATATAAAAATAGTTTTTATAAATCATTTTCTTTATATTTAATTGGTTGTATATTCATTTATAATTAAATTATAAACAATAAATTCAACCATAATTTTTTTAGAATTTAGTTAAAATTAATATTATCATCAAATTTAATGACTAGATTATATCATATTATAAGAAAATATTACTAATATATTATTGTTCGGTAAAACTTGGTCTTGCGTGTAACACAAACTACCGAAGAAACTCTTTATTGTGTGTAATGTACGTTAGATCTATATTAAGTGAATTAAAATATATATATATAATAATAAATTTATTCTAAATGTATAATATTATAATTTCTTGGGTTTTTATCTTGTCTTCTAATATTAGCGTTGCATGTCACATACGCTATCAAATAAAGTATTCTCCTTTAAAAATTTCAAAATTTTACAAATAAGGTAAAAATATAGACATAAATTGTGTTTTGTATAATTTGGTGAATCATTTTTACCCTTGCATTCTTAGTTTAACCCTAGTAAATCATTTTTACCTTAATTGTAGAAGTTTTTTTTCCGTTTAGTAAGAAATTAAGTTGAACTTATTAGAAATTATAAATTATTATGATTCAAATATGGAATCCATTTTTTTTTAATTCAATTCACAGAAATGGAAATTATAAATTTTAAAATTATACCATGCATAATAAGTTAGAAAACAAGTTTTTAAAATGAAAATTTTCATAAAAATTAAATATTTTTATATCAAAATTCAATATTAAAATTATTCTAATGTCCTAAATTGGACTATTTGGTATATAATGGAATTAATGTCAATTTAAAACGAATGTAAGATTTAATTTAACTTTATAAATTATTTAAATGAAAATATAGTTTTCAATTAACATTCAGTATTTTTCACTATTTATTAAAATATGAAACTTTTCAGAAAAATTTAAAAAATTCACCATAACAAAATTTTGATGATATGATTTTATAAACAAATTTATCTTTATCAAATTTATTTTATTAAATATAGAAATAATAATTTTAAATTTTGTGTACAAAGTGGGAATAAACCATCTTTTGGAAAAATGTAGTTTTCCAAAAAAATAATTATTTTTTTCTTAATTGATTCGTATCTCATTTTAAATAAATAAATAAATATTGAAAGTATGTAAACTATATAGTTTCATAGTTTAGTCTATCATATTAATACCCACCATTCTAATTCATAGGTGATAAATATCACATCAAATGTTAATATTTTAATAATATGTCATGTTTCGTTTAAAGTCAGTGTTGTTTGTAATGTAAGCTAAAATCAATGTTTCATGTAATGCATCATGAATTTAGTATTTAATGCAATTCCAGATAAACATGTCATTGTGTGTAATGAAATATATTTATTAGATTTATGTTATTTAAAAATAAATATTTTTTAAAACTCGAGAGTGTTATGTTTTCTTTTATGATTTGTGCTACATGTCAAATGAATTTTCGAATATAATGTATTTATTTGGGGATTTTAGGGAGTTAAAAAGGATGTGGGCTGGAGTTACTGGTTTCCAAAATATATATTGTTTATATGGAATTGGGTTCACACTAACACCAATATAACATAATTCCATGATAATTATTTTCTATCCAAGTTCAATATTGATGTAAGGCTCTCTTGGTCCGCTTAAATTATGTGGAATGGTTCCTTGGAAAGTGGTTCTCACATTATAAATGAAATGGAATTGGTTTTTTTATGTTCACATGTTTTAAAATTTACTAAGTTCATTCAGTTATATGGAGTATAAAGTTATTTTTTAGATTGTATCAATAAGGGGTATGTTCAACTTAACATGTGAGAATTGTTCCCTCCACGTTTAATTCATTTGGGTTTGAATTTTTATCTCATGAATTGAGGTAATAAAGAAGGATAATAAATTATTTTTTGGATGTGATTGTTCTATCAAATTTCCATTATATTTTTCATATTCAATGAGTGGTTCTTCATCATTTTCATGATTCATTTATACTTTTGATAGATTTGGAATGATTTTTTCAGGTTTTTTAATAGTTTTCCACTTCACAAAATAGTCACAACATTGAGTCCTTCCAGAGAGGTTTGTGTGTGAATGAATTATACACATGTATTAAGGAATGGGAATTCTTGAATAATAATGTGTTACTTGCTAGATTTAATGTTTTTTAATTCATTTTTATGAGATGGAACTTCATAATTCATTCATTCAATTTGTTTGCACAATTTTTCAAGTAATAGGAGAGGAAATTCATTGGAAGGGATTTGATTTGGTTGGGTTTTCAAATGTATATATATAGGTTATTCGGTGGAATGTTAAATAGATTATTGGACGGGTTTTTTGTATTGGTAAGATTATTTTCTTATTATACTAGTCGTCGTTGGAACTAACAATGGGTCGAAAAATTCTTTTGGAGGGTAGTGGTTTGTTCTATATGGTTGACTGGGTTCTTATTTACCATTCCAACATACTTATGGATATTTATTATACATTGGATTGAAAGTTTTTGTGTATTGTTTATTTTTAAAGTTAAAATAAATGACCTCTATTGGTGGAATTTTTGAGAGAACATCCATTATGTAAGTAGTGTTTGGGTAGTTGTTGGTCTTATGACCTCGTTTGACACAAATTATGAAAACAATGTCAATTGATTGGATTTCTTAAATCTTCCTAATATCGATCTCCTCAACCTTTATAGTGAGTGAAATAATTTTTTTCCCTAATTTCTTCTTCCATAAGAGTGTGAATTCTAGCAGACTTGGGTGTCTTATCATAGAAATTTGAAGATCCCCATATTTGTTTTAGAAAAATATTCCAGATACTCATTAGAATAAATTGATTTTTTTAATGTTCCATTACAAATCATTTCAATGAATTGTTTTTTCCCTCTACACAACCCTTAATAGATGTTTTAATCTTGTTTTAGGATTAATAATCTATGTTGTGGTTCTATTTTGAGTTTGTTTTTAAACCTTTATCATGTTTGAAAAGTTACACCCCTTCTTTTAAAATTTTTTTTTGGATGTTTTTATTAAGATAATTTTTCTTCTGATAGGGAAGTATTTTTATAGAAATATATTTGTAATTATTCCTTTTAGGGGACTAATATGGGTCAAATATTGTATAACCAATTATTTTATTTATCTCTTTATGTAAATGGAAAGAGTTTAATTTTTTCAATTCACATTGATTTGGTGGGCACATGGTTTCAACAATTTTTTTAAACTCTTTAACATAAATCTATGACATATCAAACATCATCTCATGAAATTTATAAAGATTGTTTATAAGGATAAGATTTAATACATAGTGGTAAACTCTAAGATTAGAATGACTTTGATTTATTGACTTTATCTCCCAATTCTAGGATACCACACTTGGATTTCATTTAGTTCCCACTCAGGTTTATGAGTTGGTTTCTTTAATGGCCTTCCATTATAATGGGTTGAATTTTTGAATATTGATTATTAGGAAGATTAGGATTTAATTAGAAGATACACATATTTTTTTTTTCTGAATCTCCATCGCTTATATTATACAACCTATGTAGATTGTTTGATTTTACATGAATGTAGGTGGGCATACACCATCAAAAAGAAAAAAAGGGGAAAAGATAAGAGAAATTATGTTGGGAATAAAATAATGTAAAAAAATAGAAGGAGAGATTCTAAGATGACTTACATTATAAGTTTGTAAGGATACCAAAACATGGCCTTTACAAAACTTAACATAAGTTTTATGTAGTCCTTCAAAACACTCCAAGATTTCCTAGTATATTATTTTCTTTAAAGTAATTCAATAGCTTGCGTTACACGCAACACCGAGTTTGAGCGTACCACGACTTACCAAACTGGTCATTCAAAAAGTGGTTATGAATAGTATTAAATGATGTTTGAATTTTATATACTCCATATAATTTTATAATCTTTATTATGTGTTTCTTAGAAATAATATAAGAACAAATTCATTTTTTCAGATAAAAAAAGTATTTTTCAAAAAATGAAAAATTGCTAACTTTTAAAGGAAAATCCTTTTTTAAAAACAATATTTGACACTTTTATATATTAAATTTAATGAAATTATATTATGCTTTAGAATTAGGGCATAAAATTTTATGTTGGATAAATTTTTTTACTTTTTTGATAACTATCATATTTTGATGAATACTGAAAAATACTAAATTTTAATTGAAAACAACTTTTTTAATTGAAATAATTTATAGGGTTAAATTTTGAATTTGAATTATTTATAAGTATAAATAGATTATATTTTTACCATTTAATACAATTCAGTTAGTTTTATGTAATTTCACATTTAAACTGGACATAAACAATTGTAAATCTTTTGATAGTTATTATTTCTAAAAAATCACGCTTTTTGTTTTGAAAATGGGAATTAATTTTAAATAAATTTATGCTACTTATGTGTATTGAATTTGGAAGAATGGATTCCATGTATGGAATCAGGAGGTCAAAATTGTGTAAATAGGTAAATTTTATTTTTAGACATTATGAATTATTATTTCGGTAAATATTTTATTTACCATGGTTAAAAGGTAAATCCTATAAATAAGGGTAAAAAATAATACTATAATAATATAAAATTGCCATAACATTTGTACTATTCATATTGGTGGATACATGTCTGACCATGGGTATCCTTGGGTTGATTTTGGGAACCCATGGAGCCACTTGAGAGTGCTAATGACACTATATTAATTAATTTAAAGTAAAGAAAAAAATGACATAAACATATATCATTTAGTAATTTTTTAAAATGGGGTTATATAAGTTATATTTTTTAATATAAATACTCATTAGAAAGATAAGAATATTTTCTAAATAATTTTATTTTATTTATAATTTTTATATATTAGATAATTTAATTTATTTATGACACAATGATGATGTAGTAATTACCTTATTAATGAAGGAATCAAAAAAGTGGTATTATAAATATTAAAATAAATTTAATTTCGACGTTTTTTGGAACTAAACTAATTTTCAAGGTGAATATTACATTTTAGGGTTTATTAAATGTATTTTTTTTGATTTAATCATGTTTTCATGACTTTCACAAAAACCAAATACTAAATAGTGTCAAAATTGACATAAATGAGTTTTTAAAACAAATAATATATTATTAAATTTTTTTAATATTTATAAAAATATTAGGTTCGGAAAAAGGACATAGATAAGGTTATGTATATTAAATATGAACCACTTGGGTTTCTCATGGATTGTCATAGTATGTTTATTAACCATATAATATAAAAATACAAAGAGACATGGTAAATGTCAAACTATTTAACTAAGAGTTAAATCTTTAATATAAGGTTAATATGGTGACCTAAACCTATATAAAACAGATTTTTTGAGAGGTGTTCAACCCATACCCACCTTATCCTCTAAATAAATTTTTTAGATCCATTATAAACTGAAAATTATTATTTTATCAAATAATATTTCAATCTTTTTCTAAAGTGACCCTCACCTCTCTTATAAAAGGGTACTTCCTCTTCTCTTAATTTCACACATCCAAATCCATTTGAATCGTCCAAAACCTACCCAAATATCCTTCCAACTTTTCTCTCTTCATTATATAGGACTTAATTTGGTCATAAAGCAAACATAAGGATCCCTTTTGATCAAATCAAAAGGAAGAACCTGAAGAAGAGGTAAATATTTCATCACCTCTTTCAAGTTCTTTTCTTCTTCAACTTCCTCATTATTTGTTGTTTACATTCTAAAATAATAACTCCAGTATATTATATATACTTTTATGTTATTATAAAAATAGTACAACCATTTTCATTATTCTATCTATCATATGAATGACAAAGTCACTATAAATGTGTACGTACGGCTTACAATATCCACGTCGTGGTGTAGTTTGATATTCAAACACTTCATTATTTGGATGAGTATTATAATGAGTATAAATAATGTAAATAATAAATATAACATGTTAATGATTATATATATATATCATATACCATCCAATTACATATTGTTTCACCATCAATATAATGACATTTTCACTCGTGCGTACGTACGGATTACCGTCTCCCCGAACGCGATGTGATTCATTCCCCATCGTAATCATTCAAGAATAATTTTCATATTATGATTAAAAATATTGATTGAGAACTTAATATCATTTTGTATATTAATAAAATACATCCTATCCATAACAAACATGGCTTACATAACCGAGCTTATAAAGTAAAACAAACCAGTTAACACCCGAAACGAGGATACTACTACAATATTATTAATAAAGCAATATTAGAGGATCATATATGATATCATATTTATGTATAAAGTTATTTTATAATTAAATTAAAATTTTATAACTATTATACAGGAGGTTAATATACCCTTGACCAAGGAAAATTACAAGGTAAGGGATTTCTTATCTTACTTTTATTCTCGTGAGATTTCCATTGTTCGCCACTTATTTATTGCATGTGGTGTCTTGTGTACTAAAATTTGATATATATTACTCTGATTATCTTTATATTCATGGTATGTTGTGATTCATGTTGTGGTTATTAACTTTTGCTCATGCAACTCGATTGATTACAACATGGTAAAGGGTTTTCATCCCACTTCTTATTCCCGTGAGATTCATGCTATATTGCCACTATTTCCTTTTGTATGGTGTATGTAATACCAATTATTTTTTTAATATAATCTAATTTATGGGTATGTAAATCTTCATTTTATAACATTTATTTCATGGGGTGTATGTTTTCTATGTTACCAAATCAGTAAGGGAATTTCAAATTTCAATTTCCACTCATTGGGCTTTACGCATACTTCATTGATTAATTTACTCCAAGATTATGTGTGAAATAAATATTTATTTACTTATGTATTAATTTCCACTCCCATTTGTGTGGATATAATTTTGATACACATAATCACTCCATTGATAAAATATCAAGTCATCGATATAAACTTGATACATGTAATTGTAACTAATTTTCTATTCATTGAGTTCAACATCCAAGTCATTGGTGTTGTTTTTACAAGAATATGTGTGAATGTCCTCAGATTGATTTACAATGAATATCCAATCATATTGAGTGTATTTATATTTTTCACACATAATTATGTCATTGATTTATTCTTAACCTAAGGATACAGTCTCTATAAATTAATTTATCCCAACTTACATTCCATTGAGACTTTTTGTTGTTATGCACCAATTCAATTTTATTTGGTGTATATAATGTACTTTGACCTAGTATATCATGAATCCCATTATTCTCATGATATTATAATATTTTTATTACCTCAATTATTTTTGTTCAAGCGTCTATCATTTGGTTAGGAACTCTAACTAAAATATCATTTTAAGTGTTTTAAAAAATTATTCTTCTAAATATTTCTCATTAATTCGCATGTTTTAAAAATAGTTTTAAGGTTTTATTTATTTGGAGATTAATTTTTTAAAATTTAAATTCCTTTTAAATATTTCCAAGTGGTATGGGACACTTTGGTTCAAAATTCTATTTTAAATAACTTCTTGATAAATAGTGATACTTTTAAATGTATTTATGAAAAGAGATATTTCTCTCAAATATTTTTACTGAACATTTTTAACTCTGTCAACATCCTTTATGGGATATTATTCTTTATTCAGATTTATTTATTATGATATAAATCTTTCATATTTTATTGAAGGTTTTGTGATATGTTTGACTATGGATGTGTTATTTTTATACCATTCATGGTTTATGGATAAAGTATTGACATTTCATATGCTAGTTTTAATACAAATGTTTATGTTATGTTTAAACCTTTTCATTTGAGGAATGAATTGGAATTAGTAATTGACAGGTGGATCCTGCTATAGCTCTATGATGTATCAACAGGTCTCATGAGAAAAACTAGTGTCTTGACACAAGGCCTTGACAAATTTTTATTTGTAGTCTTGGCACAAGGCCTTAACTATGTGGTTATGAAGTCTGGAATTATTAATTCCATCGTTATGAAATTGGCGATTGATATTACATGTGATTATTCGACTAGTAGAATATCTATGTGAATAAGTAAATAGAATTATTTGATTTATCTATTTCATATTATGCTAATGTTTAAGTTTAAAAGGCTTGTGTTCTAGTCTTATACATTGCCTTAAATATTTACTCTAATTTATGACAGTTTCTGCTATATTGTTATCCTTACTGAGCATCTGAGATCACCCCTTTTTTATGTTTTATTTTTCTCAGGATGCAAATTTATATATTATGATTAATCTATAGAAATAGGCTAAGTTTTATAAGAGTGTTCAAAGGGGACACATTTTTTTATTTCAAGATGTAATGTATAACTTATGTGTGTATCTAGTACTTCCAAGGCTAATAAACTCATCGGTCATTCGGGACATGATTCCTTATATCATGCCAATTTTATGTAATAATGCATTGATTCTGGGTAACTGGGGTTGAGACATTACAATTGGTATCAGAGGAAGTTTAGTACAAACCTAGAAAGCTAGATTTAGAAAAAGACCATGATTAGGAAACACTGACCTAAGATAGACATTGCAGATTAGTTTAGAAGAACATCCAAAAATTTTGGTAATGTAAATATTATGTAGGTTTTCTAAGAAATACATCATTGTCCTGATACAAGCAGGTAAAGGCAGATCTGACATATATGTACCAAGGAGTGAAACTCCAACAAGGAGTTTTGGGCTTGACTCTGGGTATCCTGGTACATGACAACGGGCCATGATACACTCTTGGTTTTGACACTCCTATGGGATATGCTTTAGATAATTCAAATTTTTTTTACAAACCAATGTGTACTATTTTAATACAAGATCATAATAAATAACCTTGGTTAATTCAAAAGTTTTTTAGATGGAAAATAAGGTTTTATTATATTCTCTAAATGATTTTATGACTCACATTATGTTTTCTTGTGTTAGTCAATGGCTGGATTCCAAGGAAGTCATAGTAAAATTGATTATGATGTACAAGGTGGGAACAATGGTGGGAATGAGAAGGTAAATTGAATATTGATAGGTGTAAAAGATATCATGTTCATGTCGAATCAGTTTTTCAAAAATATGATCAACAACATATATATTAACCAACTCCGAGACTAAATAAAGAAGAGAAAGGTGGTGAATGATAAGAGCTCCAACAGTGGAGACCATGGAGAAAATAAATCTCAATCTCCATCATGCTAGAAATGTGGAAGGAGACACATAGGAAAGTGTCTCAATAGAACAATGAAATTCTTTATGTGTTGGAAATAAGGATATAAAGAAAAGAATTTCTGATGAAAAATGAAGATTACTTTGGAAGAAAATAAAAATGATCCCAAGAGTCAATTTATAGTCATTTGACGTAAATATAGGGGACCTAGGCATTACCCGAGTGAATGACCTATTCTGTAGTATAACCTCTTGGTCAACGACGAACCTATGTGGAAATAAATGGATGGAAAAAATGTTTAAATGTATTAGTGATCTTTATTGATGAGATTACTTTGGAAGACTTTTCTCTTGTACGTGTAGCCCTTTAGTTTGTTATATGAAAATTCTATTTTAGAAATAATTATTCTTTTTATTATTGATATAGTGACAAATAACCATTTGGGTTTATATGATCCTTGAATATGAGGAAATTACAAGTTATTAAATTTTAGGATTAAAATATGATGTATTAGATAACATTTTTCGTGAAATTATGTTATGGTTATTTTGAAGAATTTTCCTCATTTTGGGATTGTTATAAAATATATTTTTTCAAAAAAGAAAACACTTAGACCTTGTGACAACCCATTGAATTGGACAAAGATGCAGGAATCAAACCCACAACCAGAGTGAAATTGGGATTTATCACCTACCACTAGACTACATGAAATCCCTGTTTAGTGTTACTAATTCTTTTTTAGTTAAATGATTTTATTGATCAATAATAAGTTGATTTTGGATCTTATGTCTTATCAAATGGATATCCATAGTATAGGAAAATGATTTGGTGATTAAGTGATAAATGTTATTTTGGAAGATGTTCACTCTGTTGGGAGCACTGGATGCCTAAGGAAAATAGAATACTGTGGGATTTCATTTGAGGAGTAATGGTGGATTTTTATCTATGTTCTTATTTTGGATTTATAGTGATTTGGTATATTTATGGAAATCTCTAACCTATCATATAGAATATGTGATTAGGTTAATTAATTTTAAGTATGTGACTTTAAGAGTAGTTGACATTATTTGGAGATACAATTTAATGTGGAAGACTACATAATCATATTATTCTAAGTTTTGGGTTTAATATTATTTTGGACTATATTGAAGGATTTTAAGGACAACTGTTTATTGAATGGTATTTATTAAACTTTGGGTATTTTGTTTTAATTTTAGAAATAAATATTTTTATTTATTTCTCTATAAGATTATCCTTTTTGGGGCTATTTGATATTGTACTAACCATTTTGGTTTTGTTTAATCTCTAAAGACAAGATAAATATATAGCTTACCCTTTGTGGATTTTTTTTATTCTATAGAAGTTGATTTTAGCACTTCAGGTAAGACCAAGTCATATTGAATACTCATCATTTGAAAACAAATATAATTTAGTGGTAGAAATTTATTAAAGGATGAAACTCTACTTAAAAAGTAAGTATATCTTTTTATGTTCTTATTCAATCTCATAAATAAATTTCTCAACTCTATGAAATAGAACTTAAAACAAAAAATGTTGTCCATATAATTTTCCTACTGAGAAACTAATGACCGTTTATCCCATAATAAGTTTGTGGGTTTCTTGTTGTTAACTTTCTCCGGATAATGTTTTATATCACTTTCCATCAGAACTTGAAACTTATTTTATCTTCCATATCCATTTTTTCCTACATGGAATCCTAGTATGGGTTATCTCGGGTGACCTTTGTACTTCTCTATATTTCTTTTTAAGTGATAGTTTTATTGACTCTTTTTATAATGTGGTACTTTCAATGAAGTTCCTAATCCCAATTTTAAAACTGTGAGGACACAATTTCCTAATGGGGGGAATAGTGTAACACCCCAATATTTCATAGTATGTTATTTTCGTTAAAGCAATTAAATAGCTTGTGTTACATGCAACACCGAGTTCGAGCGCACCACGACTTACCAAATAATACATTCAAAAAGTAGTTATGAATAGTATTAACTGAATTTTGAATTTTATATCCTTCATATAATTTTAGAATCCATATTATGTGTTTCTTAGACATCATATAATAACAAATTTATTTTTTAGATAAAAGAAGTATTTTTAAAAAAATGCAATTTTACCTCCTTTTAAAAGAAAACCCTTTTTTAAAACCAATATTTGATACTTTTATATATTAAATATAATGAAATTAAATTCTTCTATAGAATTGGGACAAAAAAATTTAGTTTGTTCAAATTTTGGTACTTTTCTGATAACTATAATATTTTCAGGAATACTGAAAAACTCTAAATTTTAATTGAAAAAAACTTTTTTAATCGAAATTTTTTTTAGTGATAAATTATGAATTAGAATGGTTTGGAAGTAAAATTAGATTATATTTTTATAATTTAATAAAATTTAGGTTATTTTATGTAATTTCATATTTAAACTAGACATAAAGAAGTGTCAATATTTTGATAGTTTTAATTTCTTAAAAACACGTTTTTTTTTACAATGAGAATTAATTTTAGATTAATTTATGCCACTTATGTGTTTTGAATTTGGAATAATAGATATAATATTTGGAGTCAGGAGGTCCAAATTGTGTAAATATGTAACTTTTATTTTTAGACATTATGAATAATTATTTCGGTAAATATTTTATTTACCATGGTTAAAAGATAAATCTGATAAATAAGGATAAAAAAGAATATTATAATAATATTAAATTACCCTAACATATTTCCTATTATTATTGGTGGATACAATTACGACCATGGGCATCATTGGGTAGATATTTGGACCTCATGGAGCCACTTGAGAGTGATAGTTACACTTTATATTAATTAATTTAAAGTAAAGACAGAAATAACATAAACATATATCTTTTAGTAAAACAATTTCTAAAATTGGGTTATATTAGTTATATTTTCGACTATAAATACTCATTATAAAGATAAAAATATTTAATACATAATTTTATTTTATTTATAATTTTTAGACATCAAATACTTATATTTATTTATGACACAATGATGATGCAATAATTACCTTATTAATGAATGAATCAAATAAATGGTATTATAAATATTAAAATAAATATAATTTCAATGTTTTATGACATAAATGAATTTTATAGGTGAATATGACATGTTAGGGTTTGTTAAATTTATTTTTTCTAAAGTAATAAAGTTGTGATGACTTTTACAAAAACCAAATACTAAATAGTGTCAAAATTGACATAAATGAGTTTTTAAAACAAATATTATATTATCAAATTATGTAATATTCCAAAAAATATAAGGCTCCAAAAAAGGACTTAGATATGGTTATATATATTAATAATTAACCACTTGGGGTTCTCTTTACTTTCTATATTAAGTTTATTAAGTATATAATATAAAAATATAAAGAGACGTGGTAAATGGCCAACTATTTAAATAAGAGTTAAATCTAAAAGATATTGCTAATAGGGTGACCTAAACCCATATAAAACCTTTTTGTTTGAGAGGTTTGCGACCCATACCCACCTTAGACTCTAAAAAAATAGTTTTTTTTCATTTTATACTGAAAATAATTTTATTATAAAATAATATTTCAATCTTTTCTTTAAGTGACCCTCACCACTCTTATAAAAGGGTACTCCCCCTTCTCTTAATTTCTCACCTCCAAAGCCATTTGGATCGGCCAAAACCTACCCAAATATCCTTCCAACATTCCTTGATTCATCCTAGAGTCCTTAATTTTGTCAAAAAGCCATCTTAAAGAGCCCTTTTGATCAAATCAACAGGAAGAACTCGAAGAAGAGGTAAATATATCATCACCTCTTTCAAGTTCTTTTCGACTTACACTTACTCTTTCTTTGTTGTTTCCATTATAAGATAATAAATATAGTAAATTATATATAATTTTATGTTATTATAAAAATTTACTACCATGTTCGTTATTATATACATCATATGAATGAAAAAGTCACCATACGTGTGTACGTACGACTTACAGTCTCCACATCGTGGTGTAGTTTGTTATTTAGACACTTCATTATTTGGATGGGTATAATAATGAGTATAAATAATGTAAATAATAAATAAAACATGTAAATGATTATGTATATATTATATACTATTCAATTACTTACTATTTTACCATCAATTTAATAATATTGTCGCTCGTGCGTACGTACGGATTACCGTCTCCACGAACGCGATGACAATAATTCCCCATCGTAATCACTAAAAAATAATTTTTATTTTATGAATAAAAAAATTATTAATAACTTAATAAAATTATTGATACGAATAAAATACATCATATCTATAACAATCATGGCTTATGTAACCGATCATATAAATATAAAACTGATCAGTTAACACCCGAAACAAGGACACTACTAAAATATTATTAATAAAGAAATATTAGAGGATCATATATGATATCATATTTATGTATATAGTTATTGTATAATTTAATAAAAATAATTTAACTATTATACAAGAGGTAAATTTACCCTTGACCACGGAAAATTACAAGGTAAGGGGTTTCGTATCTCACTTTTATTCCCAAGAGATTTCCATTGTTCCCTACTTATTTATTGCATGTGGTGTATTGTGTACTGCCATTTGATATATAATATCATGATTATAAATATATTCATGGTATTCTGTGATTCATTTGGTGGTTTTTAACTTTTGGTCATGTGACTTGATTGATTACAACATGGTAATGGGTTTTCATATCACTTCTTATTTCTATGAGATTCATGCTATATTGCCACTATTTCCTTTTGTGTGGTGTATGTACTATCCATTATTGTATTTTTTGTTTAATATACATTAAATTATGGGTATTTACATCTTCATTGTATAATACTTCTTTCATGGGGTGTATGTTTTGGATGTTACCAAATCAGTTAGGGAATTTTAAATTTCAATTTCCACTCATTGGGTTTTACGCACACTTCATTGATTACTTTACTCTAAGATTATATGTAAAATCACTATATATTTACTTATTCAGTAATTTAAAGTACCCTTTGTGTGGATATACTTTTTATACACATAATAACTGCATTTAAACATTCTCAATTCATCAATATAAACATGCTAAGAGTAATTTTACCTCAATTTCTATTCATTGAGTTAAACATCCAAGTCATTGGTGTTGTTTTTACAAGAATATGTGTGAATTTCATCTGTTTGATTTACATTAAATATCCATTCATATTGATTTTATTTATATTTTTCTCACATAATTATGTCATTGATTTATCCTTAACATAAGGATACAGTCTTTATAAAGGAATTCATCTTAACTTACATTCAATTGATATTTTTTTTGTTTTTATGTGACAATTCACTTTTATTTGGTGTATATCATGTACTTTGACATAGTATGTCATGAATCCCATTATTCGAATGATATTATACAGTTTTTATTAACTCAATTATTTTTATTCAAGAGTCACTCATTTGGTTAGGAACTCAAAATAAATATCATTTAAAATGTTTTAAATGTTTTTTTCTTCTACATATTTCTCATTAATGCCAATGTTTTAAAAATATTTTTAATGTTTTATTTATATGGACATTAATGTTTTAAAATTGAAATTATTTTTAAATATTTCAAAGTGGTATGGGATACTTTGGTTCAAAAATCTATTTTAAACAACTTCTTGATAAATAGTGAGACTTTTAAATGTTTTCATGAAAAGGGATATTTCTCTCCGAAATTTTTACTGACTATTTTAAACTATGTCAACATACATTATGGGATATTATTCCTGATTAAGTAGTATTGATGGAGGAAAATACCATATACATTTAAAACAATTCCTTTCACATTTATAGTGAATGTCAAATCAGACATGTTTTGAAAATTAAATGAATATTCCTTTTTATTAATTTTTAAAAAGATAAAAAGGGTAAAAATGATTTAAAAAATCCCATAAAAACATTAAATAATTTTAAAACTTGTTTTAAGAAAATGTATGCTAAAAAAAGTGTTTTTTAATAAAGAGATAGGTAAATTCAATTTTTATTTAAAAAATACTTTTCAATCATATGTAAAGAAAGATAGATAAATAAATGGAAAAAATTTATTCTAAATAAATAACCATAAAAGAATAAAATTCATTAGATTATTGACTGATATATCATAAGGTTTCACCATCAGAATCATAAACATATCAATCTCAATAAACAATTAGATTCTATCATAAAATCTAGACCACATTGGTATCTTTGATTTGTAATCCTAATAAAATATATATACTCAAATGGATGTTTAAATACAAATAATTTTCATCAAAAAATATCTCAATATAAATTCATGGGTTGTATATACACCACATAAAATATATATTTGGTGAATATGGCATGTGTCTCATAGAGGAAAAAAGTGAGACGAAAACCCCTTAAAACATTAGAAACTCTTGAATCATAAGGAAAATTAATGAAAAAAATACAAAGAAACATCAAATATCTTATAAATTATGATCTTCATGAAAAAAATTTAAATAGGGTAGTATATTAACCACTGAAAATAAAAGAGTGCTTATTATGTCATATGTCTCCCAGAAATAAAATAAGACTAGAAATCCATTAACTTATGTGTATGATTCCTTATTATTCATTTAAGTATACTATTTTTTAAAAATTATTTAATTATTCTTATATTATATAACCACACTTATATATATAAAACCTTTTATTATTCATTAATGACCTTTTAATACTTGTTTATTAACAATATCATGTTAAAATCACATTTCAGGTAATAACTAATTTATTTTTTGTGTATGTTTTAATTCATTATTTTCAATCCTCTTAAATACATCCTAGTTACATTATTTAAATAAAATTAACAATGATTTAAATATCATATTTATTCATTATATATGTACTTATTTTAACTCATAAATGTTTGAGACTGAAAATGAAATACAGTTTACATGGAGACGGTAGGTCGTGCATACACATCAATACAATTTCTAATTTCAGAAAGAATGAAAGTTAAGGAATTAAAATAATAATTAAAAATTAATTATTATTTATTATTTCAAGTATATCACATAAATTAATTAAATTTACCCTTAATACCTTCTAGGAGTGAAAAATGAATCCCATATATTCATGAGGCTATAGTCCACCATACACACAAATGACGTTATCATATCCCAAACAGAATGGAAAGTATTATTGTATATGTGATATAAACAAATAAGAATAATTATATTACATATATTATATTTTTTCATTTATTCCATATTTATTACAATACTAGTAATGGAAAAAATGAAAAACATGTCACATCGGTTTGCAAGACAGTAGTCCACTGTACACACAAGCGACTTTATTGTTTTCATCAGGCTGAGAAGTAAGAAGTAATATGTGATATTATAGTTCTATAGGTATAATAATATCCTAAATATAATATATTGAAATTAAATCTATCATTATATACATTCATGAGTAGTGGTGATAAAAAATGAATAACATCTATTCACAAGGTGATAGTTCTCCACAGACATGAATGAAAAAATTTCTATCCTATTTGACGGAAGGGTACATGGATACATGTTATAAAATTATTATATTAAAATATAAATATATATTATATACCAGTTTTATTATTTTATAATATTTTTAACATATTTAAATGAGTTACAGGAAGAAGTTAAACAAAAATGCATATTTTAAAACATTACCTCTTCTTTAATCAACCTCTTTTGGTTTAACCTAAAGCCATACTAGATTTACTTTATGATATCACCAATACATCTATGCTGTGAAGTTATAATTAACATATAAATTTCATTAGGTATTTTCTGAACAAGGTGGTTTCGAAAGTGTTAAGGGAAGAGGGGAGGGTTGCCTTTTATAAGTGAGGTGAGTGGAGCACTTGTAATTTTTTAACATGAAAAGTGTACCGAAATTGTTCAGTTATCACAAGGCTAAAAATTAGGGCCTAAAAAAGAGGTTATAATGTCTAAATAATTTCAAACATTTGGTTTTTTTAAATTTTCTAGGGTTTTTACCCATTATCATTTCAGTTCAACCCTCAATATATATTTTTTACCCTTTACCATAGTAATTAAATTTTTACTATTTTTTCTATTAATTATGTTTAAAATTAAATTTCAGATTATTAGATAGTAAAACATTATTCTTATTCAAAATATGTAATCAATTTTTACAAATTTAAATCACATAAGATGAAATTTTTAATTTAAAATTAATCCAACATATGCGATTAAAGAGAGGTTTTGTAAAGAGAAAGGGATTTGAATTTTAAAATGTTTTTATATCAAAAATAAATATAATTTTTTTTCTAATGTCATAAAATTGATTAATAGATATATAATAGACCTAATTTTATTTTTAAATCCAAATTTTAAAAAAATTCTTTGTAAATTCATGAAATGTAAACAAAATATTATATTAAAGAAGAAGTATTTTTGACTATTCATAAAAAATTTATTTTTTCCAATAAATATAATAAAATAACCTATGAATAATTTTCAAATTATGATTTTAAAAAATAATTTTATTTTTGAAATTTAATTTTCTATAATTATGAAAAGATATTTTTTAAATAAGTTCACAAAATGTGACAAAATAACTATCTAGAAAAATGTAGTTTTGAAGAAAAAAGTTATATTTTTTTCTTATATCATGCTTATAAAATAAATAAGGTGAATTTTAAATATTATATTTAATATATTATATATAAATTTAATTAATATATTTCAAAAAAAATAATTATTTTACTTATTTATGTAAATCATGTTTGTGTATAGAAAAAATAGTAATTTATGAAAAGATTTTCTTTTTCTCAAATGGTTCTTATTTTCATTTTTAAAGAATTAGTCCACAATTAATTAATTTTATATACATGTGTAAAAAATATATAGTTATAATTTATTTATTCATATTCATACATTCCATTCCAACAACTATGTGATAACTAAAATATTAAATACTAATAGTTTAATTCTATGTCTCATTTCATGAAAATTGGGTGTTGCGTGTAGTGCATGACATTAAATAAATTATAATTATTTGAAAATATATATTTTATAAAATATCATGGTATAACATTATACCCCCTTAAATAAATTTATTCTTTGAAATTATAACTTGTGATCATTAAACAATGGTTTATCATTTGAAAATCCCATTATTGGAAACCAGCATCGTAAAAATGGTTAATAAAACTTCCTCTTGAAAAGAGATAAATGGATTTTTGATAGTCAACTAGAATAACACATAACATGGTTTCTATATAGGATAATTTTTTTTCTAAGTGAAAAGATATACTTATAAGAGATAAATAACACCAAAATAATGTTTGATAGTGATAGAGAATATGAGAAATATAATGTTAATGACCACAAATCCATAAATCGAATAAAACATGAAATGACCGTTCGGTTATCCGAAATTAAGGTAATGTGTAACATTTTATTTCAGGATCATTTTCTTAATTTTTGAAGAATTTTCATGACAATATATACATGAATTCATTTCAATTTATAAGAACAATCTCATTCTTTGGTTTTTCTTCGATCAATTTCCACTTTATCTCTTACTCTAATAAATGAAGATGATTTTTTTAAAGTCTCACTATCACACACCATACTCTTATAGAGTTTGCGAGTGTCTTAAATGTGTTTGTATAATGAACCTTGTGACATGAGTATGTAAATTGTTTTGTATAGAATAGTGGATATATTTTAATAATGTTATTATTACTTATTTATGTCTTTTTTTATACAATAAAACAATAATAATATTTATTTTGTAATTTTTAAATTAAATTAAAAAATTATTTTGTTGAATTAATGGATTTTTTAAAAAAGTACTATTTTTTTAAAAAATTATTAGACAGTATTTACTAAATATAAATGACGTATTAAATTATATAATGTCAAATATAATTTTCAAAATTGTTGGAAAACTGTTATTATAAAAATATCTTCATTTCATGATAAATGTTGATTTTATTTTAAAGGATAAAATTGAATTATTTATAAAAATATTTACATAAAATAAATACTTTTTTGGAATAATAATTTCCATTTTATCCAATGGTGATTTTTTTATAATTTTTAGAGAAATTGGAATTTTCAGGTAAAAATTAAATTTCATATAAATATACTTTGTGTATCATGAAAACATAATAATCCAAAAGTGATGTAATAAATACTATAAAGGTTATTCATGACCATTTTTCTGTTTTCTATTTAATAGAGTGATATTTTATGTTTACTTTATTAATTCAATTAAGTCATTATGAATCCTTCAAAACCATAAAATTTGATTAAATGTTTTTATATAATTTAATTAAGAGTATAACTCACCTTCACATAAGAAATATAATTATTTTATTATGTTCAGAACATTAAATTATTAAATAATGAAAACACTCTGTTTTAGAAAAAATGATTGGAAGGTTTGTGGTTTTGGTTATTTTATTATATAGAGCACATAACACATGTTCAATAAATAATAATAAAATCCCCATTCATTTACTTTATAAATCGACACAAGATCCCATTTAACCTCACCCAAGCACCGTGGATAAATTCATTAGTCAATCATACCATATATATAGTTCTCTAAAGTGTCCCACAATCACTTGGGAAGCTCCTCCCAATCATTTGATGTCACACACCCAAGTAAGGGATCCTCATATTCTCCTCTTTATTCAAGTTTATTGATTATATTGTGCATTATATTTCAAATTCCTAATATTGGGATATGTCTTTACATGTCCCTAGTAATTTTCATTTTATTTCCAAATGATGTGCTACCACTTTTTCTTTAATAAACCAATTTTAGGAATTTTTTAAGTGACGTCGTTATGCTGCTAAAATTTCACCATGATTTTCCATGTGAAAGTAATTTTATATTGAATACCATACCTATATCTTATGAAGGGAGTTAATTTTTATACACGTATACTTATTAGAAAAAGGATTTATATGTATTTATTCCACACTCCTTGATCTTGAAACAAAATATGATAATGAATTAATCCATATTGTATGTTCTGTGTGACACACTTAAAAATGAGAATAAAATGAAAGTGATGGGTGTGCACAGAATTATATATATCCCCAATGTGTGGAGTAATGTTTAGTCTCTTGAGATGTCATGTTGGGACATGGAGTAGACATGATTCTTTTTTGGTACTTTTTTATCATGATTTCTTGATATTTATCCTTCACTTATGTTTATGATTTTGAGTTTTAAGTTGTTTGCACATTTCCCATGTTATGATTATTATTCTATATCATGCCTCGTTATGTATGTTTCTTTTATTCCCCATTAGAGTTTTTTGGAACCATAATTAATTTCCTTTTTGGATTGAACAAAGTTGTGTCTTGATAAAAGTTAATAACGACTCAAAATGGCATTAATATCCATAAAAACTATCCCAAAGGGCTTGGTTCGTTAATACCTTTACAGAGCCCTCCCACATCTGTGATCACAACTGTCAGTGATGGACCCTATGTGAGTTCGATGAATCCCAATTCCTTTGCGGCGTCACATGATATCCATGGACCAATCCACGATGACCACCTTAGTAATCCACCTTTGTGACTTGATGAAGCTCTTACTCTCTGCAACGTAACCAGGTCTCTGCATCCAACTTTGTGATCGTCCCTATGATGGACCCTATATGTGTTTGACATCATCACCTCTTCTTCATAGTGCCTAGATCTTTTCTGTGGAAACTTCTATGACCCCCAATGACCTTCATTACCTATAAATATTAAGCTCCCCCCTTCAAACCACTTTTATTAAATCCTTTTTCCTTTCATGCTCCAATTTTGAAAATACCTTTATAAAATCAAACAATGGATCACTACAGGTACTTGGATTCTATTATCCATGCCTCTTTATGCTCTTCATGGCCCCCACATATGCTGGGTATTTCCTTTCCAAAGTATTATTTTCTTCGCAAAGGGGGGATCCCCTTCTGGGTGCTTGAGTCATCACAAACCATGAAGCCTTCATAAATAACTCTCTAAATGAAGGGTCCATTGATAAGGATAAGCTTTTCTCCATTGAAAAAATCATGTTGTGAATCATGAATCCTTTAGAAAGATCCTTTCCTTTATGATGACCATCCTCTTCATGAAGAACTATAGCTTCACAAAGGCCATCCTTTTTGTGAAGCACCAAAGGTTCGCGAATCCCCTCTTTTCAAGGTCTCCTGCTTTGAAAACCCCTCTCATGTATGGCCCTCTAGGCTTGTACAATGTGATTTCATAGTTCTATGAGAGGTGCTTCATTTTTTGTTTCCCAAACTCATGCTTCTTCGTATAGTCACATAAAGTACTATTTCTTCTTCACATAGCCACACAAACATTTACCCATAAATAGATCACTCCACAACTCCCAATAACTACACCTTCTTACATCTTATATTTCCCAAGAGTGGGTTGCTACAAGATATGTAAGTCTTTGTGCTAAGGAGCAAGTCCCCATCATCTGAGATGCATGATGTTAAAATACCAAGAAACCATACATCCTTAACACATGGCGTTAAGATGTGATCACCTTCTGAGGGACAATCCCAAGAGGACAATGAAGGGAAGAGGTAATAATAACCTCTCACTACTCAACTCCTCTCTATGTTTTATCTATATGTTCTCTTGGGGAGTCACTTGTGTATGACCTGACACCCCTTGATAATTTTTTCCATGTATGGTGGTCATATCTACCTCGTACATGTGGACCCTTACTTGGGATTCCCTGTTGAAGGAAGCCCATGTTTAGTCTTTCTACTACTAACCATGTGTAAGCCGCACACCGTCCCTTGTAGATTCTCCATTCACTATGTGATGGCCAAGTCTATTGTTGCCTCTTTTTTTCTCACGTCGATCATTAATCATGTGTTATTAGAGTATGCATCGATCATGAAATACTCTTGGGATTCCAATCACACATAAGTCCCACTCCACTCTTCACCGAACTATGTAGACTTTGATATTTTCCCTTTTCAATAAATATATGTAGGAAGTAGCTTTGAGGTTCATTCTCATTACCCATTAGTTCCAAACACTCCATGTCAGTTTACCCTCACCCTGCTTGACAATAAATATTATGCTCGTTCTATAACACATGACGTTAAACTGTATGCTTTAGAATAACATGGGTATTGATCCCTATCTCCTAGATAATGTATGTTTGAATAAACCATAAAGTTCAACCCCAAAAATTGGTAATCTTTGGTGTACCATTTTTTGGGTCCCACGTCCTTGGTCCTCCAATTAGTGGTTTCAGACCAATTCATGGGCATCTAACCAAGCATAACCCCCCACAATCAATCCATACTCCTCTAACCAAAAGTGTCTCTCTTGTGATGGGATGCTAACCACACGTAATGTAACATCCCAAGTAAGTAATGAATAATAGATATTTTTATCTATGTCTATTAATGATTACGATAGTGTTTTAGAGGCTTAAAATGAAAATAAATACAATCTTAAGCATGGAATACACTAATATTCTTAAAAGATTGTTTTATTGCCTTATGATGGAAAACCCTTTTTAAATCTATCTTTTGACAATTTTATAAGCTATTTTTGTCAAAATAAAATTATTATTTATTATTGGGACATCAAAATTTACTTTGTGTGAATTTTTGGTATTTTTCTGACAATGTTCATTTTTTAATGAATAGTGAAAAATACTGCATTTTACATCAAAACTGCTTTTTAATCTAATTTATTTATATGATTAGATTATCTTTTGAATTGGTCTTAATGTTTAATATGAATATATTTTTACCATTTAATCCAATGGTTGTCATTGGAATCAATTTCACTTTGAAATTGGACTTAAACTTGTGTCAATCTTTTGATACTTATTGTTTCATAAAAACACGCTATTTGCTCTGACAGCGGGAATTAATTATTAAATTAATTAATGTGACTTATATGTTTTGAATTTTGTAAAATATACTTCATTTTTGAATTCTTAATATCAAATATAGCTTAGGGTGAATTTTTGGTAATTTTCTGAAAAACTTCAATTTTTGATGAATAGTGAAACCACTATGTGGTACTTATAAAGACTGATTTTCCGTTTAAATGAAATTTTGCCATCATTGTGTTTTGAATTTCAAAAATCCGACATACATGGTTGTCATTAAGAAGTAAAATTTGGTTCAATGGGATTAAAATAATTTTTTGGTGAATAGTAACTTATTAAGTTTTTAATCGCGATTAGTGGTAATTAGGGTAGTTTAAGGTATAAATAATGCTTTAATAATATGAAATTACCTAGACACATGTCCCAACCTTATTGGTTGTGTCATGGACGACCAAGACAAGCCATGTGTCAACTTGGGGACCCCATGGAGACACTTTGGTTTGGAAATGACATAAATAACTTTTTATTTAATGTAAAAGTAAAAATGACACAAACATAATATGTTTTACAAAAACAGTATTTACATGGGGTTATAAAGATCAGATTTTTGATTATAAGTAGTCATTGGAAAGATAAATAGATTTACTACATCATAGTATATTTTTTATAATTTTTAGACATTAAATAAATTAAATTATTTATGACATAATAATGATGCAGCGATGACATCATTATTTGACGATTTAAATAAAATGGAAAGATAATGTAACATCTATGAACTACACATGTCCAAAACCAATTGGATGACTGGATTTCGAACCCTTATCACCTTATCCACGAATTATATCAATGTGGGACCTTTTAAAACCGAAACACATTTTCAAATAAAGTAATATTTCTTTACTTTCCAAAAGTGCCCCTCCTCTCCTTTTATAAAAGGCCCCCACCTCTACCTCATTTCACACACTCCTCAAGCCTTTGGATCGGCCAACCCCTGCACATTTACTCTCTCCACATCCCTCTCCTCATCCTAGAGGATTCCATTTGTGCATAATCCGTTCAAAGTAAGCCTTTAGGCTCAAATCAAAAGGAGTTACACTTTTAAAGGTAATTCATTCTCTCATGTTCATTTGTTTTAATTTGTTTCTCCAACCCCCTAAACTCTTTTTATTTACTTCTTTTGTAACAACAAAATTATCTTAAATATACTAGGAAGTTTTTATAAGATTTATTTGAGCTAAACTCTCACACAACTACATCAAATGGTTAAAGAACATACGGTTTTTGTGGATGGCGAAATTCTGCCTCCCAAAACGATGATTGTTCAATACTCATTTAACACCTTCAAAGGTGGCCATTATGATGTCACAATTTTTATATATGATATATAATATGTTTTTGTTTTCTTTAAGCTTCTGTTTTTTTCATTTTGGGCATACCTTTATGGTTCCCATTATGGGTAAAGACGATATCTTCATTTTTGGAAGTGCGGACTACCGCCCCCTGAAAGTGATTTGATTCATTAATACCGTATGTGGGATGTGTAAAGGATAAAGTTAATTATATTGTATATGTTATTATACTAGAATTATAATATACTCTTATATAATTATGATTCCATTCCAGAAATATGAAATAGAAATGGAAGTAGCGTTCATGCGTACGTACGGCTTACCGTCTCCATGAACGGTGCATTTCATTTCTTACCTCTAAATGTGATGTATTATTATAAATACATGTATATGATGAATATATATGATATATATGTTATCAAAATCATTAATATCATTCTGGATATAACGAACCTTTGACCAAATTAACAACATGTAAGTGTAAGAAGTCTATTTTTGACTTAAGAACCAAATACCGACAAAATGAACACTATTAACTTAAATGATTATATGATGTTCATAACATGGTATAAAAGGAATAATGAACTTGAAAAAGGTTCATAAGCAATTAGATATTAAATCAAGTTTATTATTTAGGAGATTAAAGAACGGTCGGGTCAAGTCGGATACGAGGTATGGGAATTCGTCTCAATCTCCTTTCGTTGAGGCATATTTTATTTTATACACAACTTTCTTTTATACGATGTATAAAACCCTTTGACTTTTACGTTTATTCAAAAGGAATCTTTTTTAAACGAAGCGTTTACTAAACGAAAAAAGGGAATGTTTTGTCGTACGTATGCGGCGACAAAGACTTCTCCGCCGTCGTGGCTGTTATTTGAGTTTTGGCTTCCTCTACAAGCCATACCTTCTTTTTAAAAGAAAAATAAATACCATGTTTGACTTTTCTTTTATTTTGGTATTGAAAATGGTTTTCATAATGTTTTTATATCAATGTGTTGTATTGATATCTCATGATTGAAATGTGGAAATTTTATGTTTCCTTTATGCATGTTTTATGTGATATGATTATGTTATGGTTCTTGGGAATTATTATGAAGACGGGTGGTTCCGTGATAAACTAAGGGCAGGTGAGCCCATTATAGCTCTCCAATGCATTGGATAACGCAAAGGAGTGAAACGTTAAGGTTTCTCCAATGAAATTTTAGGGAATATACAGTGATGGGTATTCCAAACGTAACCAAGAGGGTTACTCCCTACGTAAGAATGTTATGAATGCCTCAAGTTACCTTTATGTCTTATGATTTCTATGATTTATTCATGATTTGATGAGGTATGTTAAAGTGCTTGTGCTTTATGGGTAAAGTATGATTTCATTCTTATGTATATATGTACCCATATTTCCTTTCCATGTTTTTATAACCCATACTGAGCTTTTTATGCTCATCCCAAGTTTTTTTGAAATGATTTTCACAGGTCAAGGGAAAGGTACATGATATGATGATAGTGTCAAAGAAGTGTCAAGAAAGAATCCATGTTTTATTTTAAATGTGTTTCCATTGATGGGAATGAAGAATAATATCTTTATGTAACCCCTTTGTTTATATGTGGAATGTAATGCATGTTTTATGATCTAATTCTCTAAAACTCTAAACCCGAAAAGATCCTCAAGATTAAGTAAGGTTTAAGGCTGGGGCCTTATACGTAAGTACCAGCATGTATTTGGGTTGTTTTACTTTGTGTACACCCTAATTATATTCCCCATTCTTGAAAAATGTGTACATTGATCTTTTCCCCTTTTGAGAAAGGTACGTAGGAAACCTCTCTGAGGTTCAATCCCATCACCTGTGTCCCATCCTATCCATTCCATTGAGCCTTTGTGTTTCAAGAATATCAAGCCCCAACTTGATGATTATACCTAATTCTAGTCCCCATCCATGTGTACCATTCTAACAAACTACCTCATTAGGTGTCCCATCACCCCACCGAACTACGTGGACTTTGATTCCCTACCATTGGGAGATATAGGAAACCACTTCGGGGACAATCCCAATAATGTTACATTCACACTGGTTCTAAGTTCCATCCCTGTTAATTTCATCCTTCAAAGATTAATCATATCCATCCAGGTTTTACCTGCGCTACCACATCCCAGTGAGATCATGCCATACCTTAGAAAATCTCATTGTGTGTAAGCCCTACGTACCTCATCACTCTTTGTAGAACCCAGGCGGCTAACCATGCATAAGACCTAGCATGCTTAAGGGTTGTTTTCCAATGTGTGCACCAAAATCCCATGAATCACCCTCTTAGACTATGTGAGTTTTGATCTCCATCTCCTAAAAAAGGTATGCAGGAAGATTCCATGAGGTTCAATCCCAACTAATGGTAAACTTTGGTGTCCCCTTTCTTGGGGCACACCATCATCTGATCTTCCCTTTGTGGTTTCCAGATCAACCTTCACTATACAAAACCTTATACTTTGCGAGACACACCTTCCAAGGTCCATATTAATTGGGAATTATAATCCACCCATAAGTAAATATTCCCGACCATCCATCCTAGGGATACACCCATCCAATATACTGTCATAAGTGTTCTGATCAGTCTTATCCTTCTCTTCTAAATGCTAAACTCACGGTATACTTCATGTTAAACAAGGGGAGATGAGGAAAACCTTAGAAACATGAAAGAAACATATAATTTATTGCATTCAAAGTGGGATTACTTGAGATTATATGACCTTGAGAAGCCTTATGGTAAGGAAAAATCATGGTGTACCAATGTTTCAATGTCTAGACATGCCCATGATGCCCAACATGACTACTCTCCTATGTGAAGGTTTCATCCCTAACTTGAACCATTTGGAATGTCATTATAGAATAATTGTAAATAAACTTTGTCTATAAGGATATGGAACTAAGAATTGTTTAATGAAAAACAACATAATATTTATGGGTGACCCAAACTAGGCAACGAGTTCTGAGGAGAAATCAACAGAAAGGGGAACTGACATCACATCATCTCATTTTGATCAATAAGAAAAAAACCATTAAATTGGCGATTAAGGTCACCCACCTTTAGAAAGTGGGAATGTAGGGAAACAATGAGACCGTCGGTTGAGTGTCCCAACACACGTAGTATGACGAGGCACACCCCGATGAAAGCATCAGAAACAGAAATGGTGAACCTGACATGAAATTAATCTCCTCAATATGCGTATTAGTAGCATTTGGGGAATCACTATATGAGCATGTCACTGGATCCGGCTATTTGGTGCCAGGTCCCTCCAAGAAAATCATGTGTCTGATGTGAAACTCACCAAGATTTGGGACAGTTAATCGTTGGGAATCTTGGTCTGTGACATTGTGAGTGTGGATATTTCAATATAACCATGGAAGAATGAATTACATATGGGTACTTTGAATAGCATTCCAAATATCAGTATAGATTTCTGAATATTCCTAATTTTCAAGACCCAATATATAACAACATGAAACTGATCACCTCCCTTGCATAGACGTAGGGGTCAGTGCAATACAAATCCGATAATCCCGCACGAATTCATCTATTCTAAGATGAATTCAATAACTAAATCTAACGGGAACAGACACCCCATCTCAACCTCCAAATTTATTCAATGGATGATGATCGATAATCTTGTCCAATAGTATGAACTAGAGGGGGTCACCCTGATGAGGGGTATGGCCTGTCAACATTTGTATGTTTCTATGCCCCCACTGACATTGGTGCCCTAAGAGATGTGAAGGGATCTTTTTCTCCCCAATCCGATATTCAATAATTTCAAGTGAATCTCCCCAGAATTCTCTTATAACTCAATACCTTATGCCAAAAAAAATAAAGGATGTTCAAGTCCTCTCGACTACAACTTCATCCATGGAGCGGCTAAAAAGGGATCCCACCGGGCTACATCAACACCGTCAGCCAGTCCCACAGGCCGAGGGGCCGGGGGTCTATACATGTGAAAAGTTAATTATAGCTCGTTTTACCCAATTTTAATGACATGTTCAAGCTCTATAGGATTCCCTATAAGAGGAATCATCTTCTACGGATTCAGTTGCTCGATCCAGTACTTAAATGTGCTATCACCTCCCTATTACTGTAGAACATGGGCCTCTCTATGCCCGAATAAGATTAAGGCATCAGCCCCCCCATGTGGAGGCTGGGTTTAGTCTTTTAGTGACTGACATAATTAGTAGACATCATGGGTCCACCCATGATGTTGAGATTCATTACGGAGGTCCTCTCTATACCGTCTTTTTCTAAAGCGGAGGTCTTCCCTGTCTTGATAGTGTCCAGCACAGAAGTAATAGTTGGGTTATGATCTAAGGGATGAAGCTTTTTCACATATTTAAGGGCATAAATGCGAAGATCCTCCTCACTCAGTCACCCACAAGCATAGAGGCCCTCCTTCTGTTCCATTCAACATTTTTTGGGGTTCTCCTCATACCCAGCTCATCCATGTTGGAGTCCTCCCCGATCTGACACGAACTCACAAAGAAATCATCACCATATCAAAAATCTACCATGACATAATGGAAAACCCAAGGGTTGGAGGGTGTTTCATCACCCAAAAAGTATGAACCCTTAGAAGACTCAGATCGTGGACAAAACCGTTTTATTTTCATACACTAAATTAGAGTGAGACTCAGTTATGGATCCCTCACCCCGATCCAATGTATCAGGGTCTAGAGAAGGAACTCAACATATAATCCTCATACTCCAATAAAGCGTGATGAACTGGATCCTTTAATACCTCTGTAGAAAAATACACGAGGAGGATGACTTGGATCATTTCTGAGGTCTTACTATGTAATCCTCTTTTTTATCACCAAGGTCATTCTCTACTTCGACAAGAGATCACGAAGAATTTTTCTAGGGAATGGTCGATGACAAGAACCAACCTGATCGACTTCCAATGACCACCCCCTAGGCAAGAAGTAGTTGTTAGATCCCCATATTACATGGATGTGGTGGTATAATCATTTCATTCTCCGAAATACATCCCGTGATGCAGCGGTTTGTCAGCTCGTGCATCATAATCTCCACCGACTAGTCTACCACTACAATGGTCCACATTAGTTCCATTGTAGATCCTTTAACCTCTCCTAGTTTATGAATGGGGAAACCAAGGGTTGGATCCTGATTTAGAGATTAGAAGTTTGTGGAACATTCTCACAGCGGACCATCTCTCTAAGATGTTCTTGCCAAATTGAAACTACAAGATTCAATATTCGAGAGTCTTTCAACCAGGATGAGGTTGTCTACATTCACTAAACATTAGGGATAACCAAATTTTTCCTCTGGCATAAATGATTAGCTTACCCCAAAAGCCTAGAACACTTCGACGACATTGGCTAGCAGTGCCGTCTAGTTGAGTTAGCCTCACACCCTGTTTCTCATCACCTTGCATCACCCAGTTATCATCAAAACGTCCTACAATGATGCGTTCAAGGATTTATAGTGCTCTACAAAGTTATCAAGAAGGATTCCCCACATTTACATACCTATGGTTGGGGGTAGTATGATGCCCTACATTTCATTCCTATCCTACACCAACCTGGTTCACCCAATGATATATAGGATATTTATCCAGGCATCATCACAACAATAATGTATGTTCCTGAGATATACCCAAAAGGGGGCATCAACTCAAGGATTGGAGAAGATGAGTATCCCACTAGGGAAGCATAACACCTGGAAGACCCTGAAGGCGTCCACACTCAGAAACAAAGACAGACACATGGCCATCCTGAACCTTTTGAGTAATTGACTCTCAGTTGAGATCCTAACAAAGGAAAAACACAAATTGGGACAATCAAGACCTCTGGCCTGTATGATTTAGTAAAGAAGATGGAGGATGGTCCAAAAAAGGCCATGCTACGTCAACCGATGACATAACAAAGAATGATCGTCAAGGAGCTCCTCGATGAGCGCACAGAGGAACAACAACCGGATTACGACGATCCTTGGAATGATCCCAACCGTCCTCCATTAGGGGAGTAGGGATATGTACAAATTCCACCAGTGAATTTTCCCCATGTGATCTCGATAACCCTTCTCATATATACATGGTAAAGGACAATGTTGATGGGAAAAGACCCCAGTATGAATCGCCAAATCCACCCATATTGTGTGAAAACTTTCATGAGGGCCCAGCTTAGGTTCCAATAGCTTCTCTGTAGGTTCCACCAAGCACTCCTAAGGTTCCTCCTCGGTTCCCATGGGTCATTCAACAAGATGCTCCATGATATGCTCAACCAGCTTACTGTGTTGAAGAACCTTCCAACACTCTGGTTGTTAGTAATCATTTCCAAGATAGGAATCCTCATCAAGATGAACCAATGGATGCTCTCATCTCTCTCCTCGAGGATCTTAAATCTCTATAGCTTGCGATCCCACCTAATGGAAAACCGTATTTAACATGGTTGGATGATATGAAAACATTCCTGAGATTCATAAATACTACCTTCTCCCTTTTCAATGGAACAGAAAACCTGTTTCCATATCTGGACCACTCCACATCAAGATGTGGACCCATAAAGGGACTTTAGTACAGCAGGAAGCCCCTAAGCTTGGGTTCATCATACAAAATTTGGAGGGGCCTACGTTTATTTTAGTACAACATGTTACCAATTAGGTCCATAGATGGTTGGGAGGATCTCTATAGGCAGTTTCTGTATCAGTTTGACTCTACCACCTGTAAGAATAATATTTCCAACCTCTTCAAGTGAAAACAATGGCTTGATGAGAGAGTTGCAGACTTTGTCTCTAGGTGGAAGGGCCTCACGTATTCACTCGATATGTTACTGACTCATGGAAACTTTTCAACGATGTGAATATGAAATGTTAAGACTGAACTAGTCCCTTATCTAATCACTCAAAACTTCTATAGGTGGATTCTGAGATATCAATGACAAGGCTCAACATCTAGAGGAAGCCTTGCAGCAAACCAAATAAGGATTCCCATTTCCTCTTGTATCCCCAAAAAAAATAGCATCCCTAGTTGAGACCACTCCTGTTGCATAGATAGATGGACCTAGATATCTGAAGTTGTTTCTAGAAGATACACCATTACAACCTTTCCAAAGGCCACCGCCTCAGGCAAAACCTATAGCTCAGAATTGCACATCTCAGAGTCGGCAAGAACCACCACATAAGGCACCACCACTGGCTATGTGAGACAACTAGGTTCCAAATTCTCCCCAGGCTCCAAGACATCATATATTCAAATATCCTATAGCACCTTTCCCAGATCAAAGAAACCAGACCTACTCATTCAATGAGGCCCATGTCCTCGACTAATTTTAGAGTGCCTTGGATTTTGGAATCCTTTGACTTCCAAAATACAGAATACCCTAGGAGGAAAATATCACTGATTTCCCCAATTACTAACCATATCACTGGTTAATTTGACACTCTCTCAATAAGTGTTATGTGTTCTAAGGGTAGCTCAATGACCAAGAATAAAAAAATGTTAGATTGGGTCTTTCCCTTACACATTTGGTATGTGTGTATGCAATGCTTGATAATGACAAAGGGGTTGAATGGCAGAAGGTCTCTCATTGTGGGTCTAAAAAGTATAATGACCTGATAGCACAGAAGGTAGTAGCTCAGGCCCATGGAATTATCAATTCCCATTTAAATCAACCTGATCCATCCAAATTCACTATTCTAACTGCAGCTTCTACTTCTGCCTCAACATTTTACCTTGTGATCACCAAGAATGGCAGGCACCGATAGTCTAAGGGAGATTTAAGACATCTGATTATACTAAATACATCCCATAATCTTAGAGATTTTATGCCCTAAGAGATGGATAATTCCCCCATAATTTACCCTCAAATAGAGGACTCCTCAAGTGATGATCAAGAGTATGCATCATTGAATACCCTTAACTGGTGGACGCTTACATCATACCCAGCGATGAAGAGTGACAGACAGACCCTCTTAATGTCCCCAATAAACGCCATCATCGATGAAGCCATGGGTAAAAAAAGCTTCAAAATATTTAGGCCAGTGCTCTTAGCCAAGATGTGCATGACTCTAAGGCCAAATAGTAGGGCCATCAAAAAACACAAAACACACAAAATATTTATCCTATTTTTTCATATTCACCCCACTATCATTCGAATTGCTTGATTAAGAATATCCACCATTAGTGAACTATGACCAACCATGTTCAGTTGTGAACAAACCTTGATCATCTGGCCATTAGTTGGTGGTCTATATATATGTTTCAAAAAAAAGTGTAGAAGAATATCACTAGCAACAGTTTGAATCCACTGGTTCAACCAACATCATCTTCTATTCCTCCTACCATGAAGCGACCTCCGGTCAGTAGAAATATATGCCTGACACTAAATTATGATCTTGTCAAGAACCATTCCAAAATTCCCCTAAGGATATCGATCCTTGAGGATCTCCGCCTATCTGCATACATGCATAAAACACTTGCAGATGATTTAAGAATCCAACTCTAGTTTGAGATTGAGGTAGTGACCACATTAGCCTTCCATGCTGAAGAAGTTGATAATTAAGAATGCCAACCCATCATTTCATTCTCATGAGAAGATGAAGCTTCTCTGATACAGGGGAAAATCTGCTCACTATACATTACTAGCTAGTTTAATGGTGAGGAAGTATAATGAAATCTTGTTGACATAGGTTTTGGGATCAATCGTATCCAGACTTGAATGCTCCACAAGATGGGGCTGTCTAAAGTAGATCTGGATCCCTCTTACCTGAAGTTTCAAGGTTATGATTGAACATAGAAAACACATTCTGGAAAAATACACTTGAATATCCCATTTTGTAGCCTGATTTCCAGCTTAGAGTTCATGGTTGTCTCACAGGACACCACCAACAATGTGCTGATGGGTAGAACCTTTCTCTATTTCCACACGACAGTCCCCTCCTCATATTAGCAATTATTCAAGTACTCCCTTAGTGGTCGAGTGGGCATGCTCCAAGGTGATGAATATCAATTTTCCTTTTGTGAATACCACTACAATGATGTCGAATACTAAAAGATCTAGAAAATAAGGTTTTGGACAGTGAGGTTGAGCATACTACTATTGTGGATAACCCATGGGCAGACTTGGATGCTGTCTACATTTTCCCAATTCACCAATTGGAGGCTACAACCCCATACATGGGACGTTTTTTTCATCTCTAGGATAAGGGGAAATCTTATTCCATGCTTCAGGGAGCCCTTTTAATATCAATTCATAATCTTACACGAATCGGGCTTGAGTGATCCCAAAACCCCTCAGCCCTGTAATGTATCGAGATGTTCACCCCTAGAAACAACAACATTTCATACTTTCTTTTTTCCAATGGGCTAGGTTGAACCAGCTAAAACGGAAACTCCATTACTATTTTGATATTATCAATCATAGACCATTCGTTTGAAGGCCTAATGGATTCAGATTGAAATATTTCATCACAATTATTTCATCAGTGCAAGAGTCCTCCAATAAAGATTCCACCATCACTTAGGCTGGCACAAGCATTCTTTTTGGGTTAGTCAACTAAAAATAATTACCCATGTTGATGAACCTCTCAGTGTGGATGATAAAGATGATTTTTTGGATGCTCCCACGGAATTTGAAGAATATTTACCCACCACCATAGATGATTTAGTACAGGTGAAACTCTACACTGGAGACATATCTTAATCTAACACTGGCCAGTGCATCCATGTATACAGAGGAGAAACAATAGTTTTTTGGATTGTGGAAGTAGAATCGAGATGTAATCTCTTGAAGATATGACGAGATTCCAAGGATGAATCCTCATGTCTCTGTCCACCAGCTTGGTCTCTTAATGAACCATCACAGGTTCAAACAGACTCCCAGAAAAGTGCCACCTAATCAAAGTGCCATGGTTAAGGCTGAAGTTGATAAACTAATTAAATTCAAATTCATCAAGGAAGTATAGTACACAAAATGGCTATCCAATATCACTCTTGTCCGAAATAAGAAATTAATGATTAGAGTTGCTATCCACTTCTGGTATCTCAATTTTCACTATCCAAATGATCATTTTCCCCTTCTAGTGACAGAGCTGTTGATCGATGATACTACTAGATTCTAAGATCTCTCTTCCATGTATGGGTATTCTAGATTTAATCAAATCCAAATGGATATTGAAGACAATGATTATACCACCATTAGAGCACCACATGGTATCTTCTATAAATAATTAATGCCTTTTGGTATGAAGAATATAGATTCCACCTATCAGTGTTTTTTGCACTATATATTCAAGATGATCCTCTATTCATTGGTGGAATGCTACAATGATGAATTGGTGGTCAAATCCCACCAATGGAAAGACCATCTCAGAGATTTTGATAAAGGGTTCAAATTCATCTACTCCTACCATCTGATGATAAACCCCTTGAATTATTCCTTAGGGGTTACTTATGTAAATTTTCTCGACTTTGTTGTCAGATATAGAGGTATTGAGATCAATCCAGAGAAGATTAGGGCCATCAGTCAGATGCCTCCTCTAAGCAACATTCGATAGCCCCAAGGATTTCAAGCCCACATAGCCTACACATGCAGATTCATTGAGAATATTTTTGGAAAGTGTAATCCCTTTTCTCAGATCATGAAGAATAGTGTAGAATACTAGTGGGATGAATAGTTTGGGGACTCTTTTGAAGAGATCAAGAAGTACCTGCTACAACCTCCGATTCTAATTCCACCCATCTCCAAAAAGATTATCATCATTAATGTGAATTCTTTGGAATGGTCCATCATCATCCTTCTCGATCACAAGAACGAATGAGTGAATAAGGAATAGTTTATGTTATCTCAGCTACATGCTCTTTGATAAAGAGACCACATATTATTCTATCGAGAAGAGAGGCCTTGTGTTGTTATTCACAATACAAAAGTTGTGAAATTACTTACAGCACCATGAGAGATAGCTACTATCTCACATACACCCACTAAAGTATATTCTAAAATTCCCCATGTTTACAGCCCCTCTAGCTCAGTTTGTCATGATTCATAATTATTTTGATAGCAGGTTTATTATGTAGAAAGCTGTCAAGGGTCAGGTAGTGGAATAGTTCTTTGCCGCCCATCTGGACCCTGTGGAGAATTCTCTTGATGTTTACATCCAAAATAAACCAATACTTTAGGTGGATCAAGATTTACCAAGTTGGAAGATGCACTTTGATGGTGATTCACGAAGACCTACTGAGAGAAGAATCAATGATCCCAAACATAACAGAGTAGGTCTGGGTATTGTCTTTACCCCGAATGAACCTACTGCCTCAACCCTATTAATTCTTGTCATCAGAAGGATACACCAAAAATGTGGCTGAGTATCAATCCACCATCAATGGTCTCGAGAAGGCCCTTTAGATTTATGTTCCCTACCTACATGTGAAAGGGTACACCAAGCTGGACATCTAGAAGATCAATAGTAACTATGTTGTCAGGAAGCCAGAGCTTGTACACCTGTAAGAATGCACTCACTAGATAATGGTCCAGTTCATTTCGCGGCCTAAAGTCACTCATGTTCCTCAGTCACAGAATGGTTGAGCTAATGCATTTTACATCATTGCAACATTTATTTTAGATCCTGACCCAGATGATTTGATTATCCATGTGGTACATCAAATAATCATTACTCTAATCACTCCATATGATGATGATAGATAGTAGGTAAGTCATATCACCACTGGTGCATCCACATCAGGACCCCAGATCCCATTTCCACAATGGAAGGGACCCCTAGTTGGACATATTCAGTTATTGAGTATCTCTAGAATAGTAATTTATTGACATACCAAGCTGAAGGTGAGTGATTATGGTAGTATGTAGTGCAGTTCACCATCCATAGAGGTCCAATAATTGATTATATAATCTCTAGATGTGGTTATGATGGGATTCACCTCCGTTGAATTCAAGGATATGAGATTTCTCAGGTTATACTGAAATTTTATTCCAGTTTTGATGGAACTCATTAGTCAGGGAAAAAACTCTCTCATCAAATCTGAAGGTTGGACAATTCTTGGCCCACCATGATCCATGACTGTATTGAGTTTTTCAAGAGGTTTCACACATACCAGAATCATTCTATTTTTTACATCGACATTCATAGCCAATCCATACATCCAAGTACTCTTGGCTCATTTTAGTGTGGGGACTTTATGTCATGGGACTATATCCACTAGAAAAAGCTCACCAATGTAGGTTCATCCCAACTGATACAGATTTATTTTATTAGTGGGAATAGGTAATTCTGATCAAGGAAGTCAAGGCCAGTTTTATCATTGATTTTGAGAGATCTAATACCATCCATTGATTCAGAGTCCCTCACGCAATCCTCCCAGATAACGAAACCACCTTCTAGGTAGATAAGCTGAAGAAATTATATTACATGTACAATATCCATTCTAATCATACTTCTCTCTATGAGAAAAAATAAAATAAGAAGATCAAGACATTTAACAAAACCCAATCTAAAATCTTGTAGAATATGGTTGGTTAGAAAACAAAATTTCTGACAGTATAGGCTTCCAAACACTCTTTAGGCTTACCAAAAAACGAATCGTAATTACACCAATGTAACCCTATATTTATTGGTGTACAGAAAATAGGAAGTTATTCCCATTGAGATACAGTTTTCCTCACTCCACACATTTGTCGTCAATCAGAATACAACATAAAAGGTAACAGAAATCCATCTAGCTGAATTAGAATCCCTCTATGGGAACAAGCTTCATGCTTCCATCAGAACAAGATATCCATAGATTTAAATAAGATATTTTTTCTTTGTTATTTACATCAAGGTGGCATAGTATTATCCTTGAGGTCACTAATGAAACATAATAGGAACCCACCAAAGTTGGAACCAAAATGGGAGGGACCCTATATCATTTATACGGTTTACCCCAGTGGTATATACTCTCTAGTTACCATGGGCAGTTAGTGTATTACTCTACCCACCAATACTAAATTCCTCAAGTAGTACTTTGCATGAGTGGTCCCTCATCCTGCATGACGATAAACTACAAGTGCTGAACATACCGTAAACAATCCAAGCTCTAAAAACTTTATCTAAGATCCCATCATCCTGTATGATGATAAAATACATGCACTAATCATACCTCAGAATGTGATATCTACAACTTTAAACTAAAATCTCTCTCATCTATATCGCAAGATGTTAAACATCAAAGGTACCACTATGCTTCATGCTTTCATTAATTTGTGCATTAAACATCTTTTACATTGGAAAGGACTCATAGTGGCCTGGTCTCATTCCACCTTGGCTCACCTACCATTTTGGCCCACATCCCGGAGGATCTCGAATGATTTTTTGATACAAGTCTCGCATTACGAATATGGTCAGTGGTTGTTGCTAAATTGTTTGTTACCATTCTAAGATACACAATACAATTTTTTTTGTGAACATGGTCATCAATTACCCTCAATCTTTATCGCCATCCCCATGGTCTCCCAAATTCCACGCACGGTGATTCACCATTTTCTTCCCTTCTGTCCCACACATATGACATTAAAATCAAAATCTACAGTCCAAGCTCTATTAATTTAAACTAATATCTCCCTCATCCTTACCACATGTCATTAAGTTGAATGAAATTTAAATATCTATGTGTTTCTTGGATTCCCATCCTTAAGGTATATGTAAGAATTTCTAGAAATTTCATCCCTGGGTCCATCCCAGGTACAACATATTCTTCCTTCTTCCAAGCCTATTAGCCTAAGTATTCTGAGAGAACATGGAATGATGTGGACTTAATTTGTCTCATTCACATCAAGATTACAAATAATGCATCATGTGTACCCCTTTAGATATCTCCCCTTTTCTTCCTTAACACATGATGTTAAACATCATAGCATTTGTAGAACTACACATGGCTTAATTCCTGCCCTCAAAGGATACATAAGAATGCCTAGACGTTTATCTTCAAGTCAATCCCAACAAATATTTCCATCTCATTGGTTTCCCTTCTTAGTTTAGTACTTATATAGGGATTTATATGAAAATTTTTGGACTCCTTTTATCCGCATTTATTTTGGGTTTGCAACAACCCCACCACATGCCTCCATCCAGAAAATACTCTTCTATCTTTCATCCTTACCTCATGACGTTAAACTATAAAACATTCTTGAAACTATGTATGGATTGATTCCCATGCTCATGGAATATATTAGAAAACCCATAAATTTTTTTATTTGGGTCCATCCCATGATCCTTGATCATTTCATGTTACCTGGCCTAAAAACCCCCCTTGGGATTGTGCACAGCGTGGTGTGGACTCTCTTATCCTCATTCTCATCAGGTATGCTTTATCATGCCCTAATAATTCCCATTGGAACCATGTTCTCACTCTATGTCCTTATCATATGATGTTAAACTAAGGAGAATTCAATATCTATGCCTGGCCTGATTCCCATCCTTATGAGATTTATAGAAATGCTCGAACTTCTTGTCCCCAGGTCCAGCCTAGGCTCCAAAAGTTATGTCTTCCGTTTGGCCCCTCAGCCCTGATTGTTATAGGGTTTTGTGGTGTGGCATGTAAAATTATTGTGTCCCATTCAAGTTGGGTCTATAATATCCACAACATGTATCCCCCTATGGGATTTTAGCATTCTTCTATATCCTCACCGGATGATGTTAAACGACATGGTATATGTATAACTACGTGTGGATTGATTCCCATTCTTATAGGATATGTAAAAACACCCATACATTCCATCATCGGGTCCAACCCAAAGTTCATTAACCTTTTAATCCCTTTTGACATTATCCTATTTCCCATGTTCTATCACCTTAAACTAAGATCTCACCCATCATACATGACATTAAAATGTTTTTTCATGATTTCAAGACATTAAAATTCAAATCATTCATGGTTATTTCTACATGATCATATAATATAAGTACCCCTTCATCCCAGATGATGTTAAACTACATGGAATGTCTTTGAAATCCCTTTCTTCTAGCCCCTCGGCCCGATTCTCTTATTGGGAGTTAATTGTGTGGTGTGTACTCCTTTTCCCTTATTCATGTAAGGATATTTTTGTCATTCCATAATCATTCCCCTTTTGTGACATTCCAGTCATATAAATCCTTATCAGATGATGTTAAACTAAACGGAATTCCATAACTACATATGGATCGATTCTTTTCTTTATGGTATACGTAGGGATACCTATGAATTTCATACTGAGTCCAGCCCTGAGTTCAGTAACCCATTTTAACCTTTTATTTTTCCCATCTCCTTGATTCTTTTATCCCTAGTTAAGACCTTAGTCCTCTATCCTTCCTCATCAACATTCTTAGATGTGCCATTATTTAAGATATAATGTGTTGGATTCTGTATAGACATGCTCTCATTCAATTTCTACACTTCATGTGCCCCTTTATTTGAGTCTTTATCATCTATCACATCTAAAGGACCCCCAAGCAGTATAGATGCTCGACCTTATGGATCACCTACCATTTTTCCAACATCCTAGAAGACCGTAAATGAAATTTGAGATAGGTCCTGCATTGCGAATATGGTCAGTGGACAACCCTCATTTGTTTGTTCCCATCCTATATCATATGATATCAACACTACATTTCAAATACAATAAAAAATTATCCTCCATCATTATGCCAACCACTTTATGCCCCAAAAGATGTTTTTTTGATTCACATTCTTTTCAATTTCATCATGTTTAGATTTAATCTAGACACCATCAATGCTATTCCCCTGTGCACCTTTGCGCATTGATAGGAAAAACTAGCATTGTGGGGTCATTCTTGATAATGCACATTCATTCTCTACCATGTGATCCCATGTGTTGTAAGATTTTATCCTCCCTTGTTTCCCACACAAAGCATAGCTCACATGGGATTAGGGATTTGGGTAGGGTTTTTTCTTTCATGGAAGAACCACACTTCCATACTGTCTGACCTCTATGACTATAAAATATGATCTCTTATGTCCTTACCTCATGATGTTAATCTCCACCTTTTACATCTAGTCCAGATACTAATAAACTACCTGGCTATAGGACATCTTTGTTCGAGAATACATTTCCCCATTTTCATCACAGCTTTTCTCATGTCACATTCCCGAGCTATGTATGTCTTGATTATCACCCCTATTAGATATGAAGTGATTTCTAATTACTTTACCTTCGGGTCAATCTATAGAGTCGTGACGCTTTTTTCACCCTTCTTGGTCTGGGGTTTTCACTTTATGAAGGGTGTGGTTTGGTGTGGTATTCCTTATCCCTTATTTTCATGGGGTTTCTCTGTGATGTTATACCACACCTATCCACCGCATACAGTCTAAAACCAATGACCTTTAAAACAAGACTTCTAGTGTCCTAGTTTTCATGACATTAAACTGCACAATAGTAATGATTTTTCTCTCCTGAGAGGATATCGCTCCTTTTGGAATTGGCCATCTTCCATACCATCATTGAGAACAACATGTGTCATGGTCTCCTTTCTTATGGTAAATGTTATGATTCCTATACTCTTCATCTATGGTATAGATGCAACCCCTTTCATCCTTTTTTCCTCCTAGACCTATCCCCCTTTTAAGAAAATGCGGTATGCAGTGGAATTATATTTTCCTCATTCAAATAGGGTTATGTACCACCATCCATGTTTCCCCATGGAGTTTCCCACGTCTACACTGTATGATGTTAAACTATACCAAATTTCAAATACAAACTGCTTGATTCCTACCCTCAGAAGATATGTTGAGACACCCAGGTGTCCCGCTTCAAACCCATCTACAAGTTCATTAACTCTTCCATCTCTTTTCCCCTAATTATGGTCAAGATTATATGACCCTAAATTCGTAATCCATAGCTATGTAACACAAATTTAATCTATTAACCCGAGTCCAGAGAGTATGACATTATAATATATACAATATCCTTATCATATGATGCTAAACTACACATTTTTTATTCCCACTTCTAGGAAATAAAACAACAAGGAATTCCTGTCCTTTTCTAGAAAGATTTGGTTTATAGTATGTTTGATCTTTGGTCAAACTGATATGATCACCCAATTTACATTAATCATGGTGGGGTAATTTCATGAGTGTTGTACATTATTCGAACAAACCATCATTCCATCACCATGCTTTGTGTGCCCTTTATTTCAGATCATTATCCCATTTCAAGTTTGATGAAACCCCATAATGATTAAGAAGATCATCTGTAAGGCTCAACTACCATTTTCAGATACCATTCCAAAGTACATCGAATGGAACTTTGAGTTTGGTCCTGTGTTTTCAAATATAGTTACTGGTTTAACCTCATTTTATTTTTCCCATTTCACCCTAATGCAATGTCGATGTTGTGTTTTGAATTTGGTCAATAGTAATACTCCATCATCTTGACACCCTCAATGTCTCACACCTCCCATTACCATTTGTTCAAAAAGATTTAAATTACCTAGGTGTCATCCTATTCGTTCAGTATAGCATGTTGGGAAAGAGAAACTAGGCTGTTCCGATAACCCTATTATCTAGTCACACCACCTCTCTTCACCCAGAAACTCTGAGCGGTTATTCAGACCCTGGGTGTATAGTAATTGTTTGCACTATCATGTTTAAGATGAATGATTATGTGGTCATCCCTGGTTTCTCACAGTAGGCATGACCCACATGACCTTAGTAATTGATCACTAGTAGTTTCACATATACAAATGAGATGCTGTAATCATAGAAGATAATGAAATTAATACATGAAACAAAAATAAGTGAGAGAGCATGAAATTATGTTTGTCAGTCCATGAAAATTATAGCCCCTACAGATTACCCCCTCAAATATATGGGTTGACATTTTAATGGAATGTCTCATCTTGACTACTCTTTGGTGTGTGACATTTAGGAGTTGTTTTTTTCTTCTAAGATCCCTCTCTTCTTGGCTATCCACGAGGCATAAATCATTATCCCTAGGTAGTGCCCGATTCCTATCAGCATGGATGTTGACCCTTTCATGGGATTATTTCATTATTTTCTATTTGGATTCTTCTAGCTAATCCCATAATTGTGATACGATCTATGATCGGGTGTTAAAGAATGAGGAGATCTCATCTTTGCACATTGCTATGTGCCAAATCTCCAGTTCACACTACTCAAGAATCGAGATGTTGATTTCCTTCTTCTAATGAAATTCAACACCAAGGCCACAAACATCCTCCCACACATTCTCAGCAAGGTTTTCATGAATGAGTACATGAGGGTACTCTGGATCCACTCCTCTGGTTCATAGTGTGTGTATCCGAGAACGATATTTTCCCATCTAGCTTATCCTCTCCAATTACAGGGTGTTATCGATGAATCATTTTATCAGATTCCAAGATCAGTGGTGAACAACTTTGTTATCCTCTTCATCAAAAGCAGTCTCGTCCCAGTCCTCTAGGACAACCAACTTGTATTTAGGAAATTCCTCTAGGAGATCAGTAGTATAATCTTCTTGGGGATAGACTTTATTGACGGATACTAATTAAATTATGTCTATCTGGAAAACTCTAGACTCTATCCCACTAGCAGTATCACTCATCACCATCTGTCACCCATAAAGATGTATGGCCTAGTTATCTTGGGGAGATTCTTATCTATGGAATAGATTCCCTCTTTCGAGAGGATCTTTGAGTCCTCCAACCCCTTGCACTAGAAATATTCATTCCATATTATGATCAGTACTATCATTGATGAAATTCTATGGCATGGCCCTCCATAAATGGTCATGGACACTGAAGGTTCCAAAGAGACCACCTCCACTTCCTTAGAATTCATGGAAAATGGAACTATCATCTCACAAGTTGCACATTCTTGTGGTTTATTCTCCCCACATGTCCATGTGCCTTCATTCCTATCAATAGGAGTGCTTGGTTAAAGAAAATACTACAAAGATAAGTGTTAGTTGAGAGACCAAAATAATGTAATAAGGGAAATCGAATAACAAAAGTGACTTAGAGATTAATACAAGAGTTTAGGCAGGCTTTCTTAGATAATTCCCATAAAAGGACCCTAGTTATCCTTCTTTTAGAGATACCCTATTTGAGATTGCTACCTCATTACCCATTCAGAGGTCCTCCTCACTAAACCTCTTCCCCCAGAAAATATCTGAGTCAACAGGTAGGGGAAATAATTCTAGCAATTGAGCCACGAACTTCCTTGGGGGGGGGGTATTGTTCAAAAATACCCTTACCCACTCTATCAATGGTTGTGGAGTACCTATGGAGTGAACTCATCTCTCTAGTTCCCATTAAAATTCTTCGTTCTGGAATGATAAAATTAAAACCATCCTTCACAAGACTTAGTTCACATAGATCCATTCCATGCTTGTTTAATTTCACCAAGAGGTCATCAGTATTGAGGTAACACTTATAGAATTAATTGTCTTTCCAAGCCTCTGTATAAGAACCATCATAAAGAATTACTGCTTGCATTACCTGCTTCTCGGGTAATATAGGTGACCGCCAATGGAGTCTCATGGGTGATTCACCTCTCTCTTGGGTTCCTCTAGTCATAATAGCTCGAATTAGCCTTGTCGCATCCCTGTATTCACCTTCTATTGGAGAAAGTTCATGGCCTGATGATCTTATTGTTATATCCATGTCGCCATGGCGTGCAATGGCACCACCCTCATGATGTCCCCCCATCACCACTCTTTGATTTAGATGTGTGGGGAACACTTCTTTGTTAGTTTAGTTGGTAGGTTTCTTCAACATCTCTCTTTGGTAGCCTACTGACCAACTCAGTGTGTATCTGTGACCCAATACGAATACAGTGGTAGTCAGTGGGAACTCATTCTACATTTTCCCATCCTTCGGTCTGAACACCATCTACAACTATCTCATTCCACATAGTTTATTATCATGGCACCCCCCAAATACTCATTCGGGTTCACTATCTACATGCATAGAATTATCTAATGACCGAGTGTGAAGTGTACGACTCACATATGTGTTTACAATCTAGCCACACCACCAGAACACTGCCTTGAGAGGATAAAAGGTACGATAATTTATAGATGGTGTGTGTACCATCATCTGTATATTCATCAGTTTATAGAATTAATGAGTGGAATATAAATTGTTCTTCCTACCCCATCTTACCCAACATGACTGACACGTATAGTCTTAGTGGGGTGCTGTCTATGATATTTAAAATTTCTGGAAAAGAGTGTATCCTAGGTGGGGATATAGGGTTGAGATATTTGTATCCCACGTATGTGTTTTGATCTAGCTATATAAGAAAAAATGTCTTTCATGCCCGCAAAGGCCTCGTTCTATCACTATTGTGATGATGTAGATGATATAACTTCACCAACACCTGTATTCCCAGGTTCACAGATTATCTACTAGCCAGTCACTCCACCATAATGAACTTTATTGTTCATAATCCCATGTGAGAATCTTTGACCGGTATCACACACCCACATATCAACGTTGAGTTGAATGCAACCACCCTAACTATTAGACATTGTATAGTTATGACACTATATCCCAATAGCTTTCACTGACTATTCTCCAGTATCCCCTAGTATGATCACTATTTTTCTTGCGGAGATTCTCTCAGGAATGTGGGGGTTATTTTTGGTAGTGTCTCTTCCACCAACAAAGAAGTTCAAAAAGTAGCCTAACCACAACTTCAAGTGGACATCTCGAGTGTTTAGGTTATCATCATTTTTTTTTGGGTACTAAATCTACTGGTGCCTTTTCTAGAGGAAAAATCTGTTCTGAAACCACCCTAATGTTCATGGTAGGAAGGAACTCATCGTATATCCCTCCAAATATTGGAATTCTAGAAATTTTTTTGAATTTCTTAGAGGCTGATACCTACCTCTACATGGTGCATATAGAATGTCTTAGTATCCGGAGACAACCAACATAATAATTCTTGTGTGAAATCCTTCATTTGGGAAACACTAAATTGGGAATCCAAGGATGCTTCGTATATGACTAACCACCTCAAAAACATTATTGAACTCTTCATAGGACGTGCATGTCTAGTGGGCCCATGCCCACTCATCAATAAATTTGCTACCCTGGAGTATATCCCTACTTAGGATCCACCCCTTATCTAGATTCATGAGCCATGCCTTGATAATGGCCTTATACAGAGGTGGGGATGTATCTGCCTTTAGGTCCTTTCCATCAATGATATTGACATGGTTGTGAATTTAGTACACTATGAAAGGATTATAGTCCTTTCCAGAATGGCCATCTACATTCCTATACCATTGATATTGTTCTGGGATTCTTCTAAACCAGTAAGCTGGTTTATCTCTACTTTCCTCTCAAATGAAGACATCTTCACGTAATCCAAAGTCGTACAATGGAAAGATCACTCACAACAAATATTATTTTTTTGCCTCCAGCAACAGCATCGTTAATGATTGGTGATCAATGGTTACTCATACATATTACCTTATTTGATCATTGTTTTCCATGGCCTCTCTCTGAGCAACGTCGACACAGACCTCTCATGAAACATCTTAAGAAGTCATTGGCCAAAGGCATAGAAAATGTTTCTAGTCGGTTCATGAAGATAGTTATAGAGAACTTAACAAATAGATAGTCCACTATAAATCATCCTTAATCTTGGCATATATTGCAATGGATGTAACATATCATGATGCACAAGTTTTATAAAGCATTCACGGAGCACCAGACCAATGAACCTGGTTCATGTAGTTTTGTTCATGTTGAGTATTAATTTTAGAAGATAGAGCAATGAAACAGTCTTCTATGGATATCCATGTATGGAAGAAAACACCCATTTTTATATATTTATAAGTGCATCGAACCGAGCATCATGGAGACATGCACCATGGCTTCACATAGAAAGTCACCCACGCTTCATGGCACCCTTTTCGCGATGTCGGTTTGCGATGCCAGTTCACGATGCTAGTTCATGATGACTCTTTGTGATTTTTCTTCATGAATACACTTCATGATCCCTATTTTAGATCTATATCTGTGATCCATAATTTTTATCATCCTTTTTTATCCTTCTAGTTTTCAACGACTTAACCTTAGAATCTAACACTCTTTTCCTTCGGCTCCCATTCTGAGGGGGGGGGGGATTTTGTTGCCTAAATTCATTCCCATTTAGGAAACAAAAATGTTGTGGCTCATTAAAATAAAATCAAGGCTCAAAATGGCCTTAAAATCCACCAAAACTATCCCAAAGTGGTTGGTCCATGAAGACCTTCACAGATCCATCCCACCTATATGATTGAAAGTTTCCTTGATAGAACCTCTACGAGTATGAAAAATACCAATACCTTTAGTGTGTCACATTCTATCCACAAAATACTCTATGATTGCCACCTCAAGATATCCACCTTCGCGACTCAATGGATCCCTCCTACTCTGCAATGTCACCATGTCTATGTGACCAACTTTGCAATCGACCCAGTGACAAACCCTCTACAAGTCCGACATTGTCACCTCCTCTTCCCGTTACCCAGATTTTTTCCACAGAGAGCCTTGCGTACCTTATTATCTTTCGTTACTTATAAATATCATGCTCCCCCCTTCTATCCATTGTTACTCGAACATTTCTCCTTACATGCTCTCGTTTTGTAAAGACCTTCACGAAATCGAAAAATGGATCGCCAATGGTACTTGGACTCTGTGAGTAATACCTCCTTGTGCTCTTAATGGCCCCACATATGGTGGGGATGTCCTTTTGTAAGGAATATTCCTTTAACAAGGTACGGATCCCCTTTGGGGTGATCTAGGATTTGCGAAGCATGAGGCCTTCACAAAACACTCTCAAATAATGATTCCTTTTCTAAGGCGATGCTCTTCTATGTTGAAAACCTACCTTTGTGAATAATAACTTCTTTCATGAAGATATTTTACTTCATGAAGACTATACTATTTGAAAAGCAACATACCTTCACAAATCCACTATTTTCATGTTTTCTACTTTGAAAACTCATCTCTCATGCGGGCCTCTAGGATTGAACAAAGTGATTTCAAGGTTCCCCGAGTGGTGATTCAAGTTGCGTTTCCCTACCTCATGATTCTTCACATTGGCACACTAACAAGTATTGATTATTCACATAGACATGATAACATGGACCCCTCAATGGATCACACTACAACCCCTAATACATGGGGTTGACTGTGTATTTTTTCCCCAAGTGTGTGATGGTATAAGTTATGTAAGTCCTTTGGGTAAGGAGAAAGTTACCATCGTTTGAGATGTGGGATGTTAAACTACCAAGAAACCCCACATCCTCAACACATGATGTTAAACTATGATCACCTCATGAGTGAAAAGACCAAGATGACCATGAAGTGGATAGGATCTATCACCCTCTCATTCCTCCTCTCCCACTCTTCTTTGTCTCCATGTGCACCTTGGGAAGCCCTCATGTAAGCCCTGACACCCTATGATATAGTGCTCTATTTATGGTGGTCATATCCTCCTCATACATCTAGACCCCTACTCGGGTCTCCCTCTCAGAGTAAGCCCTTATTTCCCCTTTGGTTCGCAAACTATGCGTAAGACCTACACCATCCATTTTGGACACACCTTTCTCCATAAAATCGTGAGGTATATTGCTACATATTATTTCTCACAACGAGCATGACTAATGTGGTTTTAGTGTAAGCATCGACCATGAAATTCTCTTAGGATTCCAATCATACATAAGTACCACTCCCTCTACACCAAACTATGTGGACTTTCATAATTTTCATTTTCATCCAAGGTATGTAGAAAGCCTATCCGAGGTTCAATAACATCACCCATCGGTCCTGACCACTTCATATCAGTTTACCCTCATCCCACATGGTGTTAAAAATTATGCCCCTTCCATCCTACATGATGTTAAACTAAAGGCTTTTTAACTAAGTGGGTTTTGATCCTTATACGTTATATAGGGTAAATAAGATACCTACATTAGGTTTAACCACAAACACTGGTAAAATTCGGTGTCCCCTTTGTTGGGACCCACTTCTTTAGTCTACCCCTTAGTGTAGTCAGAGTAGTTCTCAGGCAGCCCACCAAGCATAATCCCCCCCACCCACAATCAATCCATACTCCTCTAACCAAGAGTGTCTCTATTATAATAGGATACTAACCAAATGTAAATCCCAACATATATTCGGGTAGTTTTACTTTGTATACACCCTAATACTATGCCCCATTCCGGACAACGTGGACTTTGATATTTTCTTATTTTGAGCAAGGTGTTTATGAAGCCTTTTAAAGGTTCAAGGACATCTCCCTTGTCTCATCTTGACATTTCTTTCGATCCTTTGTGTTTAGGGAAGATCATGACCCAACCTAGAGGTTCTACATTCTTTAGGACCCCATCCATGCACACCATTCTCACATGCAGCCTCCTTAGGTCTCCCATCGCCACACAAAACTACCTGGACTTTGATTACCTACCACTAGGATATGTAGGAAACCTCTCTGAGGTTCAACCCTAATCTCATTACCTTCCCACTAGTTCTCGTCTCTATCCCTATTCATCGTACCCTTCAACGATTCATCCATATCCATTGAAACTTGACTCAGGACACATAATCCTGGTAAAATTACACCATCCCATCAGGAAGATCATCGTGTGTATGCCCCATTCACTGCATCGGTCATTGAATCACCTGGGACACTAACCATTTATAAGACCCAACATGCATCTGGGTTGTTTTCTATTGTGTACACCCTGATACCATGATTTAACCTCTCAAACTACATGGATTTTGATCCTTGTATCCTAAATTGGGTTCATAGGAAGCCTCCATGAGGTTCAATCCCATCCAATGGTAAACATTGGTGTCCCCTTTTATGGGGACCACCATCTTTTGATCTTCCCTTTGTGGTTTCTATATCATCATTCATGGTGTGAAACCTTCCCCTTTGAGGGATGAACCATCTTTGGTGAATCCTTATTGGGCGTTCTGATCCACCCATCCCGTAAACATTACATTTGATCTCTCATAGGGATACACCAATCTGATCCACTTCCATATGTGTTCCTATCAGTCTGATTCATCTCTTATGGATACTAAAATGGAGGCATACCCCATGTTAAAAATAGGATGTTGAAGAAAACCTCAGAGACATGCCTTCCACATAAAATTCCCCACACTAGACGTGGGGATCCTCTGGCTTCCACACCCTTAAGAAGTCCCATGGTATTGGAAAATATAGGTGTACCAATGATTTAATGTCCATACACGCAAGTGATTCCCAACGTGACTACTATCCTGACAAAAGGTCAGTTCCCAAACTTGACCCATTTGTAATATCCTGACAGAAGAAACATAATTAATCTACATCCACAATGATATGGTACTAGGAAGAGTTTAATGAACAACATCTTCATCATTAAGGGAGACCTAGACAAGGTGATGAATTTTGAAGAGGAATCCATAGAAGGAGGGACCGACATCCCATCATCCCATTTCGATCAAGTAGAGAATGTATCTCAAGAAGGTGTTGATTGAGGCCCTCCTTTGGAGATCAGGAATGTGGTGCAATAATTCATCTGTTGGTTGGGAATCTAAACATGCATGACATGGTGAGGTGTGCCCCGATGAAAGCATCATAAATAATATTCATAATTTATAACATTTTTTAACATATGCCATGATCATTCACTTATTGGGATTTATATCTCACCCCTTTATTATGTATTCTCCTAGGATATCCCATGAATTTTAAAAATCATTGGAATATTATTATAATATTATGAAATATTTCAATAAAGTTGATGTATTTTATGTTTTATGTTTTATGTAATATACCTAATTCCCAAATAAACTATACTTTTTGACCTACCATGTTTTATTTAGTGTAATATTATGTAATTAATTATTTATTAATGTGAAATAAAGATAAAGTTTCTTATAGTTGGTATCAAAGTAAATGTTTAGTTAATATTTGGATTAAGATTATAAAACTCTATTGAAAGCATTATGGATAAGAATATGTATACGAAAACAACTTGAAATTTTTGTAACTATACAGTAAGTGGTTTATAAAAAATACATCCTTTTCTCGATACTACATGTCAATCTTATTATGGAATAGATGTAACTATGGTCAATAACTTAAAAATGTTATGTCAGTCTTACCCAGTGTATCCTGGTACACAAAAACAGGCTTTACTACACACATGGTTTGATATTCCTTGGGGATATGCTTTGGTAAATTCATATTTTCATTAAAAACCATTATCAAGGGAACAAAAATTTACATAATATTATATGTTAGGAAATATATCAAATATAATATAGATTGAAGGTTATAAATTCATAAATTAAGTAAATATAGGTAATTTATATGTTATCACTTTAATTTGAATGGATTTCTATTTATGTGTTTAATAGTTTAAAAATATCATCCCAACTCTTCTATTTTTTCAATATAATTGCCCAAAATATGTGGAATCAGGTTAACATTTAATGAAAAGGGCATTTTGATGACCACCTCAATGAGATCCCCAACCGAATTGGACTGGGAATCACAAACATTATTGTGATAATCTCTTAGGTGACTCAGGTTCTGAATATAAACCTTGATAAAGAGGAATACCAATATACCCCCATGAAGGAACAAACTGTGATTGAGTCCTTTATGTGAGATATGCCTCATAATTTTAATGGATTGTTTGATCCCTAATTCGTGGATATATGGATCAACTCCATTGAGAATATTTTTACCATCTTTCAATATTATGAACAAGAGAAGGTGTTACTAAACATTTATCGTATGGAGGGAGATTCTGATTAGTGGTGCAAATGGATCAATTTTATGAAGAATATGGAAGAGACCAAGTCGAAAATGTAGAAGAAATTATGGAATTTTTTTTTGATAAATATTTTACTCACACTCTTCATCTAAAAATGGAAAGGGTTTTATTTTCCTTCAAGAAAAAAGGTTAAAAATATATTGGGGAATATGAGGAATAATCCACGAGTCTTTCATGATAACCCTTTGGAATTTTTGTATCCCCCAAATGAAAGGTTTTTTTTCTTATTTGGCGAGCTAAAACAATGTCCATGAAAACCCATGTTGATCTGAGACATTCATAGCTATGATGAATTTTTTTGATGTTCCCTCAATGTTGAAAAGGAGATTGGAGAATATCAAGGTTATCATGAGTATATGAAGTGGATATTGGAGTTTAACAATGTTTTTTAGATATAGAAATATCATGGTGCCAATAAATTTCAACATCGCACTTGTCAAAAGTGGAGGACAAAACACCCCTAAAATTGCCTATGGGGAACTAGGAAATACTTTAGGTATAAGAAGGAAGGAATCTTATATAACTATTATTGAAATTAGAAACTAAATAATGATTTGGAAGAGATGAAATCTATGAAAACCCCTCAATTAATTTTTCATTGCTTCAACTGCAAGGAACCATGGATCTTTTCAAACCAATGCATTAAGCCATGGGTTTTAGTAGACAACAAATGACCTCAAAGATAGAAATTGTGATCTTTTTCCATCACAACTACTATGGTGGATCCTAAAATTGAAGAGGTGAATAGTACACTAGTTATTCATTCGTTAATATAAAACACACTTTTTTATTTTGGTTATATGCATTCCTCATATCACACAATGTTTTGTATATTTATTCATACAGCACCATAAATCATGGATTTAGAGATGTTTGTGAAGATCGTAAATGTAAAAATTATTGCATCACAAGTATATAACTCCTACCATATCAAAATTGTGGGATAAAATTACCAGTAATCCTTTTTGTACTAATTTTGGTAGAATTTGATAAAATTTCTACTAAATATTAGATTTACCTATTTGGATTCGAAAAAAAATTATACTAGAAGAAAACCACTCTCTGTATTGTGATTCAACCCCGGAATCTATAAACGTGAATTGAGGAGGATGAATCCTATTTAAAACCAACATATGTACCATGGAGATTATTTCCCTATAAGAAAGCATATCTATCACAAATTATTGATTCCATGGGAAAAACCATCCTTTTAGACATACCTATTATGAGGGAATATGTCGATGCGTTTCACAAGGAATTTAATGGTCTACCTCCTAGCCAAAAGGTATAATTTTCAATCAAGATTATACCTAGTGAATTTCCATTATCAATGAATATATATAGAATGGTTGTGGTAGACCATGAGGATATGAATAATGAATTATGGGGGAATCTAGATAAAGGGTTCATATGACCAAGTGCTTCACCATGGGGTGCACCAGTTCTCTTCATCAAGTAGAAGATGGCTCAATCAATTTTATATTGATTATCATGAGATGAAAAATATCATTATAAAAAAAGTATCATATTCAATGGATTCATGACTTGTTTGATTAGTTACGTGGAGCATAATACTTTTCTAAGGTTGATCTACAGTCTAGATATTTTTCTGTTAGGGTAAAAATGAGGATATCACAATGACTATATTTAAAACAATGTTTGGTCACTATCAGTTCTTGGTAATTTGATTCCGACTCACTAATAATATAGAAATATTCATGGACATGATGAATAGATTATCTGGAAATTTAATCAAAAATAATATGGTAGTATTTACAAATGTTATTCTAATATTATCTAGAACCAAGGAAGTGTATGAGGAGTATATGTCATTGTACTAAAGTCCTTATAAAAGGATTTGATTTATGCCAAGTACAAAAAATGTGAGTTCTAGTTGAAGGAAGTATCATTAATAGTGAACATCATCACATGAAATGGGATATCTATGGACACTTCAAAGATAAAAGAAATCTATGGATGGCCGAGAATAATATCTATGATAGATTTACATAGTTTTATTGGATTATATATGTATTATCGTCTATTTGGGAGCAATTTCCCATGATTATCAGACCCTCTAACCATGCTAACTTGGAAGGGGTTATATTTTTCTTGGAATGATGAATGTCATGGGGTTTTTAAGATTATGAAAATAGGGATTATCCCTGTACTCATGATCACACTACCCATAAGTGGAGGTCTTTTCGCGGTGTTCAATGATGCTTTGAAGAAGGGATTGCGTTGTGTGTTATGGTTGAATGAAAAATTCATAGCCTGTTCTTAAATAAAGTTGAAAGCTAAAAAAACAACACAAAGCATGATCTAAAGATGGTTTTAGTGATATTCACATTGAAAATATGGAATCATTATCCATTTTGGTCAATGTATGAAATATATATAGACCAACAAGTGTATAAGTATATATTCACAAAGAAAGAGATTAATATGTGCCAATGAAGATGGTTAAAGGTGATCAAAGACTATGACTGCTCAATTCATTACATCCTTATAATGAAAAAAGTATTGATGATGACATATGTAAAAAGGATTTAGGAATTCAATCATGTATGAGAATTAAGAAGGATTTGATCTTCTTATTTTTCAAAAGGATGAACATGGGAACCACAAATGAAGGAACATCAACAATACCTTCACAATTAATTTCTCAAATGTCCCTTATGAAGAATATAAAGGACATTCAATGAAATGATTTGGGAATTCAGGAAAAATTAAAAAATATAAGGAATGGGAAATCCCAATAGTTCAATGTTAATAATGAAGGAGTTGTGAGATTTGGGTCATGACTTTGTGTACCATCAGATCAAGAGTAAAAGAAGAAAATGATGGATAAAGAGCATAGTAAAACCTTCTTCATTCAGCAAGGAAGCACAATTGTGTATCAATATCTATGAGAGAACTATTGGTGGGATAACATGCAGAATAATATCGATGAATATATAATGAATTTCTTAGTTTGTCAGTATGTGAAGGTTGAAAGGTATAATTATAAGTGGAAGATGAAACCAATACGCATACCAACATCAAAATGGGAAAACATCAGCATGAATTTTTTCATCATTCTTATAAAGAAATGAAGAGGAAACAATTTATTATGGGTTGATATGGGATATCTTAAAAAGACTGTACACATCATTTTGATTCGATAGGAAATCTCACTAGATCAACTTGTATGGATATAAATTAAAGAAGTGGTGAGCCTTCATGTAACACTGCTATTGATTATATCTGATTGAGATAAATGATTCACCTATATGTTCTGAAGGAGTCTCTAATATTCTATGAATACTTAGTATCTTCACCCCAGATTATCACCCTCAAACTGATGGATGATATGAGCAAACTGTCTAGACACATGAGTACATGTAGAGATAAATTTCAATTGACTTAAAAGGAGGATGTGGTCAACATATTCCTCTTCTTGAGTTCTCTTACAATAACAAATTCCACTAAAGTATCCAAATGTCTCTCTATGAATCCATTTATGAAAAGAGGTGTAGAATAACATCAAGCTAGGATGAAGTCATGGAATGAAAACTATTAGGTCTTTAAATGGTTAAGGAAATGGTGGAAAAGGATATGACCATTAAGTAGTACATCAAGGCTACTCATAGTTGGCAGAACAGACATGTTGACAATCATCGACAAGACCTAGAGTCTAACGTTGGAGATATGGTGTTTTTCTATATATATCTATGGATGTTAGACATTAGATTTGGAAAGAAAGTAAATCCTAGTATAACATACAAAGGTTACTTTTAGATCTTTGATCACATCAGAATAATGACTTATTCACTAGCACTCCCACATAACCTATCTCAAGTGCATGATGTATTCCAGGTATCCTTCATGAGAATATAAATTCCAAAACAATTAATTGTAGTAAATCCACAAGTGTTACCATTAGATAATGATAATTATTATGTGGAGAAAATGATGAATATATTAGATCATAGAATCAAAGTTCTACGAAACAAGACAATTCACATAATAAAAGTGTTGCAGAGAAACAAAAAGATTGAATAATGAATGTGGGAACTAGAAGATGTGATAAAAAGAGTTACCCTAATATGTTTTAGTGTGATAAATAAAAATTTCTAGGGTGAAATTTCTTAAGGGGTGAAGAATGTAATAATAGAAACTATTATAAATAAATCATCATTTTCAATTTATTTAAATATATTATTATGTAATATGGATATAGAAAAAACAATCACATATTTTGATTTATAATCTTTCATATTTGAAAATAATATAACTATATCTCTACCATTTATAATATTTCTTTTGAATAGTGATCATATGGTTTGTATTAATATAGGGTTTTTAACAAATCCAAATGAAACATACAAAGGATGTGATGAACTAAAATAGTAGAATCATTCCCTATGAATCTCATCTATATGGAATTATATGGTAGATAACATCCATATGATTTTTATTTGACCAAGCCCAAGTTGATATCCAAGAACTTGAGCATGATAGAAACCGTTTATAAGAGAAGTTCAATCTTATCAAGATCAAGAACCACACCATGTATGCCGAGCCACCCCGTGGAAGCCTCACAATCCCAAAATTTACTATTAGGTATATTTTAGGTGTATTAAATGGATATATATCACTACCCTAGAAATATGAGTATTTACATTATTTTATATTGAACAATGGACATTTTTTCATCCTATTTGTCTTACTTTATAAATGTTTTTTTATTTTGATACAAAAAAACAAAAATAATGTTCTTTTGGTAATATTAAAATTCAATTAAGGAATTTATTTTAATGAATTAATAGTGTTTTGAAAAAAAAATATATGTATAAAATATTATTATTATATAATTTTTATTAAATATAAATGATCATATAATTTTTATGAAGTCAAATGTAAAATTTTAAGGGTTTGAAAATTATTACTTTTGAAAAACCCAATCATTTTTGGACAAATATATATTTTATTTTAAAATTGAAAATTTTTATATCGATAAATTTATTTAGATAAAAATATTATTTTTTCCATCGTAATGTTGAAATTATCCAATGTTGAATTTTTTACAATTTTCTGAGATAGTTGAATTTATGAGTAATAATTAAATATCGATATAAATATACTTTATATATTATGAAATCATATTGAACCAAAAGTGATGTAATAAATACTATAAGTGGTATACATGACCAAATATGTGTTTTATATCTAATAAAATGATACTTTATGTTTATTTTATTAATTATATAAAGCCATTATGAATCCTCCTAAACCATTAATGTATTTTACGGTTCTAAAATCATTTCATTAAGAGTATGACTCACCTCCACATAAGAAAGGGAACTATTTTATTATGTTCTACCAGTATACATATAAAATAATTAAAAATAACCCCTTTTGGAAGAAACCATGGGCAAAAACCATTGTAAGGTTAGTGGTTTTTGTTACTTTATTATATAGAGTCGAAAACCTATGTTTTGGAAATAATAAAGAAATTCCCACTCAATTACTATATAAACCCACCCATGATCCCATTTTTATTCACTAAAATTTCTTGGATAATGTCTGTACTCTTCCCAACCCTCCCCAAAGTCTTCTCAAGGTTCCCTAAGATCTCTAGAAGCTCCTATAAAACATTTGGAGTCACACACTCAAGTTAGGGATCCACATCTTCTCTTTATTCATGTTTTGTTTATTATCTTAGGAATTATATTAATAATTCCGAATTTTAGGATATGTATTTAAATGTAACCATAACATCTCATTTTATTTCTAAATGATGATAGATTGTTTCACTCTCATCGACCCATTCTAGGAATTATTATTTGACACTGTTATGCTACTGAAATTTCACCATGATTTTCTATGCCAAAACAAAAGTGTAGTGAATACCCTACCCATTTCCTATTAAGGGTGTTCACCATTATACACTAATACTTATTTGAATTGGGGAATACATGTATTTTTTCCACACTTCTTAATCATGGAATCATATATACAGATGAATGAATCCATGATGTATGATCTATGTGGAACACTTAAGCACGATAATTAAATTAAAGTGATTGGTGCACCCGATATTGTATAGTACTCAAGTGCATTGGGTATTGTTCAGTCTCATGAGATATCATATTGGTACATGGAGTGAACTTGATTCCTTTATGTTAAATTTTCCATCATGATGTATTGGTAGTTATCCATTACCTATGTTTATGATGTAGTATTTTATGTTGTTACCACATTTCCCATGTTAAATTATCACACTCTATGATTCCTTATTGTTCATGTTCCTTTTATTACCCATTCATATGCCTATTTGATAACTTTTTTTACCTCATGCCGTGATTACTTCATTACTAGGATTTAAAGTTCACCACTTTATTATTTATTTCCTCAGGTTATCATGTTTAGTTTTAAAAGCCAGGGAACATTATGATCATGCTACGGAAGTTTTCAATAAAGCTGATGTATTTCCTATTTTAAGTTGTTATGTAATGTAACTAATTCTCAAAGACACTATACTTATAGTTATTTTTTATTGTATTAAGTTTATGATTATATAATAAATCATTTATTAATGAAAAATAATGATCATGGTTGTTATATTTTATACATTTATATTAGTTATTTTTAGATAAATATTCAATACATTTTAGATACACACACTCTAGGACCATAATAGTTTAGTTTATTAGTTAAATAGAAAAACAATGTTCTTATTTCATGAAATATCTTCAACATATCCCATAAATAACTTATTGTATAGTACTAATATTATTTAGACCATATATAGACCATTCTTCATTAACCGGGGAAGGAAACAAAAAATGGGTGATCTCAGATACTCAGTAAGGGTGAACATAAGATAAATCAATCTATGGTCATATAAAAACATAGTTAAGAATAAGTCTATAAAATATTAAACATAAATTAAATAGTTCATACCCAAACTATCATTAATATTAAACAGAATTTATGGAATAAAACATTACAATTTTTGAAAAAATAGCTCATAACAGTGAGAAATAATCATAAATCACTCATGAACCATAAGATCATGTCATATAAGTATGGAAACATCATAAATATAGAAACAAGTTTCATATGTAAAGGTTAACTACCAATAACATCAACACTTTCATTAGGAAATATCACCAACTTCCAATTGTGGATCAGGATTCACCAGTTTCCTATAGTGGACCAGAACTCACTGATTTCTCATAGTGTATTATGTCTTACTAGTTTCCCATAGTGGATCATTCCCGTAAAATTATTTTCCACAATTATCAAGTGAGATATAAAACTTTACCCATATCATTAAAGGGAGATATATGAGTCACCAATATCATAATGAAATCTATACTTATGTGTGCCACAATATCTTAAAATATTTGTCATATCATCACATCATAACATGTATAATGAAAATGGTTTAGATACACATTTCATAAATTTAACATAGAATATCAAATGGAAAATAAATAGGTCTCATATAAATGTTACCAACCCAAACATTAATAATCCACGAAAATAATATGGATGGTATTTTTCAATCTTATCCCCAACAAAGCATAAGTAAAATCAAATGATGTCATCTTAGATAGAAAAATATTTTTAAATATTAATTAAATTATTTCTCTAGGAAAATAACAGTTAAAAATTGAAAATTATTTTTCAAAACTAAAAAATATTAAATATACATTGATTTTAAAGATTCCAAAGAAAATTATTTGGAATATTTTGAAAAATTTCAATCAATTTTTTAGGAAAATATCTTTTCAAATTTTAAAAATATTTGTAAATTACTATTAATTTAAAATAACATTGGAAAAATATAAAGAAGGATTTAAAATAATTTAAAACATTTATTTAGAAAAATATATCATCCACATTGATTTTTTTGCACATTAAAAATATTCAAATCCAATTCTTTTAAAACAACTATTGAAACTCATAATGTAATCTTTAAAACGGTGAATGGTAATGATAGAGGTAAATGATGAACACATTAAGAAAACATTCCTTTCACATTTTTGGTGAAATCCAAACATTAATTTTTTTTGATAATGACATGAATATTAGTTTTAAAATTTTTTGTAAAAAATAAACAACAGTAAAAAACAACTTTAAACAATCCTATAAGAACAAATAAACATTTTTAAATCACTCTTAGAAAGCATGGATATAGAAGAAAAAGATATTAGACTGAAGAGTGAGATAATGTTGGTATTATTTAAAAACATTATTTTGGAATCATGAGTACCTAATGAGAAAAAATTTAAGGTAAAAAATTTATTCTTGTGAAAATAATATAAGAGAACAAAATTCACGTGTTTACGGATAGATATATCCTAAATTATCATTATCATAAGAATAAAAACAAACAATCTGATAAATGATGAGACTGTATCATAAAACCCTTACCACTTTAGAAACATTAAATTATAATACCATTTAAAGGTAAACCCTCAAATGGATTTTTAAAAACAAATAATTTTAAGAGAATGATCATAAAAAACATTCATTGGAATTATATACACCATATAAAATAAATAAGTTTTGAATATGGCATGTTTCTAAGAAAATTAAAAAAGTGAGAGGAAATACCTTACCACATTGGAAACATTTGAATCATAAGACCCATTTATTAATTATAGAAAATAAAAAATTACATGTCAGGAAAATAATAATATTCATGACATAACATGTCAATGGGGTCATATACATAAATCTTAAAATAATCTTGTGATGATTATGAAATATGTCTCGCAAAAATAAAAAAGAGAATATAAATACCGTACCTTAAGCCTAAACGTTTTTTCATACAAATTAACACATCAAGTATTTTAATCTATATTTATTATACATGTACTAAACAATAATAATTATAAATATCAAACCATATATGATTGACTTATGACTTTTCATTAACTTTTTGTTAACAATACCATGTTAAATTCACCTTTTCGGTAAGCATCCAAAAATCTTGAAGGAATTTATTTCCTATTAATTTTGGATAATACCATTTTTAGATGGCTGCGGGGGAACCTTAAATAACCCTTAGGTCTATGAATAAATTCTTGATACAAGGACATTCAAGATCGAAGACATGACAACCAATGAAAATCCCACACAAGATGATGCTTATTAATTAGGCTCCAAAGTGCTTGACCTACACTATTTCTCATCAATAAATTCCCATGAATGACTGTATGTGGATTGGTACTAATGGAAAATCTATACCATTTCATTCATAATATCTAATTTTCATTTTTATGGTTGCTTCATGCTATGAAATCATCTATGATTTAATCAAGATATTTGAACCTATTTTTTCCTCCCTATATTTTAATTCTATCAAAGTGGTCACCTTTATTAGTCATGTTCATTAAGGCTCATAACTCCCACCTTGTTCTTCTACAACCAAAATTGTTTCCCATGACATCCCATCACCAACTCCTTCAACTATGGATGTTGCTTTGTCTTGGGGTCTCATTGCTGACCAAATCTTTTCCACACCATCGTGTTTCCTACTATTGAGGACCATTGCTTATATCACTACCATAGGTCACCCTACTGAAAATAATTTCATGATAACTCACCATCAAATGTTTCACTAATGAATGAGACCCCCATCAATTAATCTTTTTGAGACAATATCAAATGCCGCACGCAAGCCCACTGCCTAAGGACCCTCTATCCTCAACATAGGCCACTGCTGGATGAGCTAATGAATGAACCCCAAGGCAGAAAGACCCAATACCCAAATATTTTGGTTCCATCAAGAAATGAACCTTCATTTTTATAGGGATTTACAGGGTGACTTTTAAGACCAGGATGGACCCCAACTGCTATATTTCAAGAAATAATGTCATTATTTTTTATATATTATTTATTTTTTAATTTTTAAACCACTTATATTGATCAAAGTTCCATAATCTAAGAAACATTAACCATTATATAAATACCATAAATATTAATTATATATGTATTTAGAGTATTCCATACAATTTAGAGATTGAAAATTAAATACACTATTCATGGACATTGTTGGACATATATATGCATGAATTTTGTTTACATTTTATTAATTAATGAATGGAAAAGAAGGTAAATAATATTTCACCATTAAATTTTTATTATAAAGTAATATATTTTACTTATATTCATTAAATTTATCTTTTTACCTTTAATTTAATGCTTTTATGAAAATTAAAACACATCGCTTTGTGAGACGACAGTCTGTTGTACACACAAAGGACATTATCTTATCCAAAATGGATTGGATATTAAGAGGTATTATGTGATATAATAATTATATTTTTATAATTAAATTCAAAATATCATATTTATTAAATTAATATATACTTATTCTCATCTAATCAGATTAAATTAAAAACCCATCACAAGTGTTCACGAAGTTGTAACTGCTGTACACACAAGTGAGGTAATTATTTTCTAAAATATTGAGAGGTAAAATGGTATATTTGTTATTATAACTAATAAAGTATAATAATATTATAAATATCATAAATATAAATTAAAACCATTAATATATCCATATTTAATAGGTGGTGATGGAAAACAATTAACACCTGTTTGTGAGACAGTGGTTCGCTGTTCACATGAATGATTATTTTGTATCCCATTTGACAAAATTAGATATGGATATATGTTATGAAATTAACATAAAAATATCTCATAATATAAATTTTTTATTATTATTTTAACATATTTTTAAAATATTTTAAAGATTTATATGAATAATTAATACAAAAATTCATAGTTCAAAAATTGACCTATTATTTGGAAAACATCTTTAGGTTTTACATAAATCCCACATAGATTAAATTTATGATCTCACTATAGAATCTATGATATATTAATAAATGTAAGAAATAAATTTGAGTAGGTATTTTATGATCCAAATGGTATTGTAATGGAGAATAGGATAGTATAGTATGTTCCCTTTTATAAGTGAGTTGAGGGACACAATTGTAATTTTTTCAAATAAAATGGCATACCCATGTTTTTTACATTCTAGAAGGAATCTAAAATGATACATTATCAATACATAAATGTTATAAGTTCTATTTTTATCAATACAATGAGTTTTAGACAAGTTACTAGGTAATTTAACCTCTTTCCATTCTTATTTTAACCCCTTGGTAAACCTGGTTTAAACATAACCACAATAATGAATATTTTACTATTTGTACTATTAATTATGGTAAAATTATAATTATTCGTTATTATATAACAAATAATATTATTATTAAAAATATATAATTTAATTTTTCCAATACAAGTCACACATGTGACTAAATTTAATTTAAAATTAATCTCATAAATGTGAGAAAAAATCAGTTTTCCAAAGACAAAAGATTACAGAGTTTAAAAACTTAGACCAATGATTAATATAAATTTAATGGAAATTATATAAAATCAATTAATAAACATATATTTTAACTAATTTTTCATTTAAAACCATATATAAATAAAATCTATCCTATAAATATTTTGAATGAAATATGAGTTTTTAGTAAAAACTAGTATTTTTCATTATTCATTGGAAAAATTTTCCGTTACGAAAATTATTAAAAAATATTTTCAAGATAAATTTTAATTTATTATTTAAAAAAATAATTTAATTTATCCAAAAAAATAGTCTAAAATTAGTAAAAATTATGTTCAATTTATGTGTACGAAGTTCAACAAAATTATTTTTAAAACAAATATATTTTCTAATAGAAATTTTAGATCTATTTATATCTCAATACTCTAAAACACATAAAGTGAATTTAAAATATTATATTGAATATAAAAAATATAAATTTCCTTAATTTGATTTAAAAATTTATTTTTTCATTTTTTTGAGGAAAAACACATTTGTGTGAAGAAAAATAATTTTTCAGAAAAATCATTTCATTATTTTAAAATAATTATAATTTTTAAATATACTTAATTAATCAAAAAACTTACATTTATATGCATTTTTAAACCATATTTTATTCATAAATTTGTTAATAATATTCATACCTTCAATTTCAATGGCTTTATGATCGCAATATTGTTAAATAATAATATTTAAATAGTATGTCTCATTCTAACAAAACTCGGTGTTGTGTATTGAGAAAGCTATCAAATAAATAGATATTATTTAAAAAACATATTTCATATTAAATATGGGTGTTTTAAATTATATCTAAACTATACTGAATGAAATTTTTTATCTATTTACCTTATACACATAAGTAATTTGAGCATCATCAAGGATGTACTGTGGAATGCTTAGTTGATTTAGTGGACAAGTGTCCAATTCAATTTTCCTAGAATTTTATGGATTCAAGGAAAATTATTTTTATCATCCCCAAATAATATTCGATAGATCCATAATGTTATAATGTTTATTATATAATAAGATACTATAAAATGAAATTTTAAATTCAAATAAAGACTAGTTTGTGTTTTATAAGGCATTAAAATAATGCATCAAGTATTGGTGTATTTGAGAATGAATTATAAACATGATAAGAAATTGTAAAATAAAAAATACCAATATTTTTGAATAAATAAGTACATGAAAATTTTAATATATTAAAATAATATTTTACTATTTCAATGGGTAATCAGTTGAACAATAATAAGAAAACATTAATGACACTTATCACATAAGAGGTATAGTATGTGGCAGCCACTCATGAATGAAAGCATGTTTTGTATATGATTGTGTAATTAGTAGATTTGAAAGTTGAAAGAAAGGGGATATTGAATATACCCATTTATAATCATATTCAAATAAATATTTCAAATAAACTAATGTATCATTATAGATAAAAATACTTACAAATCAATTGTAGTTTAGTAAAAGAAAGTGTGTCTAATAGATATATCAAGATAGAATATATTTCTCTCCAAGGTCTAATTACATATATGCTTTACAAATTTGTACCCATGGTGTGGTTTAAAGAGTAGAGTATGAAAGATCATGTCAATTACTATAATATAACTTTAAGGTATGAAAAAGGACCCTCATTGTGTTTTTGGTTGGGCTAACAAAGGGGGATAAATAAAAAATCAACTATTGAACCTAGAATGAGGTTGCTAACCAAAGGGGGAAAGAATTAATGTTGAAATGGTAGTTTTCAATACATGGTTATATAAATTTAAAAATATTGTAACATGAGGGATACAAATGATATAAAAATTTAGGGATCTTACATTTATGTCACATAGAAAAATTTAATTGAAACGAGGGGATGCAATATTACTATAAAAAATAGCCATATCCATTTTTGTGGTGAATGAAACTTTTCTTATATGATATATTGTCATGTGATTATACTCAATATTATTTATGTGTTGTGAAATAGATTTTAGATAACTTGGAATAATTGATCAATGATTCAAATAAATCTAAAATGTGAATATTTAATTATTGTTTGATTTTTTGATATAGTGATTATTGGTTTGTATTCTGTTTCAACAAGCATGAAGAGTTTTGAAGTGTTATATGGGGATGTTTTTATTGAAATGTTTTTGGGGTGATTGATGATTGATTGAGGTATATTTAAGTATTTATGAACTCATTCTAAAAATATTCATATACTATATATCTTGAGAATATTAACAAAGTCCCCAATAAATTTCCTTGAGGATTTTATTGTAAGACTAAATTGAGTGAAAGTATTAGATATTTTAAATATAACTCTTCATTATAAATCTTTTATATATCAAGTAAAAATAAAAAAAACATGGGTCTATTAATTTTCATGTTGAGATACATAATCAAAATAATTTATTGTAATTTATTATTTTCAGAATTTATTTATCATAAAATTTGAGAATATAATTTTTTTGAGACAACAAAACTTAAAAAAAATACCATGTAATTGATCCAAATCATATTTATTCATGGTGAGACTTAATTTTAAGTCTTGAGTGTAGGAATAAAGCATTCCACATTACTGATCCTATGACTATAAAAAATAGATCATTTTTTTCATGTTTAGAGAGAGAAAATATGATTTTGTATTATTTTAATATAGTGAATAAGTACAACTATATGATGTTGATGCTGATCATCAATTATTAGAAAATTACATTTAATATTTTATTGAAGTTGTTTCATGTGATAAATATAATGGGGTGTTTTATATTAGGAAAACATGATATATACTCAACCATGAGTGTTGGGATGAATCAATATTAGTTTATATTTATTTCATTTCCAAAAAATCCCATATACCTATTAGACTAATTAACATATTGATTCTCTAATTACCTTAAATTTCATTTAGTTATTAATAAATAAAAATGTAAATGATATTTACAAGGTTCACATTTCAATAAGAATGTATATTCCTTAGTGAAACCAAGAATATTAATTAATAACACAACATTCTATAATGATATACATGTTGCAAAGGGTTCTCTAGAAAACAATACTACACCTGATGTGTGAAACCCTATAGTCAATTGGTGGATAGAAAAATCATGAGTCCTTTCATTGGTGATAACTTGTTCATACTATTCCTACATGCATGTTATATACACTGAGAATGTATACAATCTTCAACTTCTTTAATTTATTTGAAACACCATGAATGTACTTCTATATTTTTGATTTTTAATGACAAAGTTCTTATTTGTTATTATATTCCATCTTAATCAATTTTTACTTGAATATCCACACTCAAGAAACCTCTCTTATTCTCCCTTTGTATATAAAATAATTCACAAAACCATCATACCATTCATAATATTAGATTAGAATGTCTCTTTTCATGAATTTGTACATGACTAATTATTGTCTGTTAATTTTTTTTCTTCTACTGGTTACCATATCATTTTTTCAATATCTGTAACCTAGAATGTATACAAAATATTATCTTCTATTGTCCCTTCTTCCTCAATATATATTTTCAACCTATCTTGTATTATTTGGTGTATATAACATGCACTATTTATTCATTTATATAATTAGATCAAAGAATTAATTATTATTAAAATGAAGTCATATCTCACATATTTCTCCTGGAAAATTATATAATTTCAATGCTGAATAGTAGTTTTATACTATAGTGAAGCCTCTATAATGAACTATATGAAATTATAAAATAATAATTTTATAATTTAGTGGTTATATATTTTCTTTATTAACTATTTCATTATTCTCTATATCTCATGTATACTTGATTTGAGTTACCATGATTATTAATAACTCAAATCCCTTGGATATTGCCTTTATGATATCAAACTATAAGAACAATCATTAGCTAAAACATCATCTCATAATTCCTAAAGATATAACATTTACTACACCCATGATAATAGAAATTATAAATTAAATTATCATATAATAACTAAACATTATAATTTTAAATAAATATTTCGTAACTAACATGAATTTATCATTCCACAAAACTACTCCTCCAATCCATGATATTTTTATGCATTTAAAACACATATGAATATTGATGCTTCTTGATTAAATGTTTTCATTACTATCTATTCATTTAAAACATATTTTAATAATGAAATTACTTCTTCCATTTTATAACTTCTTGAAATATGATAAAAAAGTACCATATTTTTAGTTAAGTACTACTTCACCTGGAATTATCAGAATTAGTCTTCCAACTTCAATCATGGGATTTTTCCTCATTAATTCCTTTAAAAATTTACCCCCATATTTATTTATGCATGATAATAGGTGTGGATTTTATATCAGAATTCATACAAATATATGCATGAAATAGTGATGTGTTCATATATTCCATCAACATGTCCTAAATATTACAATATATCCCTTAAGTCATATATGATAAACTACTTATAAATTTTTATGATATTTACATATTCATAGAAAACATCTTAAAAAAATCATAGAGATTATGATAATCTTACATAAAAAGTATTATATTTATATTTCAAAAGTTATCCATATATTTTAATTCCATTACCATTCATACCTTATCTGTTGTGTAATCATCATTATAGTTACCATCGTCATATAACCACAATTGATGAACACATAACTTTCCACCAACTAAATTATCTTATCTTATTTCTTGATTGATCTCAAATCTAATTTTTATGTGACATGAATTTTACGTATCCTTACACGTAAATGATAGTCTCTACTTCTTCTCTCATGGATGGGCCATGACTCACTGTTTCCCTTATTCATTCACTGATGGTATGTATTGGATTCATATCCCAATGGATTATCCATTCTCATAGAATCGTGGCACTATCCATGGAAGTACTAAAACTCAAATAATATATGAGATCCAAATTCATAAGTTTATAATAAAATCACATAATTTCATTCAAATATTATCAATCCACAAAATCTTAGTCCATAAAATCTTCATCCGCAAAATCATAATCCATGGAAGCATAATCCATGAAAAAATTATTCTATAGAAGCTCCATTCCATGGAAACTCTTTCCTTGGAAGATTAATCCATGTAATAAAAGTTGATGGAATCTTTCATCCACATAATATCCATTCCATGGAAGCATGTTCTTCATCCTTCATTAAATCCCTCGATAAAACTTCTCAATTATTTGACCAAAATTCTATCCTTCTTAAAATATTCCAAGGTAAGAACTCTTTTATATTATATGAAACATGATAAAAAAATGTAACCAATATTCTAAGATGTGATCCATATATCATCACTTAATATCAAGAAAAAATTACCTTTGGAACTTTTTAATCAATAATATAAAATACTTTATCATCCAAGAAACTTATTCTTCATTAACATATTGAATTGCCTATATAAGTATTCCTTGACAATAAATATCACCCATATAAAGTGGGATAAATAGTTTCCCTAATTTTATATTTGGATATACATTATAAATTATGTGTTAATATGTGATGTCTTCATTCATTCTTTCCCCACTTCTCATCAATAATTTTTTTCAACTTCTATCCCCCTTATTGACAAGCAATTAACTGAACATGGAAAAACTTCATATGTAATTTCTTATTAAAAATTCTATCAATATTCAAACTCTATCTACATATTCCATGTTTAGTGAAGAAAATAGGATTATTTTATTTAGATTAAAATATTTCTATTTTCAATTGAATTTGAAACCATATGAACTGAGAAAACATAAACTTTTTGAAAATTTGTATAACAATTTTCCAAGATGATACCAATTGTGGTAAAAATAGTTTATGTAATATGTCAACATGAAACTACAAAAATCATATCATGAAATAGGTAGAAAACATTAAAGAATAAAAAATGTTTAATGTTTAAGTAAATTTCCTTGAATATTCATTATAATGTTAGTAATTTATATAAATTTTAACCCCTTTATTTAATGAATTAATTTTATGTTAGAAAAGTTTATAGAATTATAATGACATAAGTTTCAAGACCCCAATTATAGATCACTTAGAAAAATAATAATATATAGAAGAAATAATAATTACTGATGATTTTATAGGATTATTCATTTTCATCCACCACATGGTGACATTCCTTGTGATCTTCATGATGATGAATATATTTAATAAATAAAATTCCAGATCCTCATGTTTAGAATTCAGCAAAATGGATCCTTTACTTTTGGATTTGAATATTTTAAAACGTCCTAAAAAACACTAAATTTGATCTTATTTGATTTATATTCTCTTGAATACCAAATTTAAGACCAAAACTGGATGGTATATTTATAATTTTTTAATCATGTGTTGACAATAACCACTTAATTCAACTTCATGAAAGATGCTTCTTTATTGTATTTCTCAAAATATCAATTTATGGATTAATATTAGATAGTGAATTTTTCATATACATTGTCTAGGATAGAGATATAACACTTAAGAATAGTTTCTACCCCTGATAATTCACTTCACCTTCAATTCCATGTATTATAAGAAAATATTAATTACCTAAAGATTAATGGAGATATGCGTATCTTAGTACTCATAAATGTGAACTAAAAGGTTAAGAGGACTTTATCAACTATGTCTATCCATTTCCTCAACTCATCATACATTAAAATATGATCTTCAATTATTTATTTTCTTGTAGTAACATTGATATATTCACCTTTTCAACGTCATGGTGTTGATAGAATTTTTTTCACATTTTCCATCTTATTGAGTGCATTACTGATTCTCCTCAAGGGTTCTTCTATTTTTGGAATAATAGTAAGATAAAATTTTTTATTCTGTGTAACTTTCTTACATCTCTCACAAAGTACTATTTCAACACAAGCGTTATCTTTTGATTATAACCTATGATGAAATTTAAAATATTTATGTGGCATCTTATCTTTTCCTTTTTGTATTATCCCTTTCTCGTTATTTTTCATATTTCATTAATTTCCATAAATAATTTGACTATATTACAATCATTAAGTACACTAGAAGGCATCATGGAGTATCCCCAAAAAAATTTATGAGTGATCTAGTTCACATAATACTTTTTAGATGTGATACACTTTCTAGTATTCATGGAAATGTTTCCCACTGATAAACCATCAGACTTTCTTGAGATCTTATTGTCAGTTTTTTTATTTAAATCATTCTCCAACATCTTTCTCAAGGTCAAACCTTCATTACTCACTTCATTTTGTGGTATTTTATTCTTATTTACATTGATAAATGATGAGATGATCATACACTACTCTTATGATGAATGTAACTACAAATATTATATATACTTCCAAGAATTCAAAATTGGTTTCACGTACACTAATGTTTCTTAATATATGTATTTTCTACATAATATTTCACTTTAAAACCTTGAAATCCGATTCCATTATGATTTAAAATTTATTGTATTATACCAATATTAAAATTCATGATGATAAAACCTATTAAATCCATAATAAGACCATATAAATCATGATCTTTTTACTTTGACTATATGCTATCATGATTTGTGACCAAGTTGTTTTTGTGATTATTTCAACACCAGTGGAGAAAAATGGTGGAAAATTTCATTATAATTATTTTATAAACCATGGTTACAGTGATAATATAATAATATTTGTTTTTTAACCATACCTAAATATATTTTATTTTCAACATGCACTCTCCGTAAAAATGTATTTTGAAAAATTATAACACAAAGGTATGGATATACCTTCTTCTTTTATTCTACTTGAAAATAATCTATTTATAGTGTAAAGATCATATGAAAACATTAGAGGGGTATTTTTACAGATGAATCAACTTTTGATTAACATTATTTTTCATCTCTATTAATCATCAATTTTGAATTCTGAATATGTATCTTTTTGATGTCAAATAGTTTAATTGTCAATTATTGACATGTCATTTGGAGAGAAATATTATGATATTTAATGAATTTCATTTTATCTTTACAATTTATCTTCATTATACAAACATCTTAATAATGAATCATATTTTATTTTTGAAAAATAGTTATATGTTCGTGATCATTTTTTACTTTATTTCCAGTTGTTCGTTCTTGATATTAAGTTTATTTTTATGATATGTTTCTAGTGCATGAATACTCTCTTATACAGTCTTTTATATTTCTTCCTTATATTAAACATCATTGAAAAATTAATATTATATTTTTAAGAACTTCTTTCAAGAAACACATTTCATTTTTTCAATGTATCCACCATATTTTCTGAGCTTTATGGATTCAAGTACCTTTTCATGGAAAAACTTGTCTTTATTATTAGCTTTACCTACAAAGCGAGTGATATCTTCAAATTTTATTTCTAACATAATATATATATAATTAATTTTTTTTATAGAAATTAATTCATCAAATAATTAAATACATCAATAGAAAAATCTATTGTCACACGATAACACAAACTAATTCTTGGGTTTTCTATAGGATAATTTTAAAAATAATTTTAACATACCTCATGACCACTTGAATTCATTGATATAATTATGGTATAAAATATAAAATACCCCTTAGTGTTTTATTGAATTTTTTTTGTATTCCTCCTCACTATATATTCAATTTTTATTATAATGTCTAGAATACACTAGGAATTCTTCCACTGTTCCTAGGAGAAAAAACATCTTCAAATTTATTTTTTATTTTTTTCAATGTTTATTATTGTCTCGATTGAAATAAAATTCTTCTATAAAATAGATAAATAATCACTGTAAATGTACTTAATTATGAATTTAAGAAAGAAAATTAATCTCTTGAAAAATTGAAAAAAATCGAATAATAGAATCTTATAGGAAAAAATGTCCCTTTTGTAAAAATTGATTAGACCACTTAGGATTTACTCAAAATTGGCTGGGGGTGAATTTAGTATTGCTGTATATTTTTTCAACTTAAACATTTTTACCCAGTACCACATTGACTAGTTAACTTATTTATTCTATCAATTTATTATATTTCTTAAATTTTTTAGCACACACAAATTACATACAAGAGATTTATGAATTTCACCTTTCGGAAAGAAAACATCGTCCTTAGTACAACTATTACATAATCCTAAATCACATAGTCCACTGTAATGAGATTCAATTTATAGTGTCATGACCAAAATATAACCATTAGTCTAATGTGTGTTACCCTATGCTCAATATGGGAGACTAAAAAAATCATGAGTCCCTAGACTCGTGATAATAATGTATATCCATAGCTTTTTGTTGGGTTATTATACTACCTCTATAGATAGTATTCAAATTATTAAAAAGATTTTAAACACCAAGAAAGTCCTCAACTAGTTGAGAGTTTTTTTAATTCCATTGTGTTAATGTTTTCTTATCTTACTTCTTCTACGGTTTTCACTTTTTTCATATTAGCACGAAAGAAACCACTCATTTTCTTTTCTTTTAAGTATAGTACTGCTGAAAACCTTATTCCTCTTCATATTTGTAGATAAAAATGTATCTTTTATTTCAAAATATTTATTTTTATTTTATATATTTAGTATTAATAATGAATACATTATTTTAATTAACATTATTATCAATAATTTATATACCCCGGATCTTGGCCTTTATGGTCATATATTAGATATGAAATCGTTTTCAAGAACTTCATCTCATAATGTTTAATGACTTGATATTAACTGATCTCAATATAATATATATTATCACACAATTTTTCACACAATATCCTCAAATAAAAACTGTATGATAACATATAATAACTAATATGAATCGATAATTCCTCAAAACTGATTTTTCAATCCATGATAATTTGAACACATTTAGAACACATATGAGTACACAAGCTTATAAAATAATTGTATTCATGGAACATACTTCACATACATCATATGATAATGTAATAAAATCATTCTTCATTTTTTTAAATTATTGAAGTTTGATAAATATAGTATCATCTTTATATTTAAATATTTCATAACCAGGAAACATCATAATCAGTCTCCCTATATTAATATTGGTGTCCTTCCTCATTAATTTGTTTATCATTAGGCATAATTCATCATTTCTCCATGATTAATATGTTTTAATTTAGGATCCCCATTTATACACTTAAATTCATGAAATAGTTATGCGTTCATGGATTTCATCATTGTTTCACAAAGATCGTGACACACACTATAAATCTTGAATGAGAAACTACTCATTAATTTCTTTTAACATTACATATCTGTGAATCATAGCTTGAATCCTTCTGATTAATTTAATCTTGCATGGTATGTTTTATATTTATGGTTTATAATTTCTCTATATCTTTTAATTCTACTATTGTTCTTCCCTTATATATTTTTCAATCTTCATGACGATTCTTATCTTGATATATCTATTATTGGATAAAATAACGCATGGAATAAACTTATTTATATTCCCTTGATCATTGATCATTATCCAAGAAACCATATATGTTACACCTATAGTAGATCCTCCTTCTTTACACCTCATAATCTCTCTTTCCTCACTCATAAAATTTTAAGGCCTCATAGTTTCTACTTCCTCATTCACATAAGGTTTAGGATATATTAATTTCATCAAAGAATATCTATTTTTACAAATGATATGTGTTCCTCATTGAAGCACTAAAACATATAGAATATACATGAACATTATTATGATGGTTATTATAACATCATGAAATATCATTTCACATATTCTCAATCTAAATTTCTTTATTCGAGGAAACCATATTCCACATAATCTTATTTCCACAAAATCTACATTCCATGGAATCTCATTCAACATAAGAACAATATAAGAAATAAAAGTTCATGCAATATTATTTACATGAATGATTCATTAAATAGAAGCATATTATTTAAACTTTATCTTAAACCTATATGAATATCCTAAAATATTTCACCATATCTTTTTCCTTCACCAAAAATCCTATGTAAGAACTATAATCTATCATGTAATAATTGACAAACAACTATAATGCAATATTCAAAGATATGTATCATAGACCAACAAATACTATAATTCCATTAAAATATTAATAATTTCCTCATAAAAATTTTGGGATTATTAATCATACATGAAACCACATCATCATCGACATATTGACATGGCTTGACAATTATTCCATTAAAATAAATAGAACTAACACAATGTGGGATACATATTATCAGTTAATATTTATTTAATGTTTTGAGTTATATTATTTGAAAATTTGTTTTTGAGATAGAATGTATAAATGGAATTAATTATTGAATAAATAAAATGGATATTTATTAAAATATTTATATTCATTATAGAAACATGAAATTATTTTTAAATTTAAAAGGAAATTCTTTAAATTAAAATATTGTTGTATAAAGTTTTATTTAAAAGATTAATTTTTAAATAATAAAAACTTTATTTGTAAAAATAAATTTAATTTACTAAATAATTTTATAAAAATGAAATTAGGGTTATATTTTTTATATTTTTTTAAAAAATATTCATTTTTCATTTAATAGGGAAAATACTGATTTTTTTTCTAAAAATGTCATTTAATTTAAATAAATTAAGTAATTTAAAAGTACCACATAGTTTTGGACATTATTTCATGTAATATAAGTATTATTTGGTTTTATTTAATCAAATTATTTACTTTTTAATAAAATTTAAATTGTATTTTAAAATATAATTATTTTTCTTGTGTTGAAAAATGTGATTTTACTGAAAACTATTTTAAAGTTTATAATATTTGTCCCGTATAATTACATAAAACAACCCATAGTAAAGAATGATCATGAAAACATTTATATATCATATATAATTAAATATTAATTTAAATTTAAATAATTATTAGTATAAGTCATTATGTAAATATAAAATCAACTTTTTTTTTGAAAACTATTCTCTTTGAAAACATGTTTTTTCGTTGCTTCTGTGAGTTAAATTCTAAATTAAAATTTACAAATTTATGAAATAAGTTTGGTAAAATTGATTAAATATTTATAAATATTATAATTTATAATATCTAATATGTTCAATATAATTTTTTACCATAAAGAATAATGAACTCTTTAAAAATTAATTACAACAGTAAATACAAAAAGGGATTTACTAGGGATAAACTAAAAAGAAAATAGTTTAAATGAACTAAAACCATCTAAAAAATACATTAGATGGAAATATTTTAAATTTATTACATATATGAATTGGTAATGGTCAATTTTTTATCCTTATGTTATGTAAAAAACCAAGGTACAATTCTTTATTTTTAAAAATTACAAGTGTTTTACTCACCTCACTTATAAAAGGAAACCCCCTATCATCCTCACACATTAAAATACTATTGGATTAAATAATTACTACCAAAATTGTATCTTTAATAACTTAAAGAATACCTAGATCATTTATTTTTATTATAATGCAATCCTAAAAATTATTTTAGTGCTCACCTATGGAGGTTACTCGAAGAGAAGGTATAGTGATTAACCATGAGTCTTTTTTTCATATCATATTGAACCCACATAAAATCCTATAAAATTATCATTATATAATAAAAATAGTATCTAAAATATAATAATATATTATTATATTAATTAAATAACTACAATCCACCCCCTCTTCCATAAAATGGGATATGAAATTATCATTTGTGTCCACGACAGACTACCGCCTCGCAAACCAGTGTCATTCATTTTTCAACATCGCCTCTCATGGATTATTGTAATGAAGATTTTAAAGTATATATATATATATGATATTTTAAAATATTTACACGTATGCATTTATTATATCACATACAACTTCTTACTTATCATTTTATGGGGGATACAATAACGACGCTCTTGTGTACGGCGGACTGCCACCTCTCGAAGTGGTGAGATTCATTTTTCACAAACACTTATCATGGAAGGTAATTTTGATAAATTGAATTAATATATTTTATATAAATGAAATAATAATTAAATTAATGAAATATTTTTTATTAATAAAATAAAATACATCATTTTTTTGCATACTCTAAAAAATGATAACATTGTTCGTGTACGTGTGGACAACCATCACCACAAAGTGGTGTAATTATTTTGTTCATCACTATATAATAATAAAGATATATATAAGTTTGTTTAATGAAATAATATTGTGTATATAGTATTATTATTATTAAGGTAAGTATACAATATTATAGTTCATGGGTGAGTATGATGTAGAATATTTGAAGGGTTGATCCCCATCATAGCTAATGAAAAATGAGCGAGCCTGATTTACCTTATATGAAGATAATACAAATTATAACTATCCAGTAAAATGGGTAATGATTATATTAGATGTTGTATACATGGGTATTATTGTAAAATTAATTTTGAAATGGTTTTATAAACATTATGTTGTATGTAAACAAAAAGGAGATTTAATTACTTGGTTATTATTTTATAGGATTTATTGGAGAAAAAATGGAATGTGTTTTATTTGTGAAAATATTTTGTTTCAAATGATCAAAAAAATTAAAGATAATGGTAAATTTTACATGGTTTATCTTGTTTCTCACTAGAGTAAATGTTTTTTATGTCCATATCTAAACATTTTATACTTATCTCACATTTTTTATAATAATTTTCACTGGGTTTAAGGATGGGTAAGGGAAAGGAAGAAGTCATGTTGAAATTCTTGATGATTTGTCATGAAACTATATTATGTATTATCATAAATGTATTATATTGTGATAAATTGATAATAATAAGGTGTGTTAACCTTATATTTTATGGTTTCATTTTGTATGAGTTAAAACCCAATTCAATAAAATTATAGGCTTGAAAAGATCGTCAAAGTGAAAAAAGTGAATTCTTAAATAAACATATAGATTATGTAATGGTTAAGTATTATTCCTTATAGTTGGTAAGTGAAGATTGTTTAGAAAATTTTATATTTTAGGATAAGATAATACCACTACATTAAAAGATATTACCATATGGTTATGTTAAAATGATATAAAATATGAATATTATCATGTTGGTTCATCCAAAATATGTTATTTCTAAATGGTTTTCCATAGAAGAAATACTGAATCTATATTTGGGATATATTGGGAGGAAAATACCCTTCTAAATCAGTATCCTATGATGGTTAGAATAAGAACTAAGCAGTTTGTTATTGTGATGGCTCAACTGATGCAAGCAATAAATGTTGGTGGTATCAATTCTAGAGAGCAGCCAAATACACCATAGTAGAAAATGATGATTGTAAATTATTTCATGAGATAATATCAATCATAATTTAGTCAATAATATGACCATGTGGTAGTAAAATTATGGATCAATTCTATAGAGAATATATTTTAAGTCATGGTATGTTTGGAATTTAAAAATGTAACCTTTTACATATAACATTTTGAAGGTGGAGTTGATAATTGGTGGTATTTGGTCCAAAATACCAAATTAAAACATGATCACGATGTCATTTAATGGGATAAATTTAAGGATATTTTCCTTGATAAATATCTCCCTATGTTTTATTGACTCTGAATGGAGGAATGTTTCCTAGAATTGATGAAAAAAATATATTTTTTAGCTAGAAACGAAGAAAAATAAAAATCATTGTCTGTGTATGTGCCCTATTTTATTTAGAAAACTAATAAAAAAATTAATTGATTTGTTTTTAGGGTTGAAAAAATGTTTAAAAATATATTTTTCCACAAAATAATTTATTATTAATGAGAAATTTGTTTATTTTTTTGAGAAAGATGAAATGGAGTTTACCGAAACTTATGCTCCTTGAGATGAAAAAACTAAGAAAGAACCAAGGTATCAAGAAGCAAAGAAGAAAAAAACATATAAATCTAGAATTAACCTCTTAACATGGTCCAGGTGGAGAAAATTACATTTCCTGGAATGATTTTAAGGATCTAGAAAGTTCTTCCAGTGTGGTATGTTTGGTCACTAGGCGCACCACTATAAAAAAATAGTCAAGAACAATGAAAGAATGAGATAACTGACATATAGTCAACAATGAGATATTTTAGCTGTAATGAGTCAATTCATTATGAAAAATAGTGTACAATGATACTTAAATAGCGGGGAAATCATCCAAACAAGAAAATATAAGTGTGTGGTAAAATCATTTTCTACTACCATAGTTGATGTTGGACGATCAAGTGAAGTAGTGAAATGTATGTTACTTGTTTATTCAAATTATTCTAATTCCATGTTTGACTCTAGATCATGAAATACATTCATTTTTGACAAATTTTAAATAATATTAGGAATATCACATTGTGAAAATATGATTGTGCTTTTGGGGAAGCTCTAGGTGGAAATTTAAAGAAAATAATATTTATGAGAATATTCATATTATTATCAGTGGAATGGTCCTCCAATAAATCAATTTGAATTTCCTGTAGTTTATTTTGATTTTATTGTAACACCCCAAGCTTCCACAGTATGCTTCTCTTTGAATAATACAATAGTGTGTGTTGTACGCAACTTCAAGTTCTAACACACCACAACCAATCAACCTCGCCATTATGAATAGTAATACCAAATTTTTTTAAACTATATAAATTTTATCTTTCAAAATGGACTTCATTTTTGGATCAGGAATATTTAAATTAGCTTAGGGTGAATTTTTTGTATTTTTCGGAAAAAATTCAATTTTTGATGAATTGTAAAAAAAACACAGTTATAGTTTAAAACCAAATTTTTATTTAAATAATAATTTATTTATTTTTTAAACTTATTTTATGTCAAAATAGTTACATAATACCTATATTATTTCAATGTAATTCACTGGAGTCAGTTTATAATAATTTTAGATATATAAATATTTTATTGAACTTTTTACCATCTTTTACCCACCTCTTGGGAGTATTTTTAAATTTACATAAAACTTAATTTTACCACTTCTCTGAGTTGAATTTCAAAAATCTGAGAGACACTGTTTATACCAGTATGTAATATGTTGTTCAATAAGATGAAAATATTTTTTTTGAATAGTAACTTTTTTCTTTTATTTACCACGATTAAAAGTAAATAGGGTAATTAAGGGTAAAAATGATATTATTATTACCATAATACATGTCATAATTTTATGGGATAAGTATAATTCAACCTAAAACAACATTTGGAATAAAATATGAACCTATTTGGTCCACTTGGATTAGATTAGGATATTTGTTATTTTTTTATTTAAAGAAGAGTTAAAGAAGTTAAAATCAATGTTGAATAACTAAAACATTTTTTATATAGGGTTATACATAAGATAAATTAGAATATAAATATTAATTATAAATCTATTACTATTTCCTACATAATGGTATTTTATTTATAATTTTCAGACATTAAATAATTAAATTTAATAATGACACAATCATGATGCAGTAATTACCTTATTAATGAAATATTAAAATTATTGATATTATAAATATCCAAATAATTGTAATTTGAGTATTTTTATAAATTAAATTATTTATTAAAGTTAATATTACATGTTAGGGTTGGTTATGTGAATTGTTTTGGAAGTAATAATGCTGTTATGAATTTAGAAAAAACAAAATACCAAATAGTGTCAAAATTGGCATTAAAGAGTTTTTAAAACAAATATTATATTATCAATTTATATTCTATTCATAAAAATCTATGGTTTGGTAAAAATACATATATAATGATAGGTGTATCATTGATAAACCACTTGGGGTTCTTTTAGAAGTATATAGTATGTTTATTAACCATATAATAAAAAAAATTCAAAGAGACATGGTAAATGTCAAACTATTTAACTAAGAGTTGAATCTAAGAGATAAAGGTAATATAGTGATCCAAACCTGTCTAATACCTATTTGTTGAGTGTTTTTAGACACATAACCACCTTATCTTCAAATAATTCATTTTGGAGCCATTATAAACCGAAAATTATTTTATTATAAAATAATATTTCTAGCTTTTCCTAAGGTACCCTCACCCCTCTTATAAAAGGAAACTTTCCCTTCTCTCTAATTCACACCTTCAAAGCCATTTGGCTCATCCAGCCCCTACCCAAATACCCCTTAAACTGCCCTCCCATAATCCTAGAAGCCTTCCTTTAGTCATAAGTCCATCTTAAGGATACTTTCTGATCAAATCAAAAGGAAGAACCCGAAGAAGAGGTAAATATTTCATCACCTCTTTCAAGTTCATTTCTTCTTCCACATCCTCATTCTTTGTAGTTTCCATTATAAAATAATAACTCAAGTTTATTCTATATAATGTGATGTTATTATAAATATGGTACAACCATATTCATTATTTTATCCGTCCTTTGAATGACATGTCACCATATTTGCGTATGTACGGCTTACCGTCTCCACATCGTGGTGTAATTGTTATTCAATACATTATTATTTGGATGGGTATAATAATGGTGTATAATTGATTTAAATAATAAATATAACATGATAATGATTATTTATATATGATATACTATCCTGTTATATATAATTTTAATATCAAAAGAATGATATTGTCGCTCGTGCGTATGTACGGATTACTGTCTCCACGAACGCGATGAGATTCTTTCCCCATCGTATCCATTCAAGACTAAGATATTATTAACAAAGTAATGCTAAAAGAACATATATTATTAACAAATAAATGCTAAAACGAATCAGTTAACACCCAAAACAATGATAATACTAAGATATTATTAACAAAGGAATGCTAAAAGATCATATATGATATCATATTAATGTATATGATTCTTGTATAATTTAATAACAATTATTTCAGCGTTATACAGGAGGTTAACCTACCCTCAACCAAGGAAAAGTACAAGGTAAGGGGTAATTTCAAAATCTCTTGGTTATCCGAGGTTGTTTTTATGTAAGTATCTACTGAGACCTCATTATCATCCACATCCATGTTTCTTAAAAATGTATTCCAAAACATTTTTACTATTTACTAGACTATGGGTTAAGGTCAGTTATAACCTTTTTTTACTTTTTATAAAATGGTTTGAAAGGAATCTTTCTGTCCTATTCCAAACAAGGTACTTTATGACCTTTTCGACAAAATTAAGGTATGAATGTGTTTTTAACATATACGGCAGGTGCGGCTATTTTCTGCCGTTATAAAATCGTCAAAGCTTCCCTTATATGTTTATAAAAATATTTTCAAAATATTTTTTTTCTTAAATGATTTCAAAATAGAAAGGGATATTTCTCTAATGAAAGTTTTGATTTCATCTATGTCAATATCCTTTGATGGATTTTAATATTATTTGAAGTTGATTTATTATGATACAAAACTTCTATATTGTATTTAAGGTTTGGTGATATTCTTGACTATGGATGTGTTATTTTTTACACCATTAATGATTTATGGAAAAAGTATTGACATTTCGTATGCTAGTTTTAATAAGAATGTTTATGTTGTGTTTAAACCTTTTTATATGAGGAATGCATTGGACTTAGTAAGTGATGGGTGGAGCCCACTATAGCTCCTCGATGCATCGGTAGGTCTCCTGAGACAAACTAGTGTCTTGGAACAAGGCCTTGACAAAATCTTAATTGTATTCTTGGCACAAGGGCTTGACTATATGGTTATGAAGTTTGGCATTTTTCATTCCATCATTGTGAATGTGGCTATTAATATTGCATGTGATTATTTGACTAGTAGAATATCCATGTGAATAAGTAAATGGAATTATTTTGATTCATATTTTCTATATTATGATGATGTTTATGTTGAAAAGGCTTTTTTTAGTTTTATACATTTCCTTAAATGTTTATGCTTACTTATGAAAGTTTCCACTATATTGTTATCCTTACTGAGCATTTGAGCTCGCCCCTTTCTATGTTTTATTTTTCCATTGATGTGAAGAAGTATATTATGAATGACCTTCAGTGATAGTCTATGGGATATCAGTATTGTCTATGGAAACAATGTTGTTGTAGTTTTCTATTTTATGATGTAATGTAAACCTTATGAATGTATCTATTACTTCCAATGCTACTAAACTAATCGGTCATTCGGGACATGATCTTTTGTGATCATTAAAATGATACAAAATAATGCACTGACTCTAGGTAACTGGGGTCGGCGCGTTATAGTTGGTATCAGATGAATTTTAGTACCAACCTTGGAAACTAGATTTAGGTAAACTCTGATTAGAGAACATAACCCTAAGATAAGCTTTGAGAATTAGTATATAAAAACTTCCTAGAATTTTAGTATTGTAGAGATTTTGTGAGTTTTCCAAGAAATATATCCTTATCTGGATATGAGCATGTATAGGCAGCTCTAGAATAGTTTTACCTAGGGGTAAAACCCGAAAAAATAGCTTTCAGCTAGAATCAAATGGGAACTGGTGCACGACAACGATCCTTGATACATTCTTGGTTATGACACTCCTGGGGGATATGCTTAAGATATTTGTCATTTTCTTTACAAACCATTATGAAGGGTTTATGAGTATATAATTCCTCAAAGAAATTTTTTTTATGATTATGTATTATATCCATAAATTGTTCAATTTATCTTAAGTGTTTTACTAGTTTGGATTTATGTATTGCGATTTATAATCTAATCTAGTTTATGCCATTGTTTAGAAATGGAGCCTAGTGTAAGGAATGTAAACTATATCAATGCACACACTCCATGTAGGTATTTTCTTCATACTTGAGATAATTATAGTGGAGCTGGTGATGCAAGTGGTGCTGATCAGCTCATCACCATACTGGGAAAACTCACTCAGGTTATGAATAATAATCTTACCTGTATGGTGCAACCTGATCTACAACGTGGAGGATCAATGCTGGATCTCTTTATGTGGTAACAACCACCCACATTCAATGGGGGTACAAATCCACTAGTAGATGAACAATGGATAAATTCCTTAGATAAAATATTCCATGCCTTGGAGAGTAGCGAAAGTGAAAAAGTTATCATGGCAATTTACACTCTCACCAGAGATACTGATTAATGGTGGTCAATGATTCAAAACACAAAGGAAGATGATAAAGTATAAAATATGAAATATATGGAGTTTAAATAAACTTTCATAGAGAAATACATTCCCGATGACCATCGAGCAGATATGGAAAGACAATTTCTGAGTCTGAGGCAAAAGGAGGATGACAATGTCGCAATGTATAAAGCTAACCTTAAAAGGTTAGCGAGGCATGCTGCAGATTATATAAATAACCCAAGAAGTAAGATTGATCGTTTATTTGATGGGTTAAATCCATTTATCCATTGAGCATTTGTCACACAATCATTCTCATCGTATGAAGATATAGTATCATGTCATATCAAGAAAAAAAGAATTCTCAAAGTCTTACGACTTTAAAGCAAATCAAGAGAAGAAGAGATCTTCTGAACACTATAGAAATGGAAATTAGGGGAAGAAGGGAAAAGTTGAATATTCATCCTGTAATAAATGTGGGAAGAAGAGTCCTGGTACTTTCATGAAGGGAATGTATGTATTTTACAAATGTGGTGAAAAATGACACCATGCTCGTGATTGCAAGGGGAAGAAAGAGGTTGTCGATGTTAAATGAGACAATTGTAGATAAAGGGGGAATTATGTGAATGAATGTTCTATGAGTTAGGGGAACTTACCTCAGAAAATTCCAATGTAACAAGGCCAAGATTATTCTATCACTACTTCTGAGGTTGAATCTCTAAAAGACGTGTTGGCATGTAATTTAATGGTTTCCTCAATTTTAACAAATGCATTATTTGATTCTAGATCATCAGATTGTTTTATATCTTCCCAGTTTGCTAAGAAAACTAGATATTAATAATTTGATTTAACAAGGGAGTAGTCAGTCAAAAATCATAAGGGAATTATCATTGTAATAATGTTTTGTGAATCTGTCCCCATTAGGGCATATAAATGCTCATTATCTGTTAATCTCATCGTCTTACCCAGGATTGAATTTTATATAATCCTCGGTATGGATTGGATTTCAGACAATGATGGACAAATTTATTGTAAGAAGAAGGAGGGTACTATTTTTGATGAAAATGATAAAAAACATTATCTTTAGAGCAGAATCGTCACCACCTAATTCTTATCTAGATCCACCCCCAGTAGCTCAACTAAATTCAATTATTGGGTAGAATGAGAATGAAATAACTGTGGGTGAGGAAAAGATTGTTCAAATATAATATGTACCTATTGTGAAAGAGTATGTTGATGTATTTTAGAGGATTCACCTAGACATCCTCCAGAATGAGAAATTGAGTTTTTTATTGATTTAATTCCCAGTTCAATGATCATATCGAATACCCCTTATAGAATGGCCACTGTGGAATTAGTGGAACTAAAGAAACAACTAGAGGAATTGAGTCATAAGGGATTTATTTTCCCTATTTTTTCTCCATGGGGAGCCCCTGTCCTTTTTGATAAGAAGGACGATGGATCTATAAGGTTGTGTATTAACTATAGAGAGCTCAATGATATAATAATAAAGAACAAGTATCCCCTAACTCGCATTGATGATTTATTTGACCAACTTCATGGAGCTCAATACTTTTCAAAGATTTAACATTGATTTGGATATCATTAGTTGTGTTTGAAGAAGAAATACATTTCGAACCAGGAACATGCATTACAAGTTTACAATAACGCCTTTTGGGTTGATTAATTCACCCTATGTCTTCATGGATCTAATGAATAGAGTTTTCAAGGAATATCTTGATGACATTGTAGTGGTATTTATTGAAAATATCTTGGTATACTAAAAAAGCTACGAATATAATGAAAATCACGTGCACATTATCTTGAAGACTCTTAGAAGAAATGAATTATATGTGAAGTTTATCAAGTGTGAATTCTGGCTTCAAGAGATTTATTTTCTTGGCCATATCGTCTCTATGGATGGAATATCCGTTGATTCTTGTAAGACAAGTAAACTAAAAAAATGGCTAGTGTAAGAACTCAGATCTCCATTTCAGTAATGTTTTCCTTTTTCCTAGAGTTTTTGAGAAATGAGGGGTTTATGCAAATTTTTGAAGTACATGTCGTGTACCTTCTGAGTACACGCCGTGTACTCCCTTACCGCGCCAAGTTGTGTGTTGGCTGTTTCTGGGCCACACACATGGTGTGTAAGGGTGATGTGGAGGCTACTTAAAGTGGAGTATGGAAAAACAGAGTACACTCCATGTAGCCCAAGAAGTACACGCCATGTATGTTTTTTCATTAAACGCACCGGGGTCGCGCCTGACGGACAAAACACCTTTCGTCTAGGTTTAGTTCATCCGAGAGAATCCGTACGACCGCGGATCTTCTACGATCTCCCGTGCTTCTGTCTTTTCTCTAAATCGACCGTCGTCGATTGCTTTGGGACCGTAGCGGTAAGCTCTCTCTTCTCCTAGAGCTTCATTTTCCCATTCCTCCTCTTTCTTGTGTTATCGTTGGTTGAGCTTTTTTTACGTTTTCTCATATCTGTGATGTTATAAATAGAATCAATCATCGGGGTTCACATATATCATTCTCCTAGCATCGAGGTAGGTGGTTTGTGCCTTTCCGTAGAAAGTCAGTGAATATTTTTTGAAAATTCATCCAATACCCATGAACGGGGTATTGCGTGTTTCCTGTCTTTCCCTTGTTGTTTTCCTACTTTTCTTTATTGCTTGAGTAGAGGTAATTTCTTGTGTGTAGGGTCATTATTTTACTGTACTCTGTATGTTTTTCCATTCTTGTTTTGCTGTTTTGGCGTTTTTTCAGTTGCCATGCCTAGTTGTAGGATAGTGGGACTATTGATCTGTATGCTGGGTGCCTTCGAATGATATCCAGGTAGTTCTTGAGGTTTACTTGGGCCGATACGCGTCATATGCATGTTTATTTTACACAAGGCTATGAGAACCTAGTGTAGTCGACCATAGGGAGAATGGACGTAAGGGATTATCCATAGTGTCTTTAATTTACGATGCGAGACCATAGGGGGAATTGACGTTGAGTGCTTCCTCAGAGAGTCTGTAGTTCCTTGACGTGGGTCACAGGGGGAATAGATATTGAGTGCTTCACCAGAGATCCTTTTGTACAATACGAGAGTATAGGGGGAATTGACGATGAGTGCTTCCTTAGAGAGTCTATAATTTATCTGAACTAGAGGGGTGAGACTGTGTGTGCCTCCCAGAGGGTTTCTAGTACTTGTAGGTTGAATCTTAGGGGTTATTCTGTGAGAACTACCCAGAGGTTACCTTTTTTTCTAATTGTTTGAGTGGCTGTTTCTTGTTTGTAGATTATGTGCTAGAAACTGTTGATTGTTACTGCTATGTTTTATCCTGTTTACTGCTTACTGTACTTTACCTGCCATATATTCACTGACTGTTAGGCACAGATCTTTGGGTGGTTTCCTACTGGGACCTTGTCTCACACCCTATTTGGGCCATTCTTTTGGGCCCAAGAAGATTATATTGTCGCATGTATAGATAACAGAAAGAGCCCTTCTAATTCAGGTGCTTGACTTACTGTGGAGCTAAAGAGCACGAGACCATGTTGTGGCTTGTGATGCTGGGAATTTACCTGTTTTTTCTTTATGAACTTTGGTTTAGTATTGTATTCATCATTGTGACATTTTTGGCTGCTTTCATAAAGATATGTATCATGCATCATTTTATATACTTGTGTGCGTGCTTTAGTTGTTTACTGTTAGTCTTCCGCTGTTTATCATTTACTCTTGTATGATGGTTATGGTTTCTGCTGCTATCTATTTTTTTTCTTCTGCTGTGTACTCTACCAATGAGGGCATAGTTTCCCCTCTATCACACCCAAGGCCCTCACTGCTAGTAGGCAGCCTCTGGCATTTGGGGAAATGCGCTTGAGGCCTTGTGACCAACCGGGTATGGGGCACCTCTGGGTGGCTTCTGAAACCGGGACGTTACAAAGTGGTATCAGAGGAGTTATTTTATATTGATTTACTATTTAGAGCCTTTAGCCAGGGATAAGACGGATTTGGTACTCAGTATTAAGCTGTGCTTGGGAGTAGCTAACCCGTGTACCGGGAAAATCCATACTACCTTGATTATTGCAGTTTTTTGGTTTTCATATTTTACGAGTTATATGATTTCACCTAGAGCGATTCACTTGATTTGTGTTGTTATTGTTGTTGATATTTTGGTTCTATTTCTATCGCAACCCGATGAGATGAGGGTATGCCATCTCATACATCATATAGGCACTTGTTAGAAATCACATGCCTTGCATTCTATCCGTGCCATATAGGGTGCATTAGCGATTTCATGTTATTGTGATAGAATTTGTGTAGATTATGCATGCTGTTGTGATATGTGCTTGATAGAATCTCTGCAGTTTGATATAAAGGTTGTTTGTTTTTTGCCTTGCTTAAATGAAAACCAAATTTTGGTTCTCAAGGTGTTATGGGCCCTCTTGACTCAGAAATTGGTGAATCATTGACCTGTATTTCTTATATATGAGTGTATTGGATGCCAAGATTGGATTCGTGGGGAGTATGGGCCCTCACAGATCGGAATTTGGCACCTCTTTGCCTTGTTTTCTGTGTTTTCTGGGCCTCGGTGCAGTTTCTGAGCTACTTCCCGGAAAAACCCAGAATACACGGCTTGCACATTATATATACACGCCGTGTAGTTTTAAACTGTGTCACTGATTATGTGAGCAGATACAAGGGTTGTGAAAATCTATAGGAACATGCCGTGTATGGTAGGTACATGCTGTGTAGTAATGAGCGTGTACCCAACCGTGTAACTAACAACACGGGTTGGTGAAACTCGTGTCATACACGCCGTTTTTTGTATGAACACGCTGTGTATCCTTGTCTTCAAAATCCAACCATGTCATGAAAAACATGGGATGTTGTTCTCTCCTCGTATACACGCCGTGTTCGATCGGAACACGCCGTCTAAGGGTCAGCCATGTACTTGGCCGTGTTTCCAACAACACGGGTCAGAATAAATCTTCAAGTGCACGTCGTGTTTGTTCGGAACATGCCGTGTAGTCTCAGCCGTGTAGAAGGTCGTGTATCTAACAACAATAGTCGTGAAACCTTGTCCACTACACGCTGTGTACACTGGAAACATTCCATGTAGTTTCTGTTTAAGAGTACCGTGTGATTCAGCCGTGCAAGGAGACACATGCAGGGGAATAGAGTTAAGTACACATCGTGTAGAGTTTATAGACACTGTGTAGTCTCGTTTTGTAAAACATGAGTGTTTTCTTCTCCTGCTTCTTTTTGTACTCTTTTGTTCTCTATCCTTGTTTTCTTGATCTAAGGTATTAATTTAATTTTTCAAAGCTATAAATCCGAGACATCCTCCGGTTGTACTTCAGTTGTCAGGCAATGATCAGACGCCAGATATGGCTGATCAGGGACTTCCTGTTGATCCTCCAGTTGGGCCAGCCTTGGCACCGGATGTCATACCAGCTGTAGGCGCTGATGCATAGTTCAAGGAAGGCTTTATGAGGTTGATTCAGACCATCTAGGGAGCACCGCCTCCTGCCACGTCTATGACAGTCTTGATGCGGGTTTTCCAACAATAGCGTCCTCCTACTTTCTCAGGGGATGGAGGACCACAAGCTGCAGAGTCATGGCTGGAAGCCATTATTACTATCTTTGAGCATCTGAAGACACCTCTAGAGAGGCGAGTCAAGGTTGCTACCTACATGCTTTGAGACTCCTCCAAGAGGTGGTGGGACATGATCTCACAAGCGGGTCATCAGCAGGTTATGGCTTGGGAGGAGTTCCATCGCATGTTCTACGACTACTTCTACCCGGAGACCCTGAGGGCCGATCGAGCTCGAGAGTTCATGAGTCTAGAGAAGGGTTATCTTTCTGTTATGGAGTACTCCTCTCGTTTCACTAAGCTGTAGCATTTCACAGCCCTTCGGGATGGAAGTAGGGCGTTCTTGGCAAACAAGTTTGAGAATGGTCTTAGGTGGGAGATCCGCTCGCAGGTGAATATCTTCCAGTTGACTTCCATCACTTCCATTGTCAACCAGGTGCTAATTGTGGAGCGCAATCTTAGAGACTTCAGAGCTGCGAGCCATGGTGGTTCTGCTTTCAGAGCTAGTGTTCCTCCAGTTGACAATAAGAAGCGCCATAGGGAGTCCACGTGCGGTGATCCGAGGAAGTGAGATACATCTTTTGGTAGCCAGGTAGTATGGTACCAGTGTGGAATATCAAGGCACACGAGGCGACAGTGTCAGAGAGACCCAATGGAGTGCCGATCTTATGACAAGATGGGTTACCTTCAGCGTTTCTGCCAGGTTTTCTCACTAGTAGCTGCTGACGAGGGTTCTTCTATGACTCCTCCTTTGGGAGAAGCACCACCAATCTCCCACTAGTCGGGGAACTGGAGTTCTTCTGGCCATTCGAGCCAAGGTGGAGGTCGAGACTGTGGCAGTCAGTCACCAGTCCTTCAGTGCCTGCCGGGAGGATCAACTTAGAGTGGTCAGGTAGGGTCACAGGGCCGCGGGGTAGGCCGGACCTCTGTAGTGAAGAAGACCTATTAGAAGCAGGATCCTAGACCTTATACTATTCATGGTAAGATTTTATTAGCCTCGGTTTTATCTCCAGCTCTTTTCGATACTGGTGACACGCATAGCTTTATCTCTGTTGTTATTGTGGGGAGCCTTTGGCTATGTATCTTTTCTTCTGCTGATTTTTTGACACTAGACACACCTTTGGGAGCGAGGACATCTAGTTTAAATCAGTGCAGAGAGTTCCCTATCGAGGTTTTAGGGTATCATTTCTTATGGGATCCTTATGTCCTAGAGATGATAGGCTATGATTTCATTCTTGAGATGAACTAATTGGTTCCCTTTAAGGTAGTCGTCGACTGTTATCACCGCAGCGTGAGTTTCATTTCACTAGAGGGTGAATCTTTTCTTCATATAGGAAAATGGGATGTTCAGGCGATTTGGGCAGGACTCACGCATCATGGGCAAGGAAAGGTTACGGTCTAGATTGATGGTCTATATCTGGATGATCAGGGGACTTCACTATTATACTTTCTTCCAGTCATGGATCGTTTCAGAGACATCTTTCCTAAGGACTTTTCAGGTTTTCCTCTGGAGCGTGAGGTGGAATTATCTATTGAGCTCCTGCTAGAATCAGCACCGGTGTCCATTCCTCCCTATATGATGGCTATAACAGAGTTGTAGGAGCTCATGAAGCAGTTGGAGGAGTTGTAGGAAAAGGGTTTCATCCGACCCATTACTTCTCTTTGGGGTTCACATGTCCTGTTTTCAAAGAATGCATACGATACCCTTAAGGCTCTGTGTGGATTATCTGAAGTTGAAACAGTTTACAGTCAAGAACCGATATCCCATTCCAAGAATTGATGACCTCTTTGATCAGCTACAAGGAGCCTGGGTGTTCTTGAATATTTATTTCAGGTCCGGTTATCATCAGTTTTGTGTTAGAACATCAGATATACCTATGACAGCCTTCAGGAGCAGGTATGGTCTCTATGAGTATACAGTTATTCCATTCAATCTCAAAAATGCGCCATCAGTTTTTATGGCACTGATGAACTGAGTGTTCCATCCTTACTTGGATTCCTTCATCATGGTCTTCTTGGATGATATCTTGGTGTACTCTCACACTCGACACGACCATGCTACCCATCTTGAGATCATTTTGAGTACACTGAGAGAGCATCATCATTATGCTAAACTCTCGAAGGGAAACTTTTTAATGGATCAGATTCACTTCTTGGTTCATGTCATCTCAGAGGCAAGAGTATCAGTGGACCCAGAGAAAGTGAGAGCTGTAGTTTCTTGGGAGCAGCTGAAGAATGTTTTTGAGGTACGGAGTTTCCTAGGGATGGCTGGATACTATAGATGCTTCATTCAGAACTTTTCACACCTTGCAACACCTTTGATAGGTCTAACCAAGAAGGGGGAGAAGTTCTTATGGTAGGATTCTTGTGATTCAGCCTTTTAGGAGCTGAATGGAAGGTTGAAATCAGCACCGATACTAGTCTTACCCGAGCCAGGGAAGAGCTATACGGTTTATTGTGATGCATCAGGTATCGGGCTGGGTGTTGTGCTTATGTAGGTAGATGGAGTCATTGCGTACAGGTCTCGGTAGTTGAGGCCACATAAAAGGAACTACCCGACGCATGATCTGGAGTTGGCAGCTGTTGTTTATGCCTTACACTTTTGGAGACATTACCTTCTGGGATAGCACTTTATAGTTTTCACCGACCACAAGAGTCTCAAGTACATCTTCACTCAGCATGATCTGAATCGGAGATAGCGCAGGTCGGTTGAGTATCTTCAGTCTTTTGATTTCGAGCTTTCCTATACTCCGGGAAAGGGCAATGCTATGGTAGATGCATTGAGCTGGAAAACTCAGATTCAGGTAGTTCAGAAGGCCAGCAGTGAGTTGCAGCTTATTCCTCTGTTCTTTGAGATGCATTTGGAGGTGCACAAAAGATAGGGACATACTTACCTATCCTTTGTAGCTTTTACCTCTACACATCTGGAGTAGGTGAGGATGAGGCAGCTATCAGAATCAGAAGGCTTAGTCTTGTGGGAGAGTGTGTCCGGAGAGGACCCTCTTCTTGGATGGAAAGTGGGAGAGGATGAGATCTTGCATTTCCAGGGATGCATATGGGTTCCAACAGACAAACGGGAGGAGTTGATGCCGGATTTTCATTCCTCATTTTGGGCAGTTCATCCTGACATCACCAAGATGTATCAGGATCTTCATCTCCAGTACTGGTGGCTAGGTATGAAGATGGATGTTGCTAGTTTCATCTTGAGGTGTTCTACTTGTCTGCAGGTGAATGGGGAGCATCAGTAACCAGCATGCCTTTTTCAGCAGCTACCCATTCTGGAGTGGAAGTGGAACAATGTCGCGATGGACTTCATGACTGGATTGTCGAGGTCTCCCCGAGGGAACGATGCTGTTTGGGTTGTCGTCGACAGGATTATGAAGTTTTCTCACTTCTTACCGATCATGGAGACCTTCAGTGTTGATGATCTGGGATGACTATATATCCGTGAGATTGTATGTCATCATGGATTTCCACACTCCCTTGTTTCAGACAAGGATGCACAATTTACTTCTCGGTTCTGGTAGGGACTTCTAAAGGCCTTGGGTACACAGGTACTTTTGAGTACATCATTCTATCCCCAAACTGATGGCCAATCTGAGTGTACGATCCAGGTGCTTGAGGATATGATCTGAGCATGTATTCTAGACATTGGCAGTTCTTGGGAGAAGCATATTCCTCTGGTGGAGTTTTCCTATAACAACAGTTTCTAGGAAACTATTCAGATGGAACATTATGAGCCTTAGTACGGTAGGCCATGCCGATCACTCTTATGTTGGCTAGAGATAGGGGAGGAATCTTTACTGGGACCTCATCCTATTTAAGAGACCTCAGAGCAGATAGAGTTGATTTGGAAGAGGATGGCCATAGCATAGTCTCGACCGAAGTCTTATGTTGATCAGCAGAGATAACCTCTAGAGTACGAGGTCGGAGATCAAGTTTTCATACGTGCCACACTGAGTTTGGGACACAAGAGGATTCAGAGATAGTTTAAGCTTTCACTGCGGTATGTTGGGTCATTTGAGATATTGGAGAGAGTTGGACCGGTTGCCTATCAGTTACAGTTACCTCAAAGGTTCTGGGCCATGCATGATGTCTTCCACGTCTCCCAGCTCCGACGTTACTTTTCAAACCCATCTCATGACTTTCAGCCTGAGGAGGTTGATCTCGAAGCGGATGCATCATTTTGGGAGAATCCTATCCAGATTGTCAATCATAGTATGAAGGTTCTCTATGGGCGGTTTGTTCCTCTAGTACGGGAGCTATGGCAGTACGGGCGAGTATAGGATGAGGCCTGGGGAAGGGAGGCCAATGTATGATCGTAGTGGCCAAATCTGTTAGGGGTTTCTTCTTCTCCGCCTCAATAGAGAAATTCAAGGATGAATATATTTAAGGGGGGAAGTTTGTAAGAACTCAGATCTCCGTTTTAGGTATTTTTTCCTTTTTCCTGGAGTTTTTGAGAAATGAGGGGTTTCTCAAAATTTTTGAATTACATGACATGTACATTCTGAGTACACGTCGCGTACTCCCTTACCGCGCCAAGTCGTGTGCTGGTCGTGTCCAGGTCACACACATGGTGTGTAGGGGTGATGTGGAGGCCTCTTTAAGCAGATTCTGGAAAAGTAGAGTACACGCCTTATACCCTAGAAGTACACGCCATGTATTTTCTTTTTTTTCATTAAACGCACAGTGGTCACACTTGACAGACATAACACTTTTCATCTAGGTTTCATTCGTCCGAGAGAAGCCGTACGACCATGGATCCTCTCTGATCTCCAGTGCCTCTGTCTGTGCTCCGAATTGACCACCGTAGATTGCGTTGGGACCGCTGCGGTAAGCTCTCTCTTCTCCTAGAGCTTTTTTTTCAATTCCTCCTCTTTCTCAAGTTATCATTGGTTGATTATTTTTTACGTTTTCTCAGATCTTTGACGTTCTATGGAGAATCAATCATCGGGGTTCACGTATATCATTCTCCTAGCATCGAGGTAGGTGGTTTGTGCCTTTCCATAGGACGTTTGTGAATATTTTGTGCAAATTCCACCAATACCCTTGAACGGGGTATTGAATGTTTCTTGTCTTGCCCATTTTGTTTTCCTTCTTTGCTTGGTTGCTTGAGTAGAGGTAATTACTTGTATGTAGGGTCATTATTTTACTATACTCTAGATGTTTTTCCATGCTTGTTTTTCTAGTTTGTAATTTTTTCAGTTTCCATGACTAGTTGTAGGATAGTGGAACTGTTGAACTATATGATAGGTGCCTTAAAATGATATCCAAGTAGTTCTTGAGGTTTTTTTGGGTCAATACGCGCGTTATGCATGTTTATTTTACATAGGGCTGTGAGAACCTAGTGTAGTGAACCAAAGAAAGAATGGACGTAAGGGATTTTCCAGAGTGTCATTAACTTAAGATGCGAGACCACAGGTGGAATTGATGTTTAGTGCTTCCTCAGAGAGTCTGTAGTTCCTCGATGTGGGCCACAGGGGGAATAAACGTTGAGTGCTTCCCTAGAGATCCTTTAGTATGATACGAGACTATAAGGGGAATTGACGGTGAGTGCTTCCTCATAGAGTCTATTATTTAGCTGAACCAGAGGGGTGAGACTGTGTGCACCTCCCAGAGGGTTTCAAGTACATGTAGGTTGAACCTTAGGGGTTAGGCTGTGAGAACTACCTAGAGGTTACCTTACATGCTTGAGTGGATGTTTCTTGTTTGTACATTATGTGCTAGAAACTGTGGATTGTTACTGTTGTGTTTTATCCTATTTACTGCTTACTGTACTTTACCTGCCATATATTCACTGACTATTAGGCACAGATATTTGTGTGGTTGCCTACCCGGACCTTGTCTGACACCCTGTTTGGGCCATTCTTTTGTGACCAAGCAGATTATATTTTTGTAGGTATAGATAAGGGAAAGTTCCCTTCTACTTTAGGTGCTTGACATGCTGTGGAGCTGGAGAGCACGAGTCAAGATGTTTCTTGCGATGCTGGAAGTTTACTTGTTTTTTCTTTTTGCACATTGGTTTAGAATTTTATTCAGCATTGTGACGTGTTTGGCTGCTTTCCTAGACATATGTATCATGCATCATTTTATATACATGTGTGCGTGGTTCAGTTGTTTATTATTAGTCTTCTGATATTTATCATTTTCTCTTGTATGTTGGTTATGGTTTCTGTTTCTATCTATTTGTTTTTCATCCACTGTGTACTCTACCAATGAGGGAATAGTTTCCCCACTATCACATCCAAGGCCCTCGCTGCTAGTCGGTAGTCTCTAGCATTTGGGGAAATGCGCTTGAGGCCTTGTGACTAACCGGGTACGGGGTACCTCCGTGTAGCTTTTGGAACTGGGACGTTACAGCTATCACCAATGAGTATAACCGAGGTACGCGGTTTTATTGTTTTAGCAGGTTATTAACGATGTTTCTTCCAAAATGTTTCACGGTTTTCTAACCCATTATCAAAGCTCACACAATAAGGGGTTAAATTTGTTAAGACAAAATATTCTGAAGAATGTTTTGAATAATTGAAGAGAAGATTAGTCAATGCTCCTATCTTGACTCTACCATCGAGGAATGATGGGTTTTTTTATTTATAGTGATGCTTCAAAGAAAGGACTTGGTTGGGTCCTTATGAAAAATTATAGGGTTATTGTCTATGCATCATGACAGCTAAAAACTCATGAGCAAAACTATCATACTCATTATATTGAGTTAGCTGCTGTAATCTTTGCTTTGAAGATATAGATATATTATCTCTATGGTGAAAAATGTGATATTTATAATGATCACAAGAGTTTGAAGTATATTTTATAACAAAAAGAAATCAACATGAGGAAAAGGCGATGTCTTGAACTACTCAAGAATTATGATTTCACGATACACTACCTCCCGAGGAAGGAAAATAAGGTGGAAGACTCTTTGACCATAAAAGATCATAGAGTTTTGAACAAGATGAGAGTTGAAAGGGATCCTATTTTCATGGATCTAGTAAATATGGATATGGGAATAACCATTGAAGGTGAAACATCAATACTTTTTCAAATGGTTTCCAAACCGTCATTACTAGAAATGATAAAAAGTTCTCAGACTGATGCTGAATAATTTCAAAAGAAGATTAAAGCTGCGAATGATGGGAGATTGAGTTACTTTGTGTATGAAAATGGAATTATAAAATTTGGGAAGAGGCTTTGTGTTCTCGATATATGTGATCTAAAATAGAATTGTTGTATGATTCTCATAGTTCCAATTTCTCTATACACCATGGTAGCATTAAGATGTATAGAGTTTTAAATGACCATTTTTTGTGGGACACCATGAAGAGGGAGATTTCTGATTTTGTGTCAAGATGTATAGTTTGTAAATAAGTGAAAGCTGGAAGGAAACATCCTGGAGGAGTCATGAAACCTCTTCCCATACCTGAGTGGAAATTGGATGATATCATGATGGACTTTCATGGGGATACCAATGACTCATAGATGGAACGATGCAATATGGGTCATTGTTGATCGTCTTACCAAGTCAAAAAAATTTCATGCTATAGGGGAAGATTCACCACTTGAATGTTTAGCAAGAATATATATTAATGAAGTTGTAGGACTTCATTGAATACCACTATTGATTATTTCTGATCATGATCCCCATTTTACATCATGATTTCAGAAATGTTTTTAAAAATCCATGGATAATGAACTTAGTTTGAGCACTGCCTACCACCATCAAACTGATGCATAATTAGAACGGACTATTCAAACCATAGAAGACATGTTGATATCATACTCACTTGAATTTCTGGGTTTGTGAGATCAACATTTACCTATGGTAGTTTTTTCCTATAACAATAGCTTCCATTCAAGTATTCATATGGCACCATATGAAGCATTATACGGAAAGGGATGTCGTACACCAACCTGTCGGGGTGATGTTGGTGAAAGAAAACTCGTAGGCCTAGAACTTGTGGAAGAAACGATGGAAAAGGTGAAGGTAATCCAAACCCACATCAAAGCAGCTCAAAGTAGAAAGAAGAGCCATGCCGATAACCGAAGGAAGGATTTGGAATTTCAGGTAAGAGATCATCTTTTATTGAAGGTATCTCCATGGAAGGGTGTTATACATTTTGGTAAGAAGGGAAAATTAAGTCCAAGGTACATCGGACCTTTCGAAATTCTAGAACGAATTGGGGCTATAGCTTACCGTTTGGAAATTCCACCAAGTCTCTTGAAAGTTCACGATGTATTCCACGTATCACTATTGAGAAAAAACATGCCTGACCCAACACATGTACTCACCTATGAAGAATTAGAACTGGAACCCGATCTGTATTACTGCGAAGAGCCTGTTAAGATTCTTGATTCAAGAGAACAAGTGCAGAGAAGATAGACGACTCGTCTGGTAAAAGTTCTATGGAGAAACCATAAGATGGAAGTGTCAACGTGGATACCTGAGGAACTTATGATAGAGAACCACCCGAGTCTTTTTATGCAATAATATTCTAGAAATTTTGAGAACAAATTTTTTTGATAGAGTAGAGAATGTAACACCCAAGCTTCCACGGTATGCTTCTCATTGAATAATACAAAAGCATGTGTTGTACACAACTTTGAGTTCTAACACACCACAACTAATCAAACTAGCCGCTATGAATATTAAATCCCACTTTTGGAATTTTTATAAATTTTATCTTTCAAAATAGACTTCATTTTTGGATTTTTAATATATAAATTAGATTAGGGTGAATTTTTTGTATTTTTCTGAAAAATTTCAATATTTGATGAATAGTGAAAAACACTGAGTTATAATTTAAAACAAAATTTTTTTTAAATAAATATTTATTTTATTTAAATTTTTTTTTAGGTAAAAATAGATTCATAATATATATATATAAGTTCAATATAATTCATTGTAGTTAGTTTATAATAATTTTAGATATATAAAAATTTTATTGAACTTTTTACCGTCTTTTACCCACCTCCTAGGAGCATTTGCAAATTTACATAAAACAAAATTTTAACGCCTCTGTGAGTTGAATTTCAAGAATTCTATAGACACGGTTGATATCAGTAAGTAAAATGTGGTTCAATAAGATGAAAATAATTTTCTGTGAATAGTAACTTTTTCCTTTTATTTACCACAGTTAAAAGTAAATAGGGTAATTAAGGGTAACTATGATATTATTATTACCCTAACACATGTCTTAATTTTATTGTATAAGTATAATTTGACAAAAAAACCTTAGGAATAAAATATGATCCACTTTTTTCCCCTTGGATTAGATTAGGACATTTATTATTATTTTATTTAAAGAAGAGTTAAAAGTGTTAAAATCAACGTTTAATAACTAAATTTTTTAATATAAGGATATATATAATATAAATTCAATTATAAATATTAATTAGAAATATAAAATGATTTCCTACTAAATGGTATTTTATTTATAATTTTTAGACATTAAATAGTTAAATTTATTTATGACACAATGATGATGCATTAATTACCGTATTAATGATAGATTAAAATAATTGATATTATAAATATCCAATTAAATGTAATTTGAGCCTTTTTATAAATTACACTAAATTTTTAGGTTAATATGACATTTTAGGGTCGGTTAGATGATTTTTTTGAAGTAATAATGCTGTTATAAATTGAGAAAAAACTAAATACCAAATTATGTCAAAATTGACATAAAAGCGGTTTTAAAACAAATATTATATTATTAATTGATATTCTATTCTTAAAAACTAAAGGTTCAGCCAATAGACTTATATAATGATATTTGTATCATTAATGAACCTCTTGGGGTCTCTTGAAAGTATATAGTATGTTTATAAACCATATAATATAAAAATACAAAGAGACATGGTAAATGTCAAATTATTTAACTAAGAGTTGATGCTGAAAGACAATGTCAATATAGTGACCCAAACCTGTCTAAAACTTATTGGTTGACTGGGTTTTGATCCATCCCAACCTTATAAAATAAATAATTTATTTTTGAGCCATTTGATACCGAAAATTATTTTATTATAAAATAAATATTTCTAGCTTTTCCTAAGGTTCCCCTCACCCTTCTTATAAAAGGGCACTTCCCCTCCCCTCTAATACACACCTTCAAAGCCATTTTACTTGGCCAAACCCTGCCAAATACCCTATAAAATTTCCACCCTTCATCCTAGAGGCCTTCATTTAGTCATAAAGCTTGCCTAAGAAGCCCTTTTGATCAAATTAAAAGGAAGAACCCGAAGAATAGGTAAATATTTCATCATCTCTTTCAAGTTCTTTTCTTCTTCCACTTCCTCTTTATTTGTTGTTTCCATTATAAAATAATAACTCCAGTATCTTCTATATAATGTGATGTAATTATTAATATGGTACAACCATATTCATCATTCTATCCATCCTTGAAATGAAAATTCATCATAAGTGCGTACGTACGGCTTACCATCTCAATATCGTGGTGTAATTGTTATTCAATACATTGTTATTTGGATGGGTATAATAATGATGTTTAATTGATGTAAATAATAAATATAACATTATAATGATTCTTTATATATTATATACCATCCATTTATATATTATTTTAATATCAAATGAATGGTATTGTCGCTCATGCGTTTGTACGGATTACCGTCTTCACAAACGCGATGCGATTCATTCCCCATCGTATCAATTCAAGAATAATTTGCATTAGATTATTAAAAATAATATTCAAAGATTTAATATAATTTTGAATATTAATACGATACATCCTATCCATAACAAACATTACTTACATAATAAAGCATATGAAGGAAAACAAATCAGTTAACACCCGAAATGACTATAATAATAAGATATTATTAACAAACAATGTAAAAAGATCATATATGATATAATATTAATGTATATGATTCTTGTATAATTTAATAACACTTATTTCACCATTATACAAGAGGTTAACCTACCCTCGACCAAGGAAAAGTACTAGGTAAGGGTTAATTTCACAATCTCTTTATTATACAAGATTGTTTTTATGTAAGTATCTACTGGGACCTCTTTTTCATCCACATCCATGTTTATTAAAAATGTATTACAAAACATTTTTACTATTTACTAGACTATGGGTTAAAGTCATTTATACCCTTTTTTACTTTCTATAAAATGGTTTGAATGGAATATTTCCATCGTTTTCCAAACAAGGTACTTTATGACCAATTCAATTTAATTTTGGTAAGAATGTGTTTTTAACTTATACGGTGGGTGTGACTATGTTTTTCCATTATAACATCGTCAAAGATTCCCTTACAATATTATAAGAATATTTTCAAAATAAATTTTTTCTTAAATGATTTCAAAATAGAAAGAGATATTTCTCTAAAAAAGTTTTTGATTTCATCTATGTCAACATATTTTATTGGATTTTAAGATTATTTGATGTTTATTTATTGTGATACTAAACTTTGATAATGTATTGAAGGTTTTGTGATATGATTGACTGTGGATGTGTTATTTTTACACCATTCATGGTTTATGGAATAAGTATTGACATTTCATATTCTAGTTTTAATATAAATGTTTATGTTATGTTTAAATCTTTTCATATGAGGAATGAATTGGACTAAGTAAGTGACAGGTGGAGCCCGCTATAGCTCCTTGATGCATCAGTAGGTCTCATGAGACAAACTAGTGTCTTTTCAAAAGGGCTTTAAAAAATAATATTTGTAGTTTTGGCACAAGGCCTTGACTATGTGGTTATAAAGTCTAGCATTATGCATTACATCATTATGAAAGTGGCTATTGATATTGCATGTGATTATTTGACTAGTAGAATATCCACGTGAGTAAGTAAATGGCATTACTTTGATTTATATTTTCCATATTATGATGAAGTTTATGTTGAAAAGGCTTTGGATTTGTTTTTATACATTGCCTTAAATGTTTATGCATATTTATGAAAGTTTCCGCTATATTTTTATCCTTATTGAGCACCAGCGCTCACCCCTTTCTATGTTTTATTTTTCCCAGGATGCGAAAAGTATATTATGACTAACTTGAAAGGATAGTATATGGGATATCGGTGTTTTTTATGCAAACAATGTTGTTTTAGTTTTTTATTTTATGATGTAATGTAAAAGTTATGAATTTATTTATTACTTCTAAGGCTACTAGACTAATTGGTATTTCAGGACATGATATTTTGTGATCATGCCAACGATACGTAATAATGCACCGACTCTGGGTAACTAGGGTCAAGGTGTTACAATTATTCTTAGTATGGATTGGGTTTTATTTTATTATGATAAGACATTTTTAAGAGATGAAAAATCTTGTTCAATGATTTCATGCCTTAGGAAACTTACCAGGAAGCTGATAAATTTTTTTATAGATAAAAGTGAAAGTTACATAAATCATATTTTTTTTAAAATTAGATTATGTATGTTCTAGTAGTGAATGAATTAATGGGAGTATTTATTGATGCTTATTATAGTGATATTCCTAATCATGACTTTGAGTTTACATTTGACATAGTTCCTAACATTAAGACTATTTCTAAATCCCCTTATTGAATAACTAAAGTATGAATATTAGAATAAAAATTAAATGATTTTTTAGATAAAGGATTTATTTTACCAAGTACATAACCATGGAGTGATTTTGTTTTCTTTATTAAAAATAAATATTATTCAATGAGAATTCTTATTCATTATAGATCCTTGAATAACATCACTATTATGAATAACTATCCTTTAAAATATATCGATGATTTGTTTGATCGGTCTAAGGTTCTCAATATTTTTCAATGGATGGTCCTAGGATTGAGTACCATCAACTAATGGTAAATTGGGATTTTAATCTGAATAAAGAGTTTCAGTTGAGATATGGGCATTATGAGTATGTAGTTATGACCTTTTTTGTTTTTAATGCACCCATTGTATTTATAAATATCATAAATATATTTGTCCATGAGTCTTTGTATATGTTTCTGGTTTATTTTTTGATTAATTTCATTGATATTATAAAATCCAAGAGGAATGTGAAATAAATCATTGGATTTTTTTCAATCCATAAAAAAATTGTATGTTAAATTTTTATGTTATAAATTTTGTTGAAATAATTATATTTCTATGAGAACATTGTTTTCAAGATAGAAAAATAGTTAACCCTCATGAAAGAAATGTTATTAATGAATTCCCAAGTGCAAAAAATCTTATGGAGATTCATAGAATTATTTTATTAAAAGCTTAATATTGGGGGTTTTTTAAAAAACATTTTATATTTTCTTTCTTACCAACTAGGTTAACTCTAAAATAATTTAAATTCACCTAGGCAAAAGAATTCATGGATTTTTTTCAAGAGGTAAAAAAGAAGATTAGAGAATTATCCAATTTTGGATCTACCTTCCATAAACAGTTTTTCATCATCCATAGTGATTATTCATTGAAAAAACTTGGTTTTGACCTACAAAATAATGCACAGGTAATCTGTTATGATTCATACTAGCAAAAACATCACATGTAAAATTATCATACGCATGATCTAGAATTATATAATTTTTTGTGTGAAAATTTTGACGTTTCATTTGTATGGTTTAATGTGTGAAAGTTATTATGAACAAAAATTTTAATTATATATTAACTCAAAATGAATTAAAAAAGATATAGAGAATATGTATAAAACTGATCAATGATTATAATTCTATAATTCCATATAATTTTGGAAATGAAAACAATGTATATAATGTTTAGAGTATAAAGAAATAAGGCTACTTTAACGATGTTACTTTTGAAATGTGATAGTTTGGAAAATGATTTGATATTATTTTTATTTGAAGTTGTGGATGTAGGTATATCACGAATTTTTATTTTGGTTTAAATGTAGTTCACTTTTTCAGAAATAATTATGAACAAACAGAAGGACGGTCATGCAGTTTTGGATAATGTTGAATATGTTGAGATGATTGATTTTATATATTTTAAAATTTGTGATTAAGGGGTTTTATGATTTGGAAAAATATTATGATTGATGTGTGATTTCTAGTTAATGAATGAGTTTTTGATTAAATCTCATAGTTTCATTTTTTTCGTTCATCCGAGAAATACTAATATATATAGAGTCTTTAAGGAGTCATACAAGTGGGATGAGATGAAAATAGATATTGCTAACTTTACAACCAATTGTTTATCTTTTTATAAGGTTAAATAGGATTGATAATTACCAAAGGGAATGCTTTAACTATTTCTAGTGCTATATTGTCAATGGAAAAACTATATCAATGGGGATAATGGTGGGATTACCAAAGACCTATTAAGGTAACAATTATCATTAGGTTATTGTTGAATGATTAAATAAATATGTGTATTTCCATATGTATTTAGATACTATATACTTCAATCACCTTTATTCACTGTATTTAAAGAAGATAGTCATGTTACATGTATTTCTTCTCTCCATTTTATCATACCACGATCCTAGGATCATATCAAATTTTTAGAATGGAGTTCAGAAATAATCGGATACCGAACTAAATTTTTGTGAAAATTATCATCCTAAATCTAATGGATAGTCTAAAAGAGAAATTCATACCTTGCAAGAAATTATTTTTTCTTGTTCAACAAATTACCAAGAAATTTGGGCTCATAAAATCTATTTTGGTGAGTTTTCTTATAAAAAAAGTTTTCATTCTAGTATACAGATGGATGCAATTGATGAATAATATGGAAAATGGTTCCAGAACGCAGATTTTTTGGATGAATTTGGAGAAAAGAAGTTAATGGGACCAGTGTTAGTATAGAAAATGGATGAAAAGGTGCATGTGATTTAGAAACATATGAGGATTTATTAGAGGTGTCGGAAAAGTTATGCAGATAACTAGAGAAAATATATTTCATTCGATGTGGATGATCGTTTTTTATCAATGTATCTCCATGGAACATTGTTATGTGTTTTAATAAAATTATAAATCTAAGTATGTGGATTATTATATTGTATGAAATCTTGGTTAATGTTGGATTAGTTTTCTATTTAGTTTCATTAACTCATAGTTTATCCCAGTAACACAATGTTTTTCATGTCTTGATGTTATGGAAATTTGTGCCAAATTCATCTCATGTTCTGATCCTAGAAGTAGTTAAGTTGGAAGAGAAACACTATTTTCATTAATATACTATTCATATTATATTGTATTTATATAGTGTTTCATAAAAAGTTGATTCACCATGTTATAATTTTATGGAAGAACTATATAGTTTAATAGGAAATATGGTAATATGAAATGGCTATGAAAGAAAATACACCCACTTGTTCAATTAGTGAATAATATTTTTAGGATAAAATCCAAAAAGATGTAAAGATTGTAACAACTTAGTTAATGATATAATAAATTACTTTTATGTTTATTAATAGATTTATATATATTATAATAATAAAATGTATTCTTTATATCAAAAAGAAAATAGTTTTAATTAAACACTTGTTATAAGATTTTATTTACAATATTAATTTATAAATTATAAAAATTGAGGTATAAAATTTTAATTTAATTTTTTAAATAATCACATAAAAAATAAATTGGATTAAAATGTTTTGTTTTATCCCAAAAGTATTTATTTTTCTAGTAAATTGTTAAAAATAGTGATTTCTCTAAAAATGTAATTTATTTATAACAAATTAAAAAATTTAAATATCCCATTGTGTGTTGAATGTGAATTAATTTATTATAATTATTATTTATTTATATATAATATAATTAATTACTTTTTAATCGACATTATATTGAATTTTAGAATGTGTTTGTTTCATAGGTTTTAAAATAAAATTTCTCTTAAAATGGTTTTCATGTGAATTTTTTTCTCCTTTTCAATTACATAGAAAACCCATAATTAGGAATGATATGAATGAAATTTATTTTTTGTATATCAATAAATTTTAATTTTAATTTATATAATAATTATTACAAATCATATAATTAATATACAATCATATTATTCTTAAAAACACTCATTAAAAACCTGCTTTTCATCGTGACTGTGGGATTCATTTCAAATTAAGATTTTTAAATTATATGAATTGAATTTCGTAAAATAGATTCTATATTTGGAATCATAATAATTTATATTATCTATTAAATTTAGTATAATTTTTTACCATAGTGAATAGTGAAAATAGTAAAAATGTATTACCATGTTTAATGTAAAAAATGATTTACTAGGGGTCAGACTAAAAATATATGGGTTAAAATAACCTAAAAATTTGATGAAAATCTATTTTATATCCATATTTTATCTTTATCATGTATATTTCTTGACAATGGTCCATTTTTTAACTTTTGGGAATAAAAAATACATGGTACACCTTTTTTTCAAAAAAATACTAGTTTCCCACCCATATCACTTACAAAATACCACCCCATATCCTATCAACAAAACACATTAAATGATAGTTTTATTAGATGATACCTATGAAAATATGTTCTTAAATTCCCTCCACAAGACATATATCCGTTATTTGATGATAAATAGATCATATGAAATCTTTTGGTGCTTACCTAAAGAGGTCACCCAATTAAGTTATATCTTGCTTAACTGAGTGTCTTCATTTTATTTAATCTTTGAAATAATTAAAACATAATTAAATTATGACTATATAATAAAATTATTATATAAAACATTTTTCATTAATATAATGTGAGTTGAAAATCTTTCTTTTCATTCCTCTCCTTGTTAATTTTCTTGTGACAATACTCAAACTCTTTTTTCATGAAATTATTTTTCACATTATGAGAAATATTATCAAATTAATTCTATGAATTTTCATAATCACTATAATTGGATTGAATCACAACATTTTTCTTTCTAGAATATTTAAAAATATTTTTTAGTGTTGGAGATTTGGTAGAAATCGTAGCAGTACTGATCGCAACTCCATCATTCTTCCTTTTCACTTTCATAGCATATCTTTTCAACCTAACTTCATATTGTAAAAGAGTTACAAAATAAATAATCAAGGGTAAGCTTATTAATCTTACGTGACTCATTTATAGTTGTCCTCTTGGATTACCACTCATTAGGTATAATATCAACTATCTTTTCAACAATAATTTCATCATATAGACCTCTCTCGCCGATATATTGAAGACTATTGGCTATTATAATAAATATCTTTTTTACCTTTAAAACAGGTTCACCATAAAGAAATTAAAAAAGCATTATAATCATCTTTGTGAATAGATCTTCTATATTCAACTACATTTGATGGTCCAAAATGATTAATTTCTAATTTCTTTCAGATACTTTTTGGAGCTTCATAAGATGAAATTTCACTATAAATTTTTATGCTCATAAAACATAATAATGATTTTTTCATGTTGTATTTCAACTAATGTTACTTATTTTCATGATTTGAAAAGTCTTTGACATACTTTTCAATAGTTTTATAGTCTTTAGTGATCATAAAAAAATTATCAACTCTGTTGTTGATCACGAAAGTCTTTACTCTATTATTATAGTATACAAAATCATTACAATGAAATACTAGTGGTCTGTTTGGATTTAGATTTTCTAAAGAATTAAAATTTAATCTTTCCTTCTATAAAACAATACAAAAGATATTTTTAAAAAAATACACATTTGTGTAATCATTGTTTAAATAAAAAAAGACTATAACTATCTTGAAGGGTAAATGAAGTATAGGGTAACATGAATTAGAAGTGGAATCTTGCTATAATACCAATTATTGGATCAAAATATAGATGTATTAATATAAGAGAGGATTGAATTTTAGGTTTAAAAACATTTTTTTTAACCACATGAGAAACCTTTTTTAGTAAAATTAATAAAATTGTATTCACAAATCCTATTATATATTGAAATTGTAATCAGACTGGGCCTAAGGTTCTGATGATTACAATGTTGTAATCAATATGTTTATGATACATAATTCATATGTTTTAATCTATTTAATAGAATCATATTCATTTAATTGTGTTATGTTAGTATTCACTTAAGGAAATGATATATCAGAGTATGAAAGCTCCATAAACATAGTGGTTACGATTAATTAGAGTAATAAAAAACCCTGATTCTATCTTCATGCATATAGAATTGTATCCAGAGTAAAATTCTATTCTCATTATAATAGATAGAATATAAAATTAATTATAATTAATGTTATTATGATAATATAAATACATATAGAATGGTGAATATAAATGAATTCACATTTTAAAATAATAATAGTATAAATGAAAAGCTTTTAAGAAAAAACTAAACAAATTAATAAAATTCATTTAACAAAAAATATAAGGGTATCCAATAACCTACTATCAAGGTCTATTGATTTATAATTTCAAGAAAATTTTTATTACACATAATAGGGTAAAGAATCAATACAATGATTGGCTCTATATTTCAAATCCCCAAAATCCCTATATCAAGAAGTATATTGGCTCCTATATCTTCCCAGCCTCATAAGGCCTCGATTCGATTGAACATATTTTTTCTTTTAATACTTAGAATCTCTAAATTGTTTTCCTAACAATCATAATTGCATGAATCATAACAAACTCTAAGAAGTTGCAAGTAAAAGGAACAATTAATTAGTAACTTGTAATATTCAATTCTCTCATACAGGGCCGAGAAATTAGTAAATATATCGCACATCATTTCCAATTGAATGTTATATTGATATCTTTAAATGATCCAATATTTATATGCATTTATCCCAATGTTCATCTTGACCTCCAAAATTCATATTTTCTCTGAGAGTTTAGGGAGGAACCAGACACGTGGATCTTCAACAGTTATATGTAATTTAATTAATGACACCATTTTCTACCACATATGTTATAACTTAATACATAGCGCTACTTTATTATAGTTTTAAGAGTAAACATTTTGAATATGATAAAACATTTTTCAATATTATGGATCAAAATATTATACAATCTAATAGATATGAAAAAATAGTTTTTATTATTTAGGGTTAAAATAGAAGTTAATATGATGGATTTCATTTTTATAAACTATCTTCATATGAATTCGATTGTTATTGGTTCTAATCAATCCAATTATTCTTGGTTCTAGGATGATTACAAAAACTATATTAAATAATGAATTGAAGAAGTATATCTATTATACAGAAAATGTAAAAATAATGTGGTTATAAATGTATTATATATTATGTATATAATAATGAGTTATTTATTTCAAAAAAAATAAATAGAAAAGTCAAAAATACAATTATGACCCAATAGTCTTTTCTTATGAAGCGGAAAAAATTACAATTTTTTATAAAAGGGATCATGTGTTGAGGAATATAAGGACATGACTTTTGAAAGTCTTATAGATAAATCACATGTTTAATTAAGGTACATGGGAACTTGTATAATCTACGGTGTAAAATTACCCTTTTTTATAAATGAGTAATTTTAATGTTGAATTTTTTTGTGTGGAAAATGTATTTGCCTAAAAATTCCATCCTTAATTAATAAAGAAAATTTATTCAGAATAGCTATTTTATTATATTTGAAAATATTTGAACATAGAAATAATATCACAAAATGTTTATTAAATATCATTTAATAATACTGATTTTTCAATTAGAACTACTCTAGGGATATAAAATCTAAATAATAGTGACCAAAAAATATTATACTCCATAAGATCAAACTCTACCAAATATATTTTTTCTTCCATGAGAATTATTTATGGAAAAAAGAAATGTTATCAATATAATTGGCATTATAAAAGAATCTATAAAAACCTTTGGGAATAAAGTAGTAGGTATTGAAGAATAGTATAATATATAAAGGGTAAAAGGGAAAAGAAACCATTGGGAACTAACCATTGGTAAATATGATTACCATTAAATATAATAATTAGTTAATATGATAGTTGGGCCTTATAAATTTTGGTAATAATGTTACCATTAGATTTAGTGTTTATAATGGGTAATGATAAATGATAATTGACGAAGAAATGCGAAATGATGGTGTCAACCAGTACATCAATTCCATTTGAATCCCATTTTCCATAAATTGGGAGAGACGTATTGTCAATACGGTTTTCCCCTAACAAACTCAAAGAAGAGATTCAACAAGTGTGTGTTGAATAAAATAAACTATAGGAGAAGTTTATATTAGTGGATATCACCATTATGTCAATGTTAGTGGAGCCACCCCATGAAATTACCATCATCCCACACCATACCCTTAGTGCATATACTGGTGTTATAAGGGGTTATGTATCTGGACCATAGTGTCATAAATGTGAAATATCATTTTTATAAGTGAAATAGTTTTCTCATCAGTCATATTTTCTATATTATTTAATAAAATACATAAGCATATGTGTTCAATTATATAAATACATTTTTGGATAAAAAACATAATTTTATTTTTTTAAAATATACACACTTTTATTATAATATCATTTATTATAAATAAAATTTATTTTTATAAATATTATTTTCAAAAAAAATTTATATAAATATAAATGATAATATAAATTTATTATATAATAGAAAATTTTTATAAGTGTCATATAGTTTACTATGTCGGAAAACTTGTATTTTACAATAAATAAAAATTTTATAGATAAAAATTTAAATTCTCATATTTAGTGAATTATTTTGATAAAAATATCATATATGAAATCATCACATTAAAAGTTGGTTGTGGTAAACTTTTGAGAATTTTATATAATACATTAATTTTTATTGAGTTGTGAAGATATAGGTTTTTGTTTTTTGATATGTTTGATGACTTCATTTATATCTAATCATTATTTAATAAATAATTATATATAATACATAAGAAGAAATATTTTATTTAATTAATATTATTTATTTTAATATATTTAAATAAATTTCAAAACCTATAAATTAATTTCCAATTTCAAAAATTGAATCTATGATTTTAAAAGAAATATCATATTGAAAATATACTTTTCCATGTCCAAATTAATATTAAAAATAGATTTGTATACCAATAGAGTAAAAACTTATAAAATATGAATCAACTGTCTAGAACCATGATAGAAAACCTCTTGTAAGCTAATGGTTTTTCATTTCCCCAAACCTAGAATTCAATGATCATTTTTTATAAATTGCTAAAAAATTGCCCCACTTTTACTATAAATACATACCCATTCCCGCATTCCTATTCACTAAAAATACCTTAAATAAAATAATTATTCTCATTTAGCCTCTCTAAATTTCATCCTATGTGTCTCCAAGGCCCAAAGGATTCCCTCTCCGATTTTAAGAAAGTTACTCTCTATGGTAAGGGAATTCTCCTATTCTTCTATTCCATTCAAGTAACCCTGTAGTGTAATTCCTTATAAGTGTTGAATTACTATATTTTCATATAATATAATTTATTTTATTTTTTCTAAATATTTTTTTATAAATGAGATACGTTCAGTCATACTCATTAATGCCATTCATTAATCCACAGTGTATACCCAACATGCTGTCAAATTTATTTCTTAAATTTGCCTCTTTTATATGTAATATTTTCATATTGTGAATACCCAAAATCATTCCATACCCAGGGATATTTCACCACATGTAAACATAATTTACTAATTGAGTATTTTCATATATGAAACCAATATTCCTTTCTCGTGGGTTAAAAATAATGTAATTATCATGTATTTAAGACCATATGTACTCAATGATTTTATATGAAACTCATTCTTCATTATCCAAATGTTATTGAAGAAATGATTTATTATGATCTTTGTAGATCAGATTAATTAATAAATAATAATGATATGTCTGGATTTCACTCCAATGCTTCGGGGAAAGAATTAATCTCTAGTGATAACATTTTTTATGATACCTTGGTGAAAACCCATGGTGAAACTGCATGATAATTATATTTTATGAAACCATAGAAATATTCTTATAAATGTCTCATTTTAGGTAGTATACACATTTACATGGTATGTATAAATTACTGATGACTATTCTCTCATATTATAGTTCAGGTTTTATCCATGATAATCATTTATGTTCCATTTTTTATCCATTAACCGGGCTTTAAAATCACCAATTATTATTGTTGTGTGTCCCCAAAAAATTACATGCAGTGAAGTTACCTATGTTATAATGATAATGGTGTATTTCAAAAGGATAAAATAATGTTTATGTTTATGTTTTCCTTATGTAATTCATGTATTTTTTACTTAGTTTCTTATACACTAAACATGCAAATAAGATTTGATGTTATCAAGGAAATATTTTATAAAGGAATTATAATAATATGCATGTATTAAAAAGGAAGGATTATATTTTATCTGTTCTTTAAACTTAGTAGTCTTTATCATAATTTATAATATATTCATATTATATATATATATAACATTATATCTACTTATGTGATTTTATAAGGACATTTTTAATGGGCCTTGAGTCTCTTCAAAAATTATTAAATTAATATTTTCTTTTTTTTCTATAGATTTCACTTTGTATTTTCATTTTCATTATTCAAAAATGTATGAAGGGAATATTTATTTTAACATTTATAGAAGAAATAATGTTCCCCAGTTTTAAAAAAAATTCTTAATTAATCATCCACTCCATGTTTTCATTGTTTTCCAAAGAAATTTATATTTTTCTTTTTTATAAATTATTTTAATTAAAGTAAAATATATTAAATACATAACATTATATTTATTATCATTTTTCAAATAAAATTTAAACTTATATTATAAAATTAGTATTCATATATGTTAACATCCATTAATGTTTCTTATGAATCACTAGTTAAATCCTCTAATGATATAATCCATTGTCACTTTTTCGATGTATTATGATCATGTCATGTCTAAATTTTCATAAAACCCATTCCATTACCATAAGTAAATATGTTATGATGAATTTATGAATGTTTTTCTATTCAATTTGAACAAATATATATGGTTTATTTTAATGAGATAGGTGGCCTATTAATATCCTTATATTGTGTTGGGTAATTTTTTATATCTCATAAGATACAGTTTTTGCACAGAGGAGGTCAGAGAGAGCCTAACTAGTTTTTCTAAATTAGTTGTAGTCTTGGGCCCAAAACGTTATGGAAAATGGGTGTTTATCCCATTACCATAATGTTACAAGGTATTTTTCCCATTCCATTAAAATGTAAATTAGTTTTTATCCTAATCTCATAAAGAATCATTGGTTTTTAACCCATGCATAAAAAGTGTAATATGTGAGTAAAAAAATACTAATAACTTATATGGGTGGTTATAAAATACCTAGAAATTAATAGGTTTAGTTATCACAAGGCTATTATATTATAAAAATATAGTTAACATAGCAAATTATGTAATGAATGTCTTGAAGGATAACATTGATGAAAGTTCTATTCTCATGTTCTTATTACATTCTTATGTTAACTTTCACATATAATGTTAACATACTATTTTCTATACTCTTATTACTAAGGTATTATGTTATTATAAAATAATTATTCCATGAATCATGACATATAGAATATGTTTTGTGGGGTATGGTTCTCTATTGTTTTGTAGATTTATTATATTTTCCTACCCATGTGATCATCTTATATTGACTAATGATGTTTGATTATTATATTTTATGTTTACCTATCTGAGCATATGAGCTCACCCTATTCTTATGTTTCCATTCTGTTGGATATTTAATATAGTATTGAATATAAAATTTCTTAATGGTGAGTCTGTTATAGTAAAGAATATGATTAAATTTTTACAATAATGTAATAAAAAATTAATGTATCAAAATTCAATATACAAAACACCTTTGGGTTTTGAAATTTAGTGAATTGTTGAGAACAATTAATTAAATTATTGAAAGAATATAAAATAAATGTGTATTATTCTTGGTTAATATCACTTTGTAACAAATAATATGTGTGATATACTAGTTTTTAACACTAAATCTAGTAGTGTGGGTCTCTTAAACCTTATCTGGTGTGTGAGTGGGGTTTAGTAACTTTTAGGGAATAGAATAAGAATTATAATAGAACCCAATAGAAAATAACATTTGATGAAAAAATATATGTATAGAGTGAACTTAACACATCATATGTTATATTTATGGTGTAATAAGTTTTATCATATTATGAAAAATTTTACTTCTCATAAGAAATCATTCATTAGTTATTATTTTTTAATACTCACATTACCTTTTTTATTGTTTTTGGAAATAGCTTTAACCAGGAAGAATCATGTTAACATTGAGCTCCATAGAAAATTAAATGGTTGTCCTAATAAGTAACCAAATGGATTAGGGTAGTGTTGAAAATAATATGGTCCTGTTTACCCAACTTTTTCAAATTATGGTAGAAAAAATGAACCATACCAATCTCCCAAATGCAGAAAAAAAGAAAAAAAATCCAGTTTTATAGAAAATTGCAAGAGATAAATCCCATGGAGAATGGAACATTAATAGTTGTTTAAATTGATGATGTGTGAATAATCAGGGGTAATATTTCATTGAAAAGGAGTTCAATTATTCAATTGTGGGAGATAAGGCCATCAAGAACATGAATATTGAAGGAATATGGAGAATAAAAAATAATGATAAAACTAATCCATCACCCACACTCTAATTATTGAATTTTAAAGAGTATAAAAATTAATCCAACCACTACACCAATCCATGGGTAATAATGATAATGGATGTCAATAAATTTATAACACAATGGATGAAGGAAAAAACAATTCAGTCACAACTATAAAGGTGGGAAACATAAATAAATTTATCAAAGGAAACCTAATCACCATCTCTTAAACTATAAATGTCTTATTTTATTTTGGTTTTAGCCACACCTTTATATCTAGGATATTTTTTTTAATTCTAATAAATCATCACCCTAATGACTAGATATTAAATTACCATTCAGACTCATTTTAGTAATATAGTTTCATCCCATGTATTCAAGTCTTATCCATTAAAGGGTTGTGGGAATAGGATTTCAAAAAAATATGATTATTCTTACTTTACTTGCAGTTGATGTAATTTTGAGTAATTAATAGATATCTACATATAAATTAAATAATAATTTCTAGTATGAGAAATTCATATTTTATATTCAAAATAAACAAATGATCATCTATTGGTTATGGGACAATTGTAGACTCCATTTGGGAATTTCATGCCTTATATATGTATCAATACGTAGAAATTAGTGGTATTTAGCTCAAATAATTATGGGAGAACGAAATTCTTGGGATATTCTTTATATGCGGAAATGATGAATTTCTATGTCTTACCTAAAATAGTGCGGTTGATATCCCTATTGAAATTATTTCTTCAGACTTTTATATATTATGGATTCCTTAAACTATTTTCATTAGTGATATATAATTAAAAGTATTATGACAATATTTATTCATTAGGGGTATAATCTAGAACCTTGAGATTTTATAATTAATTTTACATTAAATGAATATTCTATTGAATAACATTATTCACACTCATCAAAAAATTAAAATGAACTATGATAAATTTTATTTAGATAAATATTTTAATGAAAGAAAACAACTAATAAATTTTGACAATACAGTACAAAAGATCAACAAAAAATGTAATAGTTGAAGAAATACACAATTAAATAAAAAACAATAAAGATGAAATCATTTTTTTTTGAATGATTTTTAGCACAATAATTTTAACTATGGAAATATTAAAACAAATTTTAAATATAATCTACATATTGATAAAGATGAAAATGAATAGTATGAATAACTTTAGAAATGTTTTTAAGGTTCTAAGGAATGAAACACAACCATTGAATATATGGTCATTGGATATATATCAATTGAAAATATGGGCATGTAAATATTATTTTTTGATATATGGTCTTTTTGTGCATCTATAAAATATTTATATTGCTTATGTGTAATTACTTTTAACAATTTAAATAAAATATAATTCAAATATGATAAATAATAAAATAATAAGTCAAATTTAATTTATAATATTTTTTAATAAATTATCATTTTTTAAGCATTAGAAATTATTATTATAATTATTATTAAGGAATTAGATGATGTATTTAAGAAATTCAAAGAAATGTTTCGATTCTTTTGTATTGTTAAATTATAATTTTTTTTGGAAAATAAATAATTTGATAATAATATGATTAAAATTATTTAATGTTAAAAATTGATATTTTCAAGGAAATATTTTGTTAAATATGACATTTTTTTATCCTAATATAATAAATTGAGAAACATTAAATAATTATTGAAATAAACTGTTTCTAATTATAATCAAATATAATATCATTCATTTAATTTTTAAAACAATTAAATGGGATCGTGAGAGGAGAAACAAGGGTTTATGATTAAGAAACATAGTTTAATCAAGAGTCGGAATATTTGGTTTGTAATTGATTTAGAATTAAAGATTATGGGTTATATTTATAGGAATATTTTTGGGACCAATATAAAGTTAGAAATTGATATGGAAATTTATTATGATATAATTGATTAGAATTTGACTTTATATATTTTATGGAGTTGCGGATTCTCTGAATTGACATGTGATTTAGATTTTCGAATGTAATCTTCAACTTGGTTCCTAGTTTTTCTTCTAGGAATGATGTTTGTACTCAGTAAATCTGTTCAAGGGATTTTATAATGTGACCCTCTTTCCCCATGATTTTTTATTCTCTCCCACGACCTATATATAAAGACCAAGAACAAGGATATAATCAATGTAAATATTCTGCTTTTTACTGGAAGACTTTGTATCTCAATAATTTTAAATATATTTTTCACATATTATAAGAATATATTTCTCAATTTAATTTCACAATATGTCGAAAATATATTTTTTTTCTCTCAACACATATGGTAAATGGAGTGGGAATATGGTGAGTTGACTTTTTAACACATTATTTATTTATATAATTCTTTAAAAAAATATTACATTAGTATTATCAAAGAAACATTAGAGGTTTACTATCTATGAAAAAAGTTACATAATACAAGATACTATTAATAGAAACATAAATAAAAGTATTATTTAATAATTTTGAAATACTCCATTATTTTTCTATAAATTTTTCTTTACTACGAATGATTTCTTAGGGATGTATATTAGTAGATAAGTGTAAGAATTAAACCCCATAAAAGATAAAAAAAAGGAAATGATGAATGAGTGATTATCATGTATAAATCATGAGGAATAACTTATGAAAATAACCATAAATTTGTGATAAGTAACATTGAAATTTGGATACAACATAAATGGGTAATTTATAAAAATATCACCAAGGATCAATACCAAAGTGTTATAAAACATATTTTTAAGGTTATTCACCAAGTCATAGTAAAACATTCCATCTATAGAAATTAATTATTTTCCCAATGTATTAGAACTCTATCAAAAAACACCCTTAATATGACTAAACTCATGTGAACCATATAGATCATATACCTTAATAAATCATTTCATTAACATAACATAGAGAATAAAGAACATGTTTAAGATAAAATCAGCGAGTAAATATGTTTTTAAAGACTTGAAAATTTCACCATCTTTAACCAATGAGACGATAATGTGGGTTCCATAAATGTAAATCCAATATATAAGAAAAATAATTACATCCATGAGAAAATATTTTATAAGAATCAGGTTCTGTATTCACAACGAAAATTGGGAACCTTATAATTTCAATGAATAATTTTGAAAAAATAATAATTTTAAAAAATTATTTATGCAATTGGATTTATAAGAGTTAATGAAAGTCTTTTATTTATATAAATACATTTAGATAGTAATGTAATGATCACAAGTTAATGTGAAGATAATAATTTTAAAATTAGAAGACATACTACATGAAATTTGTTGGATAAAATGGGGGAGGATGAGAATCCCTTACCTTTTGAGATAACTTCTAAAAGAACTAGTATAGTTTCTTGTAAACATAGAAACACAATAATATGATACAAATATAGAAAAATAAGATAAATTTATTCTTAATGTCTTAGGATTTTGGGAAGATATATCTTTAACTATAATTCTAAAATAATTTAGTATGTTTTACTAATAGAGTACAGTTTACCAACTACCCTGCTGTAAGGTTAATATATCACTATATACTACAAATTAAATCTATATACTCTAAAAATATATGACCATATCACAATAAATTTCCATAATATTATATTTTATTTGATCTTTGGTTATCTCTATTTTTCTCTCATTTCTAACTATTCTATTCAATATTAGTAAATTTATTTTCTTATTTATAGACAGAGGAAATAATAAAACCATGTAAATCACATATTATTAATTAGTTTTCTATATTATATTTTTTATAATGTTATTCTTATCATTTTAATTTATAGGACCATTAAATTCTTATATATTCCACATTGATAATATATCGATTATATATATTTATGTAGAGGCCGATTTTTCCTATTGATTTATTTTAATTAGATATCAAAGAGTGTATTGTGTTCATGGGGTCAAATAAAGGTAAACCTATAGAAACTGTATGATATAAAATGTTTTAAAGTTAATTCATATTTAGTTGTGTTGTGATAAAAACTTATTTGTTATTTTAATTATTTATATTAAAAGTTATTAATGTGTGAGATTGGTTTCAATTCTTTTTTCTATGTTGATTCTTCTCTTAGTGGTGTAAAATGAGGAAATGTTATAAGATATTTTTTTCCATTATAGTAGTATAATTGTTTTAATTTATAGAAAATTGATATACACAAATTATGATTTGATAAAATAAATATATTATAAAAAAATATTCATATATATGTATACATTGTATCGAACTCACTTGTGGAAACTAGAGTGAATTTGGGACAAAAACTACTGATTCCTTCATATTAATTAATTTCCAATGTAAGATTTGATTTTAATGTTTCCATAAACAAAATCTATTTTATTATTGATATCTATTGGGTAGTTTATTATAAGGATATTAAATCTTATGGAGTGTATTGGAGATATAGAGGTCATATAGTGAATATGAGTTGTCAGGTGATGGAAAAGAGGTTGTTAAAATTATATTAGTATTTTAGGTGTCTATGTGGTCTTTTTATCTTCTAACATATAATATATTTGCATCAAAAAAATTTTATAACTATTTCATTATATATAGTTATATTATTTTAATTTTATACTTTTGGTGAATGATCTTGTGCAGATTCATTTGAATTGTATATACAAAATTTTTATTGTGATGATGTTAATAATATACAAGGGTCCTGATAGATTTTTTATTCTAATATGATATATTTTTATGTAGTATAAAAAATAGAAATCATTCCCAAATTATTCAAATTATAATTGATTATCATTGTCATCCTTTACTAAATAAGGATCATATTGAACATCAACAAAGGTCTAAGAAAGAAATCAATTTTTTATATAATATATCATTACATATCATCTCAATAGAGTATTAATTATTTCATCTAAAGTGTAATATAATAATCAACAAGGAATGTTAGAGGGAAAAGTAAAATATATCATAAAAAATACACTACACACTTTATAATATATGAATAATATCTAAAAAATAATGACCTCAATTATATATATATATATATATCAAATTTAAATTTTTAGGTCCTGGAAATTCCTCATAAATGAAGAAGAGAATTACTTTAACATGGAAAGGAAGAAGAAAATGAGAATATGAATTTTAAGAAAATGTTCAAGGGGGGAAAAGTTGTAAAGTATGGGTTGACCCCATAAATTGAAGATCACTTCATGAACTACCACTCCTCATGGTGTTTCGCCTCTCCACATGTAATTTCACCACATCTCAAACCACCCCACAAATGAAATCATTTACAACAGGAGAAGACACCACCAATTCCAATGAAATAATCAACAATTGTTTGTAGGGTTGAATGATGATTTCTTACCCTATGAGTAATAGTCACCTGTGAACGAAATTTTTTGTGGGATGAGTTAGTATCGTCAGCACCTCTGAACATAACCAAGTTATATGTGGGGACAAATGATGATTTACTACCCCACTAATGACACCCACGACCAAAAAAGTGATTTGCAAGTGGGTCTTCCTCCTTGAGCTCTGATTAAATAAGCATCATGGCCCACCACTAATTATCGACCATACTGGACTTTGGTACCTCCATTATTAAATAAAAAGATCCCATGTGGGACCAAAAAGAGGGACCAAAGAGAAAGGATCAAAGAGGAGTCATGTAAAGGAGATGAAAAAATCGAATCATCAAAGATGAGTAGGGGTCATCAATTCCTAACAGGAAGACCCCAACAATGAATTAAGGGGGAAATAGATTTCATAAAGTTGTCTAAAAATTCAAAACCACTTCATGAACACCACTCCTTAGGGACAAAATGGATGGTATATTTGGGTATAACAACCCCACATTGCAAAATGCTATGCAGACATAACCCTATCCCACATTAGAAAATGTTATTCCGAAGGAACTAGGACATGCATAGAAACATTCTACATGGACATAACCTATCCTTGTGTATAAACACACTACAAGCGGAGAACCAAGGTCGCATATCATAATTCTACATGGAAAACACCCTCACCTATGTAAGAACATGCTATGAGGAGGGAACCCATCCTAAATAAGAACATGATACACAAAATAGGGAATCCTATGGGGTTCTACTTGTAACGACCCAAAGTTTTTCAATGGAAAATTCCCTTCTTATATCTAATTCATAAAAACACAAAATAATGAACTACTAAGTGATAAGTGACCTTTAAACAGAATTTTGTCACCCTTATGTTTGGAATTTTAAAAATCCAACATACACGGTTGTGTTCAAGATAGTTTTTGGAGTCTAATGAAACAAAAATAATTTTTGGTGAATAGTAACCTACCCTTATGAATAGTAACCTACCCTTATGAATAGTAACCTACCCTTATGAATATTAAATAAGAGTAACATTACCTATGAATAATAAAATAAAATTTAGACATCATAGAAAGTGATAATTTGACCTTAGTAAACGTTTTTGGTATTTTATAAGTCACAAATAATTAATTATAATTAATTAATTAAATTAAAAGAATATTTATTTTCATGAAATATATTCATAAATTATTGAATCAATGTCTAATAGTTTTTAGATAATTTTATAAGACCCTAAGTAATTTTTGAAAGAATTGCAAAATCAGTTTTAATTTTAAAAACTGTTTTTTAAGTAAATTAGGATTTTAATTAAATATTAAATTAATAATATTTAGAAAATTATTTTTGAAAAATGGACTTCATTTTTGGATTCTACATGTCGAAAAATGGTTGGGGTAAAATTTTCGGATTTTTCTGAGATACATGAATTTTTGATGAATAGTAGAATACATTAATTTATCATATAAATACATTTTAATTAAATCCCACTATTCCTGACATCACAAGTGATGTAAGCACCCAAATCCCGAATTCAAAAGTAAAATTTACTATTCTTAGTCATCCAATACTCACTATTCCTTGTCTTAGGTGAAATTAATAAACTAATCAATTTTATATTAAGGAAACCCCTCTCCCCTCCACTATAAAAGCCACCCTTCAATCCCTCTTTTTGTCACACCTCTAAAGCTCCAAGCCTTCTCTAAATTCTACACAAACACCTTCCCTAGCTCATCCCCCACGTCCAAAAGCGGCTGGTCTCATCAAAAGACCAAGCCTAGCTTCCTTAAAGAGGATCTCAAGAGAAGGATTCTAAAGGTAATTTCTCTCTCTCTTCTCCTATAATTTCCTTTCACGTTCAAGTTCCTTTCTTGATCTCTCTCTATCTATCTTCATCCAAATTGTTCTGTAAATTCAGTATTATATCTATACTCTAATATTATGATTCTAATGTTATATTATATCACCCCACAACCTTTCTCCCTTCGTTTTATTTTATTAAAGAGAACGTTGTTCATGTGGTGATAATTTATCACCATCAAAAACAACATGCTCTCTTCTTCCATTTATACCTTCAATCTGGTCATGAAACCATTTTTATGGTTGAACCAGAATTTTTTATATGTATTATGTTCTATTTTAAGTTCTGGAAATAACCTATGGACATACTACTAAGTGAAAAGATAAAATGAGTTGGTTGTGATCCAAAAACCGCTCAAATTAGCCCAAATAATCTCCATTTAATTCTTATCTAATAATTCGGCCACATGGATCTAATATAACACATTATAAAATCATTAATTCTTCTTTAATATCATTAATTACATGTGACATCAGTTCTGGATGTTTACCCATGATCTACCCAAACATCAAATTAAGAATACAAGTGGACCGCTCAAAAAAACCATGAAAACGAACATCCCCGATCAATGTTTTTAAACTCTATAAGTCATCCAAAGGAACATAATATAAAATAATGAAACCAGAATGATCCCTATTAATGTATAAAAGGTTCTGGAATTTATAATTAATTAATATAATGTCATTATACAGGAAATTAAAGAGAAGGAGGCATTCGAGTACAAGGTAAGGGGAAATCTCGAACCCAATTTTCTTCATTCGGGTTCTACCTCTTTCACTCCATTTTTGATATGGTTACTCCTCAAAGGTATTTTTTTCATCATTTAATTTACTTTTATGGGATATAAATGTTTGTCATTGGTTGTATGTTCATCAAAAAATTTTCGAAAAGAACTCTTCCTTCAAGATCTCACCTTTTGCCTCTCATTCACGGTTGATGGTTCTTATATCAAGTATGTTGTTCCCTCTTTCTTTTGGGAACCCAAATCTTATGAATGTGTTATTATGAGATGAAACCCATTCCTTTACATGGGTTATTTATGTACATGTTTGATATGTGTTCTATTTGGCAAGCATGATAATGATAATGTTATGATGTGACGGGTGCGCCCGGAATTATATAGCGCAATATGAATGTTTAAATGTGACGGGTGCGCCCTGAATTATATAGTGCTCCAATGCATTGGGTAAAGTGATGAATATCATGAGTAAATGTAAAATTATGCATGAACATAATGCTAGCTTTGTTCACAAGTATGTGTGGTAGTTAACCACTAAGACATAATGTTTGATTTTTATGCTTCGCCACATTTCAAGTTTATTGTTTATGCTCCTCTCATGTTCACGATCTTCTTCCTATGTCATGATTATGCTCACCCCATGTCATATTGTTCTTATATATCCTCTTACTGGGCTTTTAGCTCACCCCTTTTGATGTATATCCTCAGGTGGCTACATGTACTAAGGAAAGGACAAGTGCTACTAAGAAGCTATAGAAGAAGAGATTAAATGAATTTTTATGCTTGATGTTGTACTTGTTATGTGTAGTCCTAGTTTGGCCAAGACACTAAACCTATGGATCCTCCATGTGAAATACTACTATGTTGTTTATCTTTGAAATTATGTAATAGTAATTTAAGAAAAGGCCAGGTCGTTATAGTTGGTATCAAAGGAAAGGTTTAGTTAATTTGGGAATTAGGATTAGTGAACCCTAAAAAAACCTCTATCATGAGACTAAGTACAAATATGCACACAAGGATATTTACCTAGGGATCCCATATGTTATGTTTTTTGTATAATTGTTTAAAAGGATAAGTTATTCATGACTTGTTTACTTATGTTTTGTTCTAACCTTTTCTATTTTAGAAAATGGTGGGAACCCAGAGAAATCAGGTCAACAACTCTTGCGAAGGCCAATGCAACGATTGCCCGAACGACATCCCCAATGATTTTAGAGGTGGAGTTCAAAACTTCATGGCGATGCTTACCCAATTATCCCAGGTTATGAATAATAACCATAATAATGGGGAACGTCCTCCTTCACCAAAGAGGGAGCAACTAGCTATCGAATGTTTTATGCAGCAAAGACCACCGAAGTTTTGTGGATCTTCCGATCCACTAGTTGCGGAACAGTGGGTCAACTACATGGAGAAGATCTTTTCTATTCTTCACTATTCCAAGATGGATAAGGTGACTCTAGCTGTTTATCGTCTATATGGAGAAGCTGATCAATGGTGGGCTTTGATTAAGAACACCAAGCCAAGGGAGGAAATTGATGAGATGGAATGGGAAGACTTTAAGATAATGTTTCTTAATAAGTACTTCCCAAGAACTCTTCGCATGAATATGGAGAGAGAATTCATAGAGCTCAAGCAGAAATAAGGAGAATCTGTCACAACCTATGAAGCAAATTTCACAAGGCTCACAAGGTATGCTTCGGGTTTTGTTATCAACAACGATAGTAAAATTGATAGATTCTTTAGTGGATTAAAACCACATCTTCGAAAGGCTCTTGCAATTCGAGACTTTGGGAGTTATGAAGAAGTTGTTCGGTGTGCTCTCAAAGTGGAGATGGAGTTTGGAGAATGGTCCCATGGCTATGGTGATAAGAAAAGAAAGATGGAGTTTCAAGCTGGTGGATCTAGTGATAAAGATGGGAAGAAAACACAACAACCCACTTTCCAAAAATGTGGGAAGTTGCACAATGGTAACTGCCTCAAAGAGACGGGGAAATGCTTCAAGTGTGGGAAAGAAGGACACCTAGCTCATGAGTGTTGAAGAGACATGAAAAGGAGGGATAATGTAGCTGATGAAAGGAGATAACTACTTGTGGTTCAATGCTACAACTGTAAGGAGCTAGGGAACTATTCAAACCAGTGCACTAAACCTCGAGCGTTCGAGTGTAATCAGCGCCAACAACCACCAAAGCCAAAGGAACAAGGGAAGGCTTATGCCATCACTACTGCGGAGGTGGAACATGATAATGAAGTCATACAAGGTACACTTCTTATTCACTCAAGAATGGAAAAAGTATTATTTGATTTTGGTTCTACGCATTCCTTTATATCTTGCAAGTTTTCTAGAGCTATAGAATCGAAGCCCCGAAACCTTGAAGTAGAGATATCTGTAAAAACACCAAGTGGTGCAATCATTGCAACCCAAGTGTTTGATTCTTCTCCTATTGTCGTATGTGGGAAGATTCTTCCGGCAAATCTCGCAATACTTCCCTTGGTGGAATTCGACGCTATAATGGGAATGGATTGGCTCTCGTTATATAGAGCACATATCAATTGTCAGGAAAAGGAAATATATTTTCATATTCCAAACCATCCCATGCTCCTCTAAAAATGCAAGGAAGATCATGAATCTCCTTTGAGAAATCCTTCAATGTTGTGGGTGATGATTCCCTATGAAGAAGCATACCTCGCCCAAATGTTTGAGTCAAAGGAAAGTTCCAACCTTGAGGAAATTCCCATCGTAAGGGAATACGGTGATGTATTTCCCGAAGAGTTACCCGGAATTCCCCCAAATCGTGAGGTAGAGTTCTCAATTTAACTCATACCCAGAGCTACTCCTATCTCGAAGTGCCCATATAGGATGGCTCCTATCAAACTGGAGGAGTTAAAGAAGCAGCTACAAGAGCATCTGGACAATGGGTTCATACGCCCTAGTGCATCACCTTGGGGTGCGCCAGTGCTCTTTGTGAAGAATAAGGATGGTACCATGTGGTTGTGTATCGATTATCAGGAACTCAACAAGAACACCATAAATAAAAAGTATCCTCTCCCAAGGATTGATGACTTGTTCGACCAGTTAAGAGGAGATCAATACATCTCAGAGGTGGATCTTTGTTCGGGATATCATCATGTAAAGGTGAAGAAGGAAGATATTCAGTAGACTGCCTTCCGTACAAGGTATGGGCACTATGAGTTTTTGGTGATGCCCTTCGGACTTACTAATGCCCCTGCAATCTTCATAGATTTGATGAATAGAGTCTTTAGACATTACCTCAACAAATTTGTTGTAGTTTGTATTGATGATATTCTCATCTACTTCAAGAGCAAGGAGGAACAGGAAGAACATCTAAGACTTGTGTTGGTGACATTGAGAAAAGAGAAGTTGTACGCCAAGTTCAGCAAGTGTGACTTTTGGATGAATCAAGTCACGTTCTTGGGACATGTGATCACAAGCGAGGGAATTTCTGTGGACCCTTCAAAGACAAAGGCAATTGAAGAATGGACCAGGCCCTCTAGTGTCACAGAAATCCGTAGTTTTCTTGGATTAGCTGGGTACTACCGATGTTTTGTGAGAAACTTCTCACAATTGTCAAGCCCTCTAACTAAGTTAACAAGGAAAGGGGAAAAGTATATATGGACGGAAGAATGTGAGGGAAGCTTCAAGGAGCTAAAGAGAAGGCTGATCACTGCACCTGTACTCACACTACCGAAAAGTGGAGAATGTTTTTTCATATACAGTGATGCTTCAAAGAATGGCTTGGGTTTTGTACTCATGCAAAATGATAATGTGATAGCCTACGCCTCACGACAGTTGAAGATCCATGAGCAGAACTACCCGACGCATGATCTAGAGCTGGAAGCCGTGATTTTGACCTTGAAAATCTGGCGGCACTACCTTTATGGTGAGAAGTGTGACATATACACTGACCACAAGAGACTAAAGTATATATTCACACAAAAGGAGCTCAACATGCGTCAAAGGAGATGGTTAGATCTAATCAAGGATTACGATTTCTCTATTCACTATCATCCTGGAAAGGCGAACAAGGTAGCTGATGCTCTAAGCAGGAAAGAACCTGCTACTCTATCCATGTTGAGGATTGAGAAAGACCCTATCTTCTTGGATATGCAAAGGATGGATTTGGGAATCGTAAGGGCAGGGGATCATCCTACCTTTCCCAAATGATTGCGCAACCATCCATCCAACAGAAGATTAAAGAAGCACAAAGGGATGATGTAGAGATACAAAAGAGGGTGAATGCAGTAAAGAAAGGGAAGCTGCAAGAGTTCAATATCGACGATGATGGTGTGATTCTGTTTGGAACGTGGCTTTCTGTGCCTTCATCACCCGGAATAAAGAAGAAGCTATTGGATAATGCACATAGCTCAACTTTCTTTATTCATCCTGGAAGTACCAATATGTATCGTGATCTCCGAGAACAGTTCTGGTGGGATAACATGAAGAAGGAGATTGCGGAATATATATCAAGGTGCTTGATATGTCAACAAGTTAAAGTTGAGCGGCAAAATCCCAAAGGTATGATGCAGCCATGGCCTATACCCATGTGGAAATGGGAAAATGTTACTATGGACTTTGTCATGGGTCTCCCAAAAACGTCAAGAGGAAATAATACGATATGGGTTGTGGTTTACCGACTCACCAAGACTGCCCATTTTATCGCTATTTGGGAAGACCTCTCCCTTGAACAACTTGCAAGGATATATGCGAAGGAAGTAGTGAGATTGCACGGTGTTCCGCTCTCGATTGTCTCTGATCGTGATCCAAGGTTCACTTCTAAATTCTGGAGGATCCTTCAACATGCTTTGAGTACTGAATTAAATTTTAGCACGGCCTATCACCCCCAAACTGATGGCCAGTCTGAAAGGACTATTCAGACACTTGAAGATATGCTAAGATCCTGCTCTCTTGAATTCAAAGGTGGTTGGGATCAACATCTACCATTGTTTGAGTTCTCATACAACAATAGCTTCCACTCGAGTATTCAGATGGCTCCGTATGAAGCTCTTTATCGGAAGCGATGTAGAACTCCAACCTGTTGGGATGAAGTTGGAGAACAAAAGCTACTTTGTACCGATCTTGTTCAAGAGATGACAGAGAAGGTTCAAGTCATCCAGAAACATATCAAAGCTGCTCAAAGTCGGAAAAAGAGCTAGGCTGACAATCGTCGAAGGGACTTGGAGTTCAATGTTGGAGATAAAGTCTTCCTTCGAATATCTCCATGGAAGAGAGTCATGAGATTCGGGAAGAAAGGGAAGCTAAGCCCAAGGTACATTGTACCCTTTGAGATCCTTGATCGTATAGGAGTCGTGGCCTATCGACTGGCACTTCCACAGTATATGGCTCAAGTTCATGATGTGTTTCACGTATCACTACTGAGGAAGTACATTCCAGACCCCTCACATGTACTAAACTCAGAAGTGGTACAGTTGGAAGATGATCTCTTATATGAGGAGCAGTTGGTTAAAATTCTGGACCGAAGTGATAAGGTTCTACGCAACAAGACAACCCGCCTTGTCAAAGTGTTGTGGAGGAACCAAAAGTTTGAGGAAGCAACTTGGGAACCGGAAGAGGCAATGAAGGAGAAGTACCCTCACCTGTTTGTGTAAAGTGAAATTTCGGGGGCGAAATTTCTTAAGGGGGGAAGAATGTAACGACCCAAAGTTTTTCAATGGAAAATTACCTTCTTATATCTATGTCATAAAAACACAAAATAATGAACTACTAAGAGATAAGTGACCTTTAAACAGAATTTTGTCACCCCTATGTTTGGAATTTTAAAAATCCAACATACACGGTTGTGTTCAATATAGTTTTTGGAGTATAATGAAACAAAAATAATTTTTGGTGAATAGTAACCTACCCTTATGAATAGTAACCTACCCTTATGAATAGTAACCTACCGTTATTAATAGTTAATAAGAGTAACATTACCTATGAATAATAAAATAAAATTTAGACATCATAGAAAGTGATAATTTGACCTTAGTAAACGTTTTTGGTATTTTATAAGTCACAAATAATAAATTATAATTAATTAATTAATTTAAAAGAATATTTATTTTCCTGAAATATATTCATAAATTATTGAATCAATGTCTAATAGTTTTTAGATAATTTTATAAGACCCTAAGTAATTTTTTAAATAATTGCAAAATCAGTTTTAATTTTAAAAGCTGTTTTTTTAAGTAAATTATGATTTTAATTAAAAATTAAATTTATAATATTTAGAAAATTATTTTTGATAAATGGAATTCATTTTTGGATTCTACACGTCTAAAAATGGTTGGGGTAAAATTTTGGGATTTTTCTGAGATACTTGAATTTTTGATGAATAGTAGAATACATTAATTTATCATATAAAAACATTTTAATTAAAACCCACTATTACTGACATCACAAGTGATGTAAGCAACCAAATACCAAATTCACAAGTCAAATTTATTATTCTTATTCATCCAAGACTCACTATTCCTTGTCTTAGGTGAAATTAATAAACTAATCAATTTTATATTAAGGAAACCCCTCTCCTCTCCACTATAAAAGCCACCCTTCACTCCCTCTTTTCCTCACACCTCTCAAGCTCCAAGACTTCTCTAAATTCTTCCCAAACACCTTCCCTAGCTCATCCCCCACGTCCAAAAGCTGCTGGTATCATCAAAAGACCAAGCCTAGCTTCCTTAAAGAGGATCTCAAGAGAAGGTTTCTAAAGGCAATTTCTCTCTGTCTTCTCCTTTAATTTCCTTTCAAGTTCAAGTTCCTTTCTTGATCTCTCTCTATCTATCTTCATCCAAATTGTTATGTAAATTCAGTATTATATCTATACATTAATATTATAATTCTAATGTTATATTATATCACCCCACACCCTTTCCCCCTTCCTTTTATTTTATTAAAGAGAACGTTGTTCATGTGGTGATAATTTATCACCTTCAAAAACAACATGCTCTCTTCTTCCATTTATACCTTCAATCTGGTCATGAAATCATTTTTATGGTTGAACCAGAATTTTTTATATGTATTATGTTCTATTTTATGTTCTGGAAATAACCTATGGCCATACTACTAAGTGAATAGTTAAAATGAGTTGGTTGTGATCCAAAAACCGCTCAAATTAGCCCAAATAATCTTTATTTAATTCTTATCTAATAATTCGGCCACATGGATCTAATATAACTCATTATAAAATCATTAATGCTTCTGTAATATCATTAATTACATGTAACATCAGTTCTGAATGTTTAACCATGATCTACCCAAACATCAAATTAAGAATACAAGTGGACCGCTCAAGAAAACCATGAAAACGAACATCCCCGATCAATGTTTTTAAACTCTATAAGTCATCCAAAGGAACATAATATGAAATAATGAAATCAGAATGAACCATATTAATGTATAAAAGGTTGTGGAATTTATAATTAATGAATATAATGTCATTATACAGGACATTAAAGAGAAGGAGGCATTCGAGTACAAGGTAAGGGGAAATCTCGAACCCAATTTTCTTCCTTCGGGTTCTCCCTCTTTCACTCCATTTTTGATATGGTTACTCATCAAAGGTCTTTTTTTCATCATTTCCTTTACTTTTCTGGGATATACATTTTTGTCATTGGTTTTTATGTTCATCAAAATGTTTTTCAAAAGAACTCTTCCTTCAAGATCTCACCTTTTGCCTCTCATTCAAGGTTGATGGTTCTTATATCAAGTATGTTGTTCCCTCTTTCTTTTGGGAACCCAAAGCTTATGAATGTGTTATTATGAGATGAAACCCATTCCTTTCCATGGGTTATTTATGTACATGTTTGATATGTGTTCTATGTGGCAAGCATGATAATGATAATGTTATGATGTGATGGGTGCACCCGGAATTATATAGCGCAATATGAATGCTTAAATGTGACGGGTGCGCCTGGAATTATATAGCGCTCCAACGAATTGGGTAAAGTGATGATTCTCATGATTAAATGTAAAATTATGCGTGAACATGATGCTAGCTTTGTTCACAAGTATGTGTGGTAGTTAACAACTAAGACATGATGTTTCATTTTTATGCTTTGCCACATTTCATGTTTATTGTTTATGCTCCTCTCATGTTCACGATCTTCTTCCTATGTCATGATTATGCTCACCCCATGCTATATTGTTCTTATATATCCTCTTACTGGGATTTTATCTCACCCCTTTTGATGTATATCCTCTGGTGGCTACATGTACAAAGGAGAGGACAAGTGCTACTAAGAAGCTATAGAAGAGGAGATTAAATGAATTTTTATGCTTGATGTTGTACTTGTTATGTGTAGTCCATGTTTTCCAAAGACACTAAACCTCTGGATCCTCCATGTGTAATACTACTATGTTTTTTATCTTTGAAATGATGTAATAGTAATGTAAGAAAAGGCCGGGTCGTTATACTACTATCCACCTTCCACCATTCCCTTCCATCATATCATTATGTCATAATTTTTCCACTCTGTGAACCAATCCAATTACACTAGTTGTAGGACTCTTCCCAAGCCACATAACATGTATGATAAAAGCATCTAGGTTATCAGTGTGTCCTCTCGAGTCCACATACATGTGGCAAGTGGAGTCACATGTGTAACATCTTCCATAATTGGGGTGGGGTGGGGGTTTGAATGCCTTCCAGTCTACATTCATGTGGTAATGAGGATTCTAAAAATGGAGGTTCTCATGTAAAGCTACATATTCTAAGGATTTAAGGGAACAACTGGCCTTTCGCTATGACTAGGTCTGGTGATTGTCACTTTTCTCTTCCTCAAATAACAGAAAGGCATCCCTCCTAGATTAAACCTCTATCATTTCATATAAGAGGTGACATTGATAATCCTATTCACCATAGGCGAGGATACAGCCAGATGGTTCACTATATGTGACTATCCTGGCAACAAAATTAAAAGAAGAGACATACACATTCAAATCCCTCAATCTCTCTCTCTCTCTCCAATTTTCCACCATCACCTCATCCACCAACAAAAAGAGTGGATCTTGTGATCTTCAAATCTAGTACCCCCATTATTTCTCACACTGAGCATGAATAACATGTGATTATAATTTACTGAAAATCATGACATACACCTTATCACAAACATGAAATGTTTATCCTAATTGGTATAATCCCCAATCATTTCACCTCAAATGGTGATCTTATATAGTGTTAGCCTCATACCTACTGAACTACATGGGCTTTGACCCAAACTAACTGGGACAAATATAGAACCTCTTTAATGTCAAAACCCAACACCCAAATTCACCCTAACGTTTTATGTTCCACATTCCAAGTAGGTACATATCCATATAAGAGATCAAATCTTTTTCGAGCCCCTCAGGTAGCCTCAGGTTATGTACCACAATATCCTTAACCAGCTACATTTTTTCAAGGCGCTCATACTATATTAATTTAAACTACATTCTTTGGTCGTTTTTACATGACCTTAAAAGGTGATGTGACCTATTGAGTGTCACCAATATTTTTGGATTCTAATTACTTTAATGAGGGTATGTATAAAGCCCATCTTAAGGGTTTGATCTTGATATCAAAACAGATATCACCTCCATGGATGATTTGCAACTCTAGAGCATCTCAGCACTGGGATAAAAACTAAAAACATACTAATTAAAAACCAAAGAATATATGATACCAATATAAAAATTATAAAATTGATAAAGAGCCTTTGATACATACATATCGCTCCATTTATGAAGAACCTTGGATGTATATTGATGATTTTGAAGATATGCATGTTCATGATTGATCATTACCTCATGGTGATCCATATTATATATACATGGTAATGAAAAAAGGATTCGAGAACATATCTTAAATCCATAATAAATTATTATAATTGGCAACAATTTCCCAAAAAATGGTTATATGAGCCCGAATTCCCATCCTCTCATCCATTGTGAGTTTCTAAGTGTTATTGTCCAAGTTACCCAGCAAACCCCTAAGTTTAAAAACTAGGTCTATGATTAATTATGGATAAGAGAGAAATTGGTAATGTCTAAATCCATGATAAAAATATGTTGGATACCATTTAAATACATTATACCCAATGTTAGTAAATGCACACAATTCAACCGCTTGCAATCAATCATCAGGTGAAAACTATTTTAACTGGAAACAAAATTGTGAACATGTTGTGGATCCCAAACAAAGGTATTAGAGTTACCCTACACCAAAACCCTTAGAAGTATGAAATGGAAGAGTTTTCAACAACCCAATAAATTAAAAATGTGGTCATTAGATGCTACTTGGAGAAAGTTGTTTTTTTAATTTCTCAAAAACATTGTAGGCACTCTTTACTAGAACATTCTTTAACTCAATGGAATATCAAAAGTTATCAAAAACACAGTCATCAACCTTTGAAAATGTTGAGTCCTCAACCATTTATATGACTGCATCACCCACCCATTGGGTTACCAAATGCATTGGTTTGAGAGTACCACCAGAATGGTACTCTCCCCACTCTAGATTAATTTCAATAGGTCCTTCTATACATGAAGCCTCACTAGATTCCCACCCAGTGATGGTCAGCGGTCCAGATCCAAATGGATCTACTATTCATAAGAAACTATTTTAGGTTCCTTTACCTATAATGTGATAACATGTTCCTCACTTTTCATATGGAGGTTAATGAAGTGGTCACAAATAACTTCATCCAACCAACACAGGGGTTCCGATCAAGGGATCCAATTGATAATCATCGTTTTTAATGTTTTGCAGCTTAGTATCCCCACCATGTAAAGGATACCACCCTATAGGCCTCAGATGAATTCTTATAGACTCGATTCACAAATTTGGATCATAAAGGGAAATTCCCATACATTTAGGAACATTCTATTTATCTTATTCCTATTGAAGAAGAAATCAAATTAAATATGATTGAAACCTACATGCATACATGTAATCATTATCACTATTACAAATATTTTTGGTCAAATATGATGGTAAAATAAGAGAATATGAAAAATACTATTGCTTCACATTAATCCCTAAAGGAAAATATGTTGTAAGAATACAGGTAGACGTATATCCATAATAATGCACATAAATCTCATTAGGAAAATATGATAGAAAACTATGAACAAATGCAAATACCTTCTTGTATATATCAAGAATTATATAAAAATATAGGGGAATAGGATACAAGAAAATGAAAATTAATGTGGATTCATATCAATCCCATAAGTCAAATACATTGGGAAGTAATGAGAAGATGAAAATTACATCTCATCTATATCAATCCAACCATTACAATATTTTTTAAATTAGAGAAATCAGTCAGAGTATCCTGGGGATAAGTCAGTGGTTCACTCATATCTCATCCCCTGCACAGAATTACTACCAGAACATACTGGTAGAAAATAAAGGACTATAACATGAACATATTCCGGGCCAGACACCGTAATGGTAATATACCTTTATACCCACAAAAGACATCCCATATCACACATTAGAAATAATGGAGGACGAAATATAAATTTTTAATAATATCCTAAAGTCATGAAAATATGTAATCACATCTATAGAAATAGTAAGGATTTTGGCCCACAACCCCACCCCCTCAAGTAGGGTCCATCGCCCCTTGAATTGGATGATCAATTAGGAGAAGAAATGCATCCCTGATCCCATCCATAATGGATTTTTCAATATAAAACTATTAATGGACAATATGACCAGATACAAATAAACATTACAACTTGGGGATAATGGTCTAATTCAATGGCCACTCTATGGAAGGAATATATCTCTTACAGAATCATTAAATCCAATCGGTGTATCCTAGAATCACCATGGGATACACTTAAAAAGCACCAGTATATGAAGGTATTCACTTAAAAAAAGTGTCCCAAGTATCCTTTAAGATAGTGCCTAAAAATTAATCACTATAAAAGGAACTATAAAATTAAGATCATACTCATAACCCTACTCTATTGGAAGTTAGGGTTCTTGAGGCCATCAAACATTTATCAATGGTTTCTCAGGATCCTATTGATATGTTACCAAATTATGAATGTGGTATTAGAAGTTGTGAAATTTCTCCCTAAACAATAGTTACCAATAGATCTAGATGTACTCCCTAATGAATATATCATTAAATCTTCCTTCACGAATGTTAGATGATCGATCACGAGACCTTATCTCATTATTAGTGCTGTGGTAGAACTTTTCATGGCTAGAAGATAAAATATCAAGAAGGTACCCATAACTTTTATCTAACTGGAAGTTCTTTACTAGGGTACACACTGCATATATTCTCCATGTAGCCAAACATGGAGCTATAATGGTATTCCTCAGTATGATATCACCCACTTTAATGGTCCTACCCACAATAAAATTTCATTTTGATAATAATTTACTCCCATTTCCATGTAAAATATGATAAATACTCTATATTATACGACACATGGAAAGATGGGGATAAATATTCTAGAAACCCTATCAATAAAAAGAGACATTCTTTGTAAACCATATGATGAACCAGGTAAATGATCAACCTTTAAGCCACCCCCAAACCATTACAATACCAATAAGATCCCTACCATCCCTGATACTTGGGAAAAAACATTCAAGAAGAACCCATGTTGGGAAGATAAAGTATAGCAGTTTCTAAAAGAAGTAAAAATTATATGTTTATCAAAAGATGAAAATTGTCCAAGGATAACATACCCATCATCTTTTATCCTGCAACTACTTTTTAGTTCGATATTCTAGAGTCATTGTTAGAAGAATTAATATACTACATTCATTTGAATATCTGGAACAAAAATCCACAACATGGAAGAAAAATTCATTTGATATAATGGTATGTAGACCATTTCAAAACATTAGTATATCCTTATTGACAAATCGACATGATCAAAGAAGTGGTGGAATAATATTCAGTTAGCATATATCAATGAAATTAATAATTTATGTCACCTAATATCTAACTAACCACCTAGTGTTCATATCCATGGATGGAAAGAAAATGAATATTTTCATTTCACCTCACACTGCAATTTGCAGAACCTACTATAAATGACATCTTGTAATTTCATTATTCCATGGTGGATATTAAGAAAAACCCCTTCTCCGGAATTATGACACAAAAAAAGAATCATCCTTGAAGTAATAAGGAAAGAGTTAGTCCCAATGAGAGAAATCGATCAAAAAATTCACGATCTAGGAGACTTAGAGCATTATGTAGGCATGTCGCTGAAGGTAATCTAATCATCAAGAACTACTAATGTACACAGAAGCTAGAAGTTCAAGTGAAAACTCAACATTGTATTTAGATCATTATTGAATAAGGATATGTGAGATCAAGAAAAAGAGATGACAATATTATCCACCTCTGTAGTGTGTGATTAGAATCAGTCTATAGGTTTTGGGTATTTTTTTTAAAAATGACCATGTATGACCAAAAAATCTAGACTGAAACATGAGAAATAGAGAACAAGAGAAACCCTATCCCATAATGTTGGCTCATTTTTACCCCAACCACCCCCATAATGAATATTATTCATTTCTTCTCGAGAAAATAAGATAAGTTGTAAGGTCTGCCTTTCCATCCCATATTGAAACCAATTTATTATTGATAGTAGGCATGTGACCATGATTCATAAAGGTTATCTTTGAGTCACTCTTTACTAAAACTCTAAATGTGGATCCCAAAAAGGAAAGGGGGGAGAAAAGGGAACATACAACCCTCTTACCATTCAATAGCTTGTATGACACTGAAAACACATTATATATTGATAAACATCATGAACATCAATACTATAAATGGAACTATGAATGAGGGAAAAATAGAGTGGGGAGAGGATGGTTCAATCCCTAATGAGGTTGGAATAGAAATAAATGAGTAAGGTGTGTGTACATGGCACCATAGAATCTCCCTCAAGATGGGTTCTCCCTCGATCAATCCTATACTTCATCCTTAGTGACCATTTAACAAGAATACAATTAGGGACACATATAATCTACCGCATTTACTCAATGTCTAAAATCTACTAATGATCAAATAAATATTCGCTCGATGTGAGGAATAAATGAATGAGTTGAGGTGAATCAATGTTGATATCCTCTAAGGTATCTTCCATAACAAATATGCACCCCAAATAAGGACTCAATGTACACTTCCAGCATGTGTACCTCAATAACAAGGATTCATCTTCGGGATAGAAGGAAGGCCATGACATCCACCCAACATACATCATAGACCATAAATTTTTCTATACCCAATCATGTATGAATATAAATATTTCTCCTCATTAGGGAAAAAACTAGAATGGGTTATAGGAAACTCCCAAAAGATGTCCCAGTTCAAATATCAACATACAATAATGGTAAACCCAAGACAACTAGATCCAACTGATTGATGCACCTTTTGATGATCATTTTCATCCAAACACTCATCAAGGAATTATCGACACCATCGAGTCATTAGAAGATTTATTAGCAGATGTGTAGAAGTAAGGTGCACCTGTGAAGGTGAAGAAAATACCTTAACCTTACTAGGTTCGTGACACCCCCTAATGCACAATTTTGAGAGTTCTACATTAAGGATATTCAATGGATTATGAGACTTGTAAGGACATATGATGAACTATTCATCCCATTATGATCCCATGATGTGAAAACATGAGTAACAAGAACTAGTGATGCTCATATGTTTTGTGAGAACCCTACAAATAAAGTCTTCACATTATATATTAGTTTGCCATCTCATTCGATAATGGGATTAGATCATATTTGTTGTAAATTACACTTTTAGTTATTCTTGAAAATACATAATTAAACAATATATGACCTCTCAAATTTCAAATAGAGAAAAAATGGTAGAGTCTCAAATTTTACTGCCTAATGGAAAGGGCTGACCTACTCCTTGAACAAACTACTTCCCTAAGATGATATTCTCACTCCCTAAATTGATGGCCTTCATGACCATTTGTAAACACTAATCATCCCAGTTAAATATATAGGTGGGTTTCAGGATTTCTATAACATGTCACAAATATTGGATGACTTAATAAAGAGGGAAAAAATTAAAGCATGGATTACTCCACCTGTCCTACCAAAAAAAGAATGAAAGTTGGATGTGTCATCAGTCACAATTAAAATAGACTTCACATATATTGTAGCTCTGAACCCTACACTGTATTGTGCTGTATAACTTGGGTGTCAAAAGAAACCCCTGCCTTTCCAAAATGTGTGGAGGGGACCCTATAGAAATAAATTCACGGAAAAAAATTATAATGTTTACTCATTCCAATATGATAATGTCCATGGCTATTTCATAGTGGATATGGAAATTATTTACTCCACCTTCTAAAGCTCAAAAGGCTCGGCAAGGTAGGTCTCGATGACTCGATGAATTACTTAACCTTTTACTAGATAACGACACACACTATTAAAAAATTCTTCATCTTCAAATACATCCTTTAAAAAATAGTAGATTTTATTAATGTAATATTGAGAAATCCACCATTAAAAGGGGTGTATGATTTCACCGCTTCCCTAAGAAGGTAGGTGTGTGGAAAAAAGTAATTAGTATAAGGAAATAGAATTTTCATAGTTGGATAAATCGGAATAAAATAAACTAAACTCATGGTATTATTGAATAATAGTTCAATCAATAAAATATTTCCCTAGTCTCTTTCACTACAACACAGCCGACATCATCATCCCCCAAAACCTCTAGAATTCTCTCTTAAGAAAAGCGTCCTGAAAAAATATACATGGAAGAAGTGAAGGAAGGTTAACCTATATCGAGGAAAAATATAAATTTTACACTCATATCTAATTCACTCAGATCTAAAATAATGGGCACCAACCCACCAAATGACACCAACATAGATTACCAATCAGACAATATCGTCATCAGATGAGGAGTTAATTTTTGGTTCCATTAATTTCATCCATTTAATATTTATATTCATGAAAGATAAGTATGACTATGAATCTCAGTCCCCCTTCTAATTGGGGAACTAAAGGAATATTCCACAGGATTCGAGGATACCTGGGAAGGTGTAATCATAATAGGAACCTTATTTATAGCCATGCCACTGCTCAGACATTCAATGTTGCAAAAAATATCGGATGATCCCTTTAACAAGTTCCCCAATAACATTTAAATATTCATATATCATCCAAAATACACCTTGAACCCATCCCTTTAGAATATCAATCAGTAGAGGAACATGTGTTTGATCACCATAGGTATGGAGGCAGGCATGCCTGACCCATCCTATGAAGGATACAAATACCTCCAACAACTGTCTCAATGGTCGATCCATGTACATCAAATACTCAAGACCCTAAAGGACCTTCAAATGGTAATACCCAACCATGGATGTGTATATCATTAGAATAGATATATAAAATCCTAAAATAGGTATCCCTAGTAACATCTAGGATATCTTTCTTGGATGCCCTAATTTAGTTAAAAGATATCAAAGAAGCACTCATATAAGATTTTTTAATCCCTCATATGTTTGACGATGAGTCTACCTCTATCGAGGTTTATCAGACACATACTAATTCTATGGGATTTCAAGACGTTATCACCTTAATGGATCAAGACTAAAATTCTATTATACATGGAAACAATATACACATGTATATGTTCATGAGGTTAAATGGTTTCGTTGTCCGAAATATTTTCATTGAAAATGAATCTTGAGTTAATCTCAATCCCGTATAGATACTTCACTAGTTGGGTTGAAATGAGTACAATATAATTCCTTCCACCATAACATTGTGTGTTTATGAAAAAATTGAGTACAATCCAAGAAGCCTGATCAATCTTGAGTCCCAATTTTAATACCTTATAGCATAAATAGAATTTCTCGTGGTTTGGAAGAACAATTCCTTCAATGTATTATTATAAAGGCCCTGGTTGCATCAATATGTGGCAGTCCCCTCATTATACCATCAATGCATGAAATACTACATTATGGAAAAATATGGACATTTCACACTAATAATTCCACATTTTAATCCTATGAGTTGCACTATATCGATGCAGCATTCGATCAAGGGAAATTAAAATATCACTAGATTGATTGTGCTGCTTGTTTCACCACTCCAAATGGTATGGAAATGATCAAAGACAACCACTTTAAATATATCTCTCAAAATAAATTATTTCCCATTAATCTGGTTGAGTTTATTAGGTCAAATGTTTATCCATATTCTGTTATCCTAATCATTTTAATCATTTCCACTTTGTCCAGCAGTGTTGAAAAGTCTATTGACTCCCCATATAGTGGTGAAAGCTCATATGAAATGGCATTTAGTCTATCTTTAGATATATAATAAGTCCCTTCCACATAAAATAATGAATAATAGGTTGTCTTATCTCCCAAAGAGGATGAATAAACCCTCTCTATATATCACTACACCCCCTCTAGAGGTTCATTAAAATCCTTTATTGTAAGCTATGTGAATGGATGTTTATTCATTGTTAGGTTTCCTAGAAATAGAAATCTCTCTAGACTCTGGATAACATATCCAAAGACTCGACCCCCTATGAGAAAATAGGGAAAATAATAAGAAGAACCAAAATAAGAGGATGAACTTAGGGATACCCCTACATCATTTTAGGAGGGTGTCTCTAACACTATTGAAGATCTCAGAAAAATAAATCTGGGAAAAGAAAAAGTCTCATAGAAAACTATGATTAGAGTAGTCATCTATTCATGTAAAAATAGGTAAATACATTATTCCTTAAAAATGATCAGGTTTTTTTCTACTGGATCTACACAGACATTTCTGGCCTCAATCCCTAGGTGGACACTCACCACCATGGCCAGCCAGAGGACCACCGAGGCTATAAAAAGGTATCCTGAAGGATGTGCCCAATCTATAATGCAAAAATCAAGGCTAAAGAGAAAAATATCATAAGATTCATCATCATTAGAGACGTTAAATTTCTTAAATAGTAATCCAATATCATCTTTGTCAAGAATATGAATGGGAATATTAGAGTCTTTATAGTTTTAAGGGATCTCAATAGACACTTCCCAAATAATTGTTTCCTAGTCCTAATCACAGAACTTTTGATCGATGCCACATACAAGATATCATGACCTATCCTCTATATAAATATATATTAGGTATAAAAAAATCTAAATGTCCCAAGAAGATGAATAATCAACCACCTTCAGGCCCCCCCTGATGATTATTTTACAATCTGGTAATTCCATTTGGCTTGAAGAATGGTGGTTCTAAATATCACCATGTCATGTATCACATCACTAAACCCTTCATGGTAATGTTTATCAAATAATGTGTTGATTACTTGGTAGTTATATCTTGACAACTCTCTGACAACTTGGTGGATCTTGAAACCGTATTGAAAAAATTACAACAAAACAACCTAAAAATGAACCCTTTGAAATTAAATTTTTGCATTACCTTGGGGAAATTTCATGGATTCTTGATATGTCTCTATGGTATAGATGTAAACCCTGAGAAGACAAAGGCTATCCTTGGCATCTCACCCCCTCACAACCTGAAAGAGTTGAGAGGAATTCAAGGAAAATAATCCAACATTCTACACTTCATATCAATCCTTGTAGGGAAATGTATACCCTAAACCAAGTTCCAGAAAAAGGGATTACATATCATGGGACTGATGATTGTTAGGAAGCATTGGACAACCTTGAGAAATATCTCTTGATCCTCCAAGTTATAACTCTTCTTATTAAAGGGAAACCAATTATTTTGTATTTGAAAACTTAGAGAGATCACTCGAATCCTCCCTCTCACAAAATAATGATGCTTGAAGTGAAAATAGCCTATATTAACTCAGTTGTACCATGATAAATGTCGAGATTTTTTATTCTAATATCGATAAACTATGCATAGTGAAAATATTTTCATCCCAGAAACTGAGGAAATACTGTAATAATAACAAGGTATGTTTGGTATCTTATTGTAACCCATTCAAATACATTCTCAGTCATCCAGTGTTGACCAGATGTCCATCATGGTGGGTTTTCTTCCTGTAGTAATTCAGCATTCATTTCACGCCTCAGAATGAAATTAAATTCTCAACATTAACAGATATCCTACTAGAGCACCACATGGATGAGATGACTTTAATGGATACTGAGCTACCTAATGTAGATGTTTTCTCTATTTAACAGGGCCCCTAGACAAGGGAGATGCATTTTGATGGTGCATCTAGAATCCTGATAGGGAAGACTATGGGAGACCCTAGGATCAACAAAGTGGGGTTGGGATCCATACTAATTTCTTCAGCAAAGGATTTCCTTCCATAATGCTTCTTACTTTTATAAGGGTTCACAAACAATGAATAAAAATATCATGCTCTCATTATAGTGCTGGAGATGGCACATCAAGTATGTGTAAATTAATTGAAGATAAAGGGAGATTCAGAACTATTCTTTAAGTAGGTTAAAGATGATTATGCTACAAAAAAGGAAGATAAATCCCCCTACAAAACTACATACAATAAATAATGGAGGAATTCCATTTAAAAATGAAATTGAATCTTGTCCCTTGGTAACAAAATTCCCAAGACAATGCACTTGAAAATGCAGCCACAGACTTATCCAATCTAGAACGGGATGAGAAATTCATCAAAATTTCACACTACATGATAGTCTGACCTTTAATTCAATCCAAAAAATATAAAATATTGATGATATTAAAGCCATACCTGAATCATATAGTTCTTACACTGGATATATTAAACACATTGTGGACTACATTCAAGATTGAGAACTCACACCGAACAGAGTTAGGAGGAGAAAAAAATCCAATAATGAGACATTAACATTGTTTTATATGATGCAACAAATCATCGAAAGGTCCTCTATAAGTGGACATTTGTGGGTGAATTTTTCAGGCGAGTTGATGAGGAAAGGATAACTTTTCTATGAATAAAGTGAACATTGGACCCTATGGAACTCACCAGTATGGACACCAGCCTTCTCACCAAATCTGAAGACTTGGGTGCCACTATCCTTATTTAATGTAGGATGACACTAAATTAACTAAAAGGACCTATTTTTATTAGGTTCATGTCATATTCATTCACCAACCTCTTAATATTATTCATATAGCCAAATACTATTGACCATTTTCTATATGAGGAATAGATGTTGTGAAACAATATCCCCCCGTTATGGCAAACAATTCAGGTATATTATTATAGAAAATGACTTTCTATTCATGTGGGTGAGCTATACCCCTCAAAGAAGTTAGGTTAAGAAACATTTCTAGCATATTGAAAGCCACCATCACCACCAGATCTATTTTCGGTCATACAATTCTAACTAAAAATGGCACTAAATTCTGTTCTTATGAATTGGAGAAGCTATATCATGAGTGTGACATTATGTCCAACCATTCATCCTACTACTAGGCAATGTCTAATGGATAGATAAAGGATATTAAGAATAACCTATCAAATATAATCTAGAAGATGGTAGATAATGACAGAATGTATTGGCTGTACAAGATCCTACATGACTTGTGGTCTTACCTTATCAAGACTTACACTTCCACATAGGGGAAACAATACTCATTGTTATATGAGAAAGAGGCAGCCTTCCCCGATAAAGTTCAATTTACTTCACTCCATGTTTCAATCTGGGATCAATTATCCATAGATGAGAAATCCTCAAAACAACTGGATAAATTGGAGTGACTGGATGAGAGAAGAATTCATATCTTAAATCACTTGGAAGTCCACCAAAACCATATTTTATGAGCCATTAAAAAAAATATTAGCCTTTAATATTTCATATAATGAGAGATGGTGTTAGTCCTCAGGAATCTGATGATACCTGAAAAGATACCTCTAATTTTGGAACTAAAATGGGAGGGTCCTTATGCCATACATTAGGTATACTCAAATAGAGATTATTCTATGATTTCAATGGATAAAAAACTCATGATGACTCCCACCAACACATGTTTTGTGAAGAAGTTTTTTTTGTAATAACCAGAAACAGTCATCATAATCACATTACATTAAACATCATAGTAAATCGTACTGATCACGTGACATTAAACTGTATAGTGAGTTTTCCAAGCTGCATGATGATTTTTTTTTGTTATCGGACTTTATCATATGTCTTTAAAAAGAAATAAATCATTGTCCAAGTTGCAAGAATATAATCATCATGACATCCACATCCTTACCACAAGACAATAAACTACCCCAGAATCATTATTTCAATCAAGAATTCACCACTCACCATATAGACGTATGTGATGGAAAGATTAAATTCCCATGTACCTGTATAAGAGTTATATCCATGTAAGGCTTATATTTCTTAAGAACTATATTTTTATTGATTAATCATATAACATGATACATAATGACAGCTAGACCGAGTGAATTAGGAACAACAAAAATTTCCCTCCATTCACAAGATGATTCTGTACCATCTATTGGTCTTAAGGCCTCATTTTATATCAGGATTACATTTATCAATAGTAAAATAAATCATCCTTAATAAAACAACAACAAAAGATCATCATGATAACATGATGTTAAACTGCATGGTACATCATCTATGTTGCAAGACAATAAACTGCATGACACAAATATCCTCAATGTATGATGTTAAACTATGCAACGCCATAATGTTCTCACCCGATAGAAAATTTCCCCACACATCCATCATCATCCATTTTATATTCAAGAACTTAATATGAAATTATTCTTATCTATATAGGATTCATAGCAAGTTATAGATTTTATATCCTGGTTAAGAAACCCCAAAATTAAAAAAATCCCATCTCCCTATGTATGGTTTCGACCTACACAAGGATCATTCTATAAAGAACTAAACATGGAATGATTCCTACCCTTATAGGATACATAGTGATGTATGGATATCTATTCATGATAATAACCATGATGATACTTATTTCATGATGTGTGACACAAGTCCTTACCACAAGGCATTAAATTGTATGGTTCATTAAGAAAAACACATTGGTTGATTCTAAAAATTGTATATGCAGTGACACCCATACCTCACGTCTTGGGTCTAGCTAAAAATTGATAGAAATTTCACCTCCCCTAATACAAAATAAATCAATGTAAGGAACTCCAAAGAAGGTCCTAATTATATGTCCATTTCAACAAAAGAGACATCTCCCAACACATGAGTCAGATCTGTGGAGGGATATTGTCAAGAACATTGTGTGTTATGATACTCATTAAAATGGAAAACACAATCGGGGCCAGACCTTATGTGTGAGGTCAATCTATACAATTTAGGAAAAATAACCCCTTAGCATATCGGTGATATCTATGATGAGATTTACCATTCAAAACTATGTGCGTCTTGATACTTTCCCACACAAAATATGTACTAACACCTAGATCTATGATTCTATGTCCAACTGAAATATTCACCCCCTTTCATGTTGGGTCACCTTCATCCGCAGTTCATGAAACTTAAGTGCATGGGGTCTCAAAACTACATGTAGATTTATTTCATCCACTACATGATATGTAGTGATTTCAAGGTTTTTAATCCTAGGTTCAACTACAAAAATCAAATTGTAAATGGAAAAAATTTCTCCTCTACTTACATATCAGACCTATAAAGAGAATTATAATTCTGTAATAAGAATTTATTAATTACTATCATCAAAATATACATAGTGATAGTCAGATATTCAATTTTGTTTCTAGCTATAACTCAGGAAAAAATTTACCTCCTCCTTGTGTATGTGTCAGATATGAATAGAGAGTTTTCTTAAAACTATGTGTGGATTGATTCTTATATTAATGAGATGCATATAGAGTCTTGGATTTTTCATCCTGGTATATCAACCTCAAATGAAAACTACCCATATCTTTCAAATATTATTGAATCTATCCTCCATAACAATACATTATCACCCCTTATTTCTCCTACCAAGAAAAACCTACATGGTATTATGAGTGTTAGTGGGGGATTCCCCACATGATCAAGGCCTATAAATCTATATTAGGGTTTCCATGGTCAGGGTTTCAAGACCTTAAAATGTAATCCGTATGTCCTAACCCCATGACTATAAAGGGAATGATCAAATCCAATTTTAAGAACTCTGTATCACTCAATTCCTACAATTTCAAGATACAATGTCAATCCCATGTCTTTAATCGTGGGTCCAACTACAATATTTCTACATCATATCGGGGGACCTATGTCCTTACCATATCATGTTAAAATGCATGGAGATTGTCCTCCCTACAAAAAAACCTTTTTGGTACCTCATGAACATTGTGTGGCTTGATTCTCATTTTGAGGAGATACATAGCGATTCCTTGACCTTGTGTACTAGTATCATCCATGTGTAAAGGAAAAAAATAACCACATGTCTTATATACAAATAAATATCATTACAGAAGATATTTTGTATGAATTTTACTTTTATGGATCTATCAAGGAAATAGATAGGACCCCATATATATATGTTAGATCTATGTAGTGAAATTCGCATCCAGAGATACTCATGGTCTAAATGTTTATTATGTGCCTGGACACATTCCTTACATTCCTCATACTGTGTGCCTGGGGAAATTTTGGATCTTCACAATCTTCTTATAGCCATCAGAGATAATAGACGATAGTTTCATAACGAAACCATTGATTGAATATGTATATTAAGCCCCAATTTTTTCTGTAAAATTTTCCAAAAAAAGGTCTTTCTACTAATTGAATATTAACCCCATAGAGTGGAATCTTATATCACTATAATCCTTAATGGAATGTTTTACCCATATCATTTATCCTGGCCTGATATACCCTAAAAGTAGGCCATACATATTCTGTCTGCCTCATATAGAAATAATGTTGGAACATCACGACGTGAAGATTCTCTTGATGCTCATTTTTATTGAAAAACAGTTCTTGTCGTATGAACTAAAACTACCAGACACCATGTTGTCCTCAGCGCATGCCATTAAATTTAATGGTTGATTTTCCAATTCACATGACACTAAAATATATGATATTCAAAACTATGTATAGACCGATTCATACCATTAATGGATACATAGTGACACCTAAATATCCAATTCTAGGTCTAGGTATAGAAAAAATAAAAAATTATTTTTACCTATGCATGGGTAGACTAGCACATGAAATCTAATAATAACTATGTATGGATTGATTCTCACTAAGATGGGATACATTGCAATTCCTGAATCATATATCATGGCCCGAGCACAACAAAAAAATTCCATTTCTATCTTATAAATGATCAAGATATTCATGTAGGGTATAATATTTTCTTCACACCATCTGTGGGGTCATATTTAAAGGAAAACTCCCCTTTCCTACAAAAGGTTTTCATCGACGTGTAGGGAATCCTTACCAAAACAACATATGGATTGATTCTCATTTTGATGGGATATGTAGTGATACAAAGACATTATATCTCAAGCCTATCCATAATAATAAATGAAATAATTTCTACATATAGGTTATACCTACGGAGGGGGGGCCGTTTCTACACATTCCTAGAAAACTTTGACTTGAAATTCTCTTTTTTATTTTCAGGTATACTCAATTCTTAAAAAAAAATATGTGTATGGGGAAGTCCAAATCTCTATAAACCTCCATGGCAATTAGAAATAGAGGTTTAGTTTCTATAGGACACCTTTATTTGACTATGTACCAGATTTTTGAGTTGGATTTCCATATGTGGACCACAGAAATGGCATGTCAACCAAAGAAAATTCTTCTTCAAGAGAGGATTTTCATGTAATAATCCAAAAATCTATCAATTGAACTTTTTACCTTTTTATAATTTTTTATATAGTATAAAACACATATATAGAATGGAAAGACCTTTAAAAACATAATTCTCATAAATGAATAATGAAATAAGTAATATTCATAGAAAATAGGGAATATATTCCAATGGAATCGTAATGTGACAATTAGAATAATAATATGACCATTAGGAATAGTAATTCGGCCAATAGAATAGTAACCCCACTTATGCAAGTATAAATAAAATTTATACATCTTATTAATGAAAATTTTATATAATTATATCAAAGTGTAAATAAATTAATGTTTTAAAAATGATAAATTAAATATTGGTATTTTCATATAACATTAATTTTTATATACTATATTATAATTAATATAATTATTTAAAATAAAATTTATTTTTATAGAATGTTCTCATAAATTATTATATTCTATTCTTATTATTTTAATTTAATTTTACGATACTTTAATTAATTTTTCAAAATATTGTAAAATCGATTATAGTATTGAAATCATTATTTTTTGAATAAATGATGATTTCAATTAAAAATTAAATTTATCATATTCAATTTTTATTTCATAAAATAGAGTTAATTTTTTAATTTTAGAAATCAATAAATGGATTGGGTGATATCTTGAGATTTTTCTAAAATAGTTGAATTTTATGCGAATAGTGAAATACAGTAATTTAAGGTATTTAACAAATACCTGATTTATCGGGTCACAGATGATTTATGGATGATGTAATCACATAATAGGGAACTATAATAAATTATTTAATATATTTAGTGAGTAGTTACAAAATATTGACTGCCTTGAGCCAAAATAATAAAATAATGAATAAAATAATGAATAAACACCCCTCTCCTCCCCTATAAATTCCACCGATCACCACATATTCTACTCACACCTATAAAAAAGTTATCATTGTACAAATTCTATACAATAATCTTCCCAAAACTCCAAAACATGTCTAGGATCCTTTGTTATTAACAAAATATGAAACCCAATTTTCCAAAACAGGTTCCCAAGGAGAAGAATTCAAGAGATAAAATACTCTATATTTTTCTATTAATTTCATTTCAATTTTTTTTATTATTACCCCCCTAATCACCACTTATCCATGTTTAATGATAACTATAATATCATATGTATACTATAATTTTATTATTTGAATTTAATAATTCATCATCAAACCTCTTCTTGTCTCCCTTTTATTCTAAAAATGATAAACATCATCTATGATGTGTTGATCTATCACCTTTGAGGATGAAAAGTTTTCATTATCCTTACCGCCATGAATAATGGTCATAAAACCATTATAGTGGCCTAATAACATTTTAAAATATAGTTTATCAGCCCTTTTTATGTTCTAGAACTAAAATATTTACATAATAACAAATACTAAAACAACTTTTTGGTGACCGAAAACCGCTAAATAAATCCAAATGATTATCAATAACATTTTAGCAAATCAATCATCCTCACATGTAAACAAAAAATAATATATAATAACATTTTAACATTTTAATTTTCACTAGTGACATATAATTTCAATTTTTAATAATCATTCTCATATTACATGAACTTCTATACATGAATACAAGTTAACCGATCATGAAAAGAAAAAAATGAACACTCTTGCAATGACAGTATTGAACTCTATAACTTATCAGAATGGCCATAAATAAACTTAATAAAATAATAATGAATAAAAATAAATTTATAATAGATTATTTATTTAATATTTAATGAATATAATTTTATTTTCTAGCATATTAAAGTGAAAAAAACATTTGGACATAAGGTAAGGGGATTCTCGAACCCCGTTTCCTTTTTCGGATGATTCCACTTCCGTGAAAAAATTCAGTGTGGATGTTCATTTAATACTCGAAATATATAATTTCATTTCTCATAAATTTTGTTTTCTGGGTTATAAATGTATCTAATATGGTTTTAGGAAAAATATAATCATTCCAAAAAATTAACTATTCTTTATAAAAACACATCATTTACTTCTCTTAATATTGCTTCTTCTTCACTCAAAATTGATGATTCCTAAAGTAGAAAGTAATTACCTTTATAAAACCCTGAAAGAGTGTTCATGGTTTTATTCTTTATTAACCTAAACCCATTACTTTCCATGTGTTATTTTATGTCTAATATTGATATATGTTCTATGTGGAATGCATGATTATTTATATGTTAGAATGTGATGGGTGCACCAAGAATTACATATCACTCCCATGCATAAGGTAATATGATGTATCTCATGATAAAATGTGAAATATGTGTGAACATTATTCTAGATTTTTTCACAATAATGATGTTATGATTATGAACATATGTTTTGTAAGAAAATTATTATTTCTTTGTTCACAAATATGTGTGGTATTTGACCACTAATACATGAAGTTTCATTTATATGAATTGACACATTATATGACTTTATATAATGCTTCCCCTCATGATTATGATTATGATCCCATAATTTCTTATGACAATGATGATTATTATATCCCCTGTTATATTGAATCATCTTCTTATGTATCATCTTACTAGGATTTTAGATCACCCATTTCTTTGATGTATATCTCCCGGTGACTACTTATACTAAAGAGTACATTGGAGACACTAAGAATATATAAATCAAGTAATTAAATAATGATTATGTATTTTTATATAAAGGTTATATTTGGTATTAATTTTACTAAGATAATATACCTTTGGATCCTTGTTTTGAAACACTATTATATTAGTTATATTTAAAATGGTGTAATAGTAATGTAAGAAAAAGTAAATACACTATAGTTTGTATTAGACCATGGGTTAGTTTATTTTGGAATTAAGAGTAGAGAACATTACATAAAACCCTTAATATGAGACTAAGTATATGTAATCACCCAAGAATCATTGTTTTTGTAGAATGATAAAATAAGGATCCCACGTGATATGATTTTATAGTTAATATCACAATGGAATAAATTATTTATTTTAGAGTGGATGACTTATGTTTTGTTCAATCCTTTTCTACATTAAAAATTTGTGGGTACAAAAAGAAACTAGGATAAAAATCTATGTGAGGGATAATGAAATGAATGCTCGAACTATATCCCCAATTCTTTGGGAGGTGGAGTTTAAATTTCCATAGTGATTCTTACTCATCTATCTGAAGATATGAATAATAACATGAATAATGTATAATTTACTCCATCACATTAAGAGGGATAAATTGTCTATAAAGTCTTTCATATTGAAATTATCACCGAAATTTAGTGGATCTTCTAATCCATTAGTCAGGGAATAATATGGTTTACTCAATGGAGAAGTTATTATCTATTCATCAATATTATGATATGGATAATTATACTTTATCCATTTATTATTTAGATAGAGAGTCCGATCAATGATGGGTGATGATTAAGAACGACAAGGCGAAGGATGAAATTAATGATATTGGGTGGTATGAATTTAAAGATAATTTTTATCAACAATTATTTCTCTTGAACTCATCGTACGAATATAGAGAGAGAATTTATTGTGATGAAGAAAAATAAAGTGAATCTTTCAATACCTATAAAGTAAATTTCTTAAGGCCTTCATGGTTTGCCTCTAGTTTTGTTATAAAAAATTATAGAAAATAGATATATTCTTTAGTGTATTAAATCAACACCATTAAATAGCTATGAAAATTCGATACTATAATATTTTTGAGGAATTTGTTATATGTGCTCTCAATGTGTATATGGAGTTAGGTCAATAGTACCATTTCAGTGAATATAAGAAATGAAATATAGAATTTCAAGTTGGATGATCTAATGAAAATGGTTGAATGAAAACTCGAGAACTCGCATACCAAACATTTGGGAAAAGGAAACATGGGAATTTTATCAAAGTGATGCGGAAATGATTTAAGTGTTATAGAGAAAGACACTAAGATCTTTAATATCGAAGAAACATGAGGAATATAGACAATTTTTTTAAGTAAATGAGAGCAACAAAAATGGTTCAACTCATCAGTTGTATGGATCAAGGGAATTATTCAAGCCAATGAACTAAACCATGAGTCCTTGAGTGTAATTAGTGTCAGTATCCACTAAAGCCTAAGTAGCAAAGGAAATATTATGAGATTACTATTGATGAGGAGGAGCCTGAAAAATATGTGGTGAATGGTACGATGTTTATTCCTTCATGAATATAGAACATACAATTTTATTATTGTTTTAATCATTATTTAATATATTTTAAGCTTAGTAGATCTATTCAAAGACCAAATCAAAATATAAGGTTGAGTTGTCTGTGAGAAAAAAAAATGGGGAAACTATTGCATCCAAAGTAAATAACGACTCCCTGATTAATGTTCATGGAAAAAACCTCCCTAAAAATTATCTTACTTTGGTGGAGTTTGATTCTATATTTAGATTATATTGACTCTCTTTATAAAAATACAACATCAACTTTCAGTAAAATGAAATAACACATCACATCATGAGAAATCCTCGAATTATGTATATGTGTAAGGTGGATAATGATTATCACTCACGTTTATCATCTAAATTGTGGATATTATTTCCTTTTGAAAAATAGTATCTATCTCAAATGATTAATACAAACGAGTTTTTCATGGTCAAGTACATGAAAATTATGAGGTACTATACTGATCTGTTCCCTAAATAATATCCTCTTCTTTTTAACTTAGAGGTTGATTTATCGATTGAACGTATTCCTCTATCTATGGAAATATCCAAGACTCCTTATAGAATATAAACCTTCAAGTTGGAATAACTAATGAATAAGTTACATGAGGATATGGAAAAGGGATTTACATTACTTAGTACATCACCATTCAGTTCACCAGTCCTATTCATGAATTATATTGAAGGATCAATGTGCCTCAACATTGATTATAAGGATATCCACAAAATAATGATAAATAAAAAGTATCATACTCTATGAATAGATGACTAGTTCGATCAACTATATTGTTTCATATATTTAGAAATGTTGGACCTTTAAACCAGATATCAACAGTCAATGGTGAAGTGGGAATGTATTCCCATGAATACCTTTTGAATAAGGTATGGATACTATCAGTTCATAGTGATTCCCTTCAGTATCACTAATGAAATATAAATATTTTTAGAGTTTATTAAAATAGTTTTAGATATTACATCAAAATATTATTTTTAGTCATTATAAATTATATTAGAATATACTCCAAAAGATAGGGGACAAGAAGAGTGTTTGAATCTATAATAAAAACATTGAAAAGGGAGAAACATTATGAAATGTACAATAAAAATGTTTTTTAGATAGAATATATATCATTATTATTGAATTTTATCAATAGTAAAGAAATATATTTGGACCCTTCCAAGACAATAAAAATCGAAGAGTGGCCCAAGACACCATATGTAACATAAATCCGTATTTTCCTTAGTCTATCTGAGTATTAACAAATATTTTTTATGACCTTTTCATTATTTTCAAACCAACTAACCAAGATGAATTTTAATGGAGAAATGTTTTTATGGACCAATGAAAGTGAAGATTTCTTTAATGATATTAAAAAGTGGCTTATCACCACTTCAGTACTCATACTTCTAAAAAGTGGGGAACCTTTTTTTTGTATAAAATTATTATTAAAATAAGGATTATGCTATGTAATGAAGAAAAATGATAGAGTGATATTCAATTCCTCAAGGTAATTGAAAATTTATGAGCAAAATTATCCCACTTCTAATCTTGAGTTGGGAGATATGATCATCACATTAAAGATTTGGTGGAATTATCTATATAGGGAGAAGTGTGAAATATATAATGATCATAAGTTTATCAAATATATATTAAAATATAAGGGGGATTAATATGTGCTATAGAATATGGTAAGAGATTATCAAAGACTATGACTACTAAATCCAATACCGTCTTGGAAAATATAATAAATTGGAAGATGCTCTAAGTAGAAATGATACTACAACATTATCAATGATTATAATTGAGAAGTATCCCATCTTGTTTATATTTTTAATGGATGCACATTGTAATCATATAGGAAGGAACATTGTCAATCCTTTCTAAAATGATCACTGAACCCTCATGGAAATAATAATGAATTCTCAATGAAATGATGTCAAAATTGGGAAGAAAATATAATCTATGAGAAAGGGAAATCCTAAGAGTTCAATATTGACATGGAAATAGTTATAATATTATCATCATTTAAATGGTTACCATCTAATTTTGGGATAAATAAGGATCTTCTAAGTCACGCACATATCTCAACCGTCTCTATTCACCTAAGGATTACAAATATTCATCAAGATCTCTGAGGGAACTATTGTTGGTACAATATGAAAGTAAATATTTTTTATTATACATCAATGTTATTGGTATGTTATGAATTGAATTTTTAAATGAAGAGTTATATGTGGATGATGAAACCATTACCCATTCCAAAATGGAAATGGGAATACATTAGCATTTACTTTATTACCAGACATTCAAAGACGTATAGAGAAAATAATGATCTATGGGTTGTTGTGAATATTCTAAAAAATATATCTCATTTATAGAAATTTGTTAGGAATTCTAACTAGATCAACTAACGTGGATATATATTAGAGAAGTGGTAAGGTTTCTTGGAGTACCACTATCTATTGTATCTTATCGAGATCAAAGAATCACCTCCAAGTTCCGGATAATTATTCAAAATACTTGAAACACTAAACTAAACTTAAATATGGATTATCATCTTCAAAATGATGGCCAATCTAATAACACTATTTAGAAACTAGAATAAATGTTAAGATAATGTTCTATGAACTTAAAAGGAGAATGATACCAATGTCTAATAATTTCCATGTTATCTTAATATTTTAGTTTTCACTCGAGCATCAAAATGGATCCATATGAAGCCCTTTATGGGAAAAGATGAAGAACACCAAAATATTGGGAAGAATTCAGTGAACGTAATCTTAAAAAACCTAAAATGGTCAAATAAATTGTGTAAAGGGTGATAACCATTCAGTAGAAAATCAAGTAATTCCAAAGTCGATATAAGATCTATGCAGACAATCATCGATAGATCCAAGAGTTTATGGTTGGAGACATTTTATTGCTATGTATATCTCCATGGAATATGATCATGATATTTAGGAAGAAAGTAAAGCTAATACCTAGGTACACTGGCCCATTTGGGATTCTTGATCATTTCAGAGCTGTGTCCTACTGACTAGTGCATCTGCAAACCATGTCTCAAGTAAACGATGTAATCCATGTATCCCAAATAAGGAAGTAAATACCCTATTTCTCACATGTACAGAATCCATAGGTGGTACATTTGGAAAATGATTTCTCTTACAAGGAGTATCTGGTGAGGATCTTGGACCACAGACATAATGTTATATGGAACAATACTTATCACCTAGAAAAAGTACAATGAAGAAACCAAAAGTAATAAGAAGATACACGGGAACCAGTGGAGGAAATTGAGGACAAATACCCTTACTTGTTTATGTAAAATGAAATTTTTAGAGATAAATTTGAAAAGGGGGGAAGACTGGAATTACCCAAGATTTTATCAATGGAATTGTTTCCCTTCTTATAATTATGAGATATAATATAAATAACCTGCATAGCTTTGAGATCCCAAAAAAACATCATTCTCATAAATTAAAAATGAAATAAGTAATATTCTTAGAAATTAAGAAACCTATACCAATAGAATAGTCGATTGACCTTAGGAATACTAATTTGAACATTAGGAATAGCAATCAAAACAATATAATAGTAAATTCACCGATAAAAGAATAAATCATTTATCCATCTAATAAATGAAAATATGATATAATTATATCAAAGTATCTGAAAATAAATATTTTATAAATGATAAATTAAGTGTTGTAGTTTTTATAAAGTATAAATGATAATTTAAAATTTTATAATTAATATGATGATAAAAATAATATTTTCAAATATGTATTAATAAATTAATATTTTTGTGTCTTATTATTATATGATTATTTTATGATACCTTATTAATTTTTTAATTCAATTATAAAATCTATTATAATATTAGAATTGTTATTTTTTGAAAAAATGATGATTATAATTAAACATTTAATTTCTCATTAAAAAACATTAGTATCATAAAATGGAGTTTATTTTTTAATTCAACACATCAACAATTGGTAAGGGTATGTTTTTGGTATTTTCCAAAAATATTTTTAATTTTTAGTGAAAAGTGAAATACTGTAATTTACTGTATTTAGCAAATACAAAAATTATTGAGTCATTGATTATATATGGATGATGTAAGACCACGATCTCAAAATATCTTTCATTATTTAATATATTTAGTGATAAGGGTAAAAAAAATATTGTATTGATCCAAAAATATATAATAATGAATAGAATAATGAAAAAACACCCATCTCCTCCTCTATAAATACCACTCCCTCAACACCTCTTCTAATCCCACCTTATAAGATTATAATATTTTCAAAGATATACCAAATCCTCTTTGAAAACCATTCGACCATTTCCTTGAGATATTGGTACAAACAAAATGCCAAACCAATTTCCTTAAAGAGGTTATCAAGGATACAAATTCAAGAGGTAAAATCCACTTTATTTTTTTATTTTTAATTTCTTTTCAATTTATTTTATTTTATTATTACATACTCACATCCCCATATAAGAGTGTAATTATAAATATAGTATATTACATATACTGAAATAATATTATTTTAATTGAATAATACATCTTCAAACCTCTTATCTTCTCCATTTTATTCTAAAAATTAGAACATTGTCTGTGAGGTATTGATGCATCGCCTTTGAGTATGACATGTTTTTATTTTCCTTTACCGCCTTGAAGGACGGTCATTAAATAATTATAATGGTTTAAAAATATTGTAAAATACATATTTAGATCTATTTTATGTTTTTTAACTAGTAAATGTACATAATACTAAATAATAAAACAAAACTATTTTTTGATGATAAAAAACAATCAAATTTGTCTATACGATTAAAATTAACATTTTATATAGTGAATCATCCTTATATATAGAAATGAAACAATACATAAGACCATTTATAATTCTTAAAGATCAATAATAACACTTCAATTTGTGATAATTATTCTCATCTTACATTAATTTCAATAATTGAATAAAAGAAACCTAATCATGAAAACCAAGAAATGAATACTCTTAGAATGATGGAATTTAACTCTATAAATCATCATAATGGCCATAAAATAACTAAATAAAATTATAAAAGAAAATTATAAGAGTTTTATTATTTATTAATTAATTTTTATAAGTTTATTATCCAAGAGTATTATCGAGTAATAAGGATATGATGGATATGTATATAATGTTGTTGGTAATCAAACCCACCTGAGCCTAGTCCAAGGAAAAGTTGGTGAATGTTTTCCACCATGTTATCCATTTTTACTAGGGGTTCTCAGTGATGATTGTACAAATCTTGTGTCAGGACCATCTTCACACAACCTAGTGTTTAATAGAAACACTAGTAAACCGATCCCAATCACTCTCTACCACGGGTATGTATTCTAGAAATGGAACCACATATGATATTTTTTTTAAACAAATGACTCCAATGTAGGAAAATAATCTATCTATACCTCTTAACCAACATTAGGAACAAGAATTATAGGCCCAAAAAAATTGATAGGGTTCCAAATGTTGTTGCACTGGGTCCAGTGTCAACAGGGCTGCAGGTAGCACTAGTTGAAAACATTGAATATGCACCACCTTTAGAATGGTGGGATATAGGATGTGGCTCCCCTAAGATGTTTAGAGTTAGAGTATGGAAGAAAATATCTGTTTGAAACTAATGAGGAAGTTATGTCAGGTAAATAAATATGATATCTCGAAGGATTGCACACCTTTTAGATTGACTTCCCAATTATACGATTTAAGCGGTTTCCATCCACATTCTTTCATTATCATGTGATAGATTAACATGAGTTACCACATAATTATTGGAAATTTTCATTCCAGAATCTTTATGCATCATCATCATCCATAGCTAGTGAAGGATAACTGAGTGAGTCTCATGAATCTAGAGAAAGGACACAGAGGAAGATTCTTCCATGCATACAAATTGTCATGAAAATCAATATGATGTATATAATTCATAGATGGTTAAGTCATCTACACAAGTAGAAAAAATTTAATATCATTGAGAGATAACATAAGACCATTCTTATAATGTCCCTTCACTATTATCAACCACCATTCCCCAGGGGGTGGGGGTACTAGATGAAAGTAAACTCTGAAAAAATGCTCAACTGTTTGATAGTTCCATCGATGCCCAGCGGTTTCGGGTCAACAACTGAAATATTAAGCAGTACAACAAAAATGGAGGAATTAGGAATTGTTTCAATATAATAATATATTTAAAAAGGGAATTTTTCATCCACCCAGCCCTATATGATTTGGTACAGACAACATAGATTATATGGAGTCCTTTTTTCCTACATATGGACCTACAATTTTTAAATATGAGCAAGGGTAGGTAGAGATAAGTTATATTGGTGTCCATACACTAGTTTTTCCACCATCATATGGATAAATATCCTTAAACTAGTATAATAATCTTGGTAAGGGAAGACTCATACACTCTAGAACATGGTGAAAAATCATGACAGTCCAATGTTTTGAGATATGTCTATTTGTGTTCTGTAACCCAAAGTAGTGTATTATCCAAACTCAAGAGTGTCTCAGTATGAACCGTTAATACCCCATGACTACTTGTCCAGGAAATTCCTAGTACCCTGAACATTTATATTTGGACAACTATAATGCATAAAAAACATTACCCAATTTCTGAATGGAATGGGTGAGTGAGTATTAAGAGGATGACACAAGGCTTTCTCCACCGTAGGTACTAACTTTTTGGCTAATGAAGGGACCTGTTCAACATCCTAAAATGTTCTGGAAACATAGAAAAATTATTCATACATATTTCTAAGAATGAGGGTTCCCTTTAGCTGGTAGACATCCCATAAGATGATCCTACATCACCATGTGAAAATGGAAAGTGTTCGTACTCAAACACCAACCAATAATTAATTTCGGCAGTATCTTAGTTAGTGAATAATCCAAAAAATGAGACAAGCATACTACCTGGTATAAGTCAAAAACAAAAAATTATTTTGGGAATTCAATGAAAATTTTGTGCACCTAGAATTACCAATCCTAGTCATTAGAGAAACTCAATCTAGACCACAAGTCCCACTTATAGCTCCACCCTCTATTGGTATTTTCTTAATATGTGATGAATATGGAAAAATAATATTCAATTAAATATTACAAGGATATGTCATGTATAAATGGATTAGTTTTTGAACATATATAACCACTCAGAACAATTACATTCTATTTACATGAATCAGAAATGAACTTCTCTGTAACATATATGTTCACTTCAGAATGATCTTGAGACATCTCGAACAAAGAATATTGGAGTTTCTGATCAACTAGTGGAAGGGAAGAAAGATATTTATGTCTAAAGTTATAAAGTGGTAATTATATTGAGAATTGATATAACATAATCTCTTGTAAAATAACATTCGTCAAAACACCATTCTAAGATATGATGTGATATTGAAGATTTTCTTCATTGTTATCAACTGTAGTATTTCTTCTCATAGTTTCAGTCAATGAGGTGGAATCCAGATCCATTTTTTTCCTAAAAAGAATCATAAAAATATGTGATATTCATTGGATAAGGATGAAAAATAATGTAGGTATAAATTGTGAAACTATATTCCACTTCACACACCCAATGTAGGTCAATGAAACACCACTTCTTGAAAGCAATAACCCACTTAGAGTTGGCCCATGACGAGTTTCATAGAAAAGCTCTGGCAAACGAGGTGTGCAGTTCATGGGATTATCATTATAAAATACATATAGCTACTATGAACAAGATTACAAAATTAGTATTTATGGGTTATAAATTTCAGTTCATATAAAATCTATCTATAATTAAAATGCTACATAGAAGAAGTATGTGATCCGAGAGTTCTTGGAGTGCCATGTTTGTGGAGAAATTTGGTAATGGAAAAATGAATTGGGCCCCCTATTTATATGTTTTCCCCTATTTTAGTACTAATTTTGTAACACTATATGGTTCAAAATAGGACCATTTCTTACATCAGAATAGAATCTTCTTGATCTTGATTAGAACCAATTCTAATGGGAAAATTATTTGGGTCCTATAAATTATGCATATAAGAATAACATAATTACTTTAACTTGGAAAAATAGAAGAACATATCAGAATAATAATTTGAAGAAATTGTTCAGAGGGAAATAATACATGAAGAATTGGCTGACCCCATGAAGTAAAAATCACATTGAGAATCACCACTCCACATGGAGTTTCACAACTACACATGGACTGTTTTTCCTCTTCATGGACTTCTGCCACACCGCACAACACCCAGCGAATTAAAATATTTGATGGTGGAGATAGTACTATTGGGTCCTATAAATGAAAGCGTAAGTGTTTATGGGGAAGAATAGTGCCTTCCACCCTTTTGAATGACCCTCCCCCATGAAAAAAATAGTTCATGGGATGAGGCCGTATAGTATGAACATACGAATGAAACCAAGTCATTTACAGGGTTAGATAATGATTTTCACCCTCACGAATGACCCCCACTAACAAAATCATTCATGGGCTTGGAAAACCTTCTCAGTCTTCTACAAAAAAAGCCTCTCAACCCACCTTAGATAAGCATCCAAACCAGTCTCTGGATCCTTCGTTATTCTATAAAAAGACACCTATGGGGACCAAAAAGAGGGACCGAAGAGCTAATATTGAAGAGGTGTGATGATTAAGATAATTAAAAAGACAATCCTTCTAGATTAGTTGGTGGAGATCCATTTATTCCTACCCAGTAAACCTAGCACATGGGATTAAAGTGGAAATAAAAATATTTTAGTCATCCATAAACTTAAAACCCCTTCATGTACATCATTCTTAGGAGAATAAATAAATGACCCATTTGAAAACAAGGAATCCACAAAAAAATTCTTCGCAAGAGGAAGCCTGCCCCAAGTAGAAAAATTATATGTGGTCTGAACTTGTCCATGTGTAGAAACACATTACATGGGCATAAAATATCCCCAAACTGTAACACAGTGCTTGTGTAGAACCCAGTTCCACATAGCGCAATACTATGCTGACTATACCCTCAACCACATAGCAATATCCTTGTTGGAGGTAACCCCATCCCACATAAGAACATTCTACATGGATTTGTTCATCGTTTGGGTAATAAACTCCACCTCACATGACTCCCTTCTATCATATCTTCATGTCCTACTTTTGACGCTTAATGATCCAATCAAATGGAACCATGCCAATGCATCTTCTAGAGCCCCTAACCTCAATAATTACACCACTGAATACATTATTATGTCCAATATACTATACATTAATGTGGTAAGTGGAGTAACGTGTGTATCCTCCTCAACAAGGGGCCCCTCAAAATTTCCTCAAGTCTACATTACCATGATGATGAATATTCCATCCGTATAGGTTCTCATGCAACCCTCACCTTTCATTGGATTGAGGTGAAACACCATCATTTCAATTCAATTAGGGATGATGTTTGTCACTTCAATCTTCACTGGGGACTATAAGGCCAACCCTCATAAGGTAATCAAGCGGCTTTTATTGAGGGATTCATCACTCTATCTCTTCATCGCACCAGCCCAAGATGCAGCTATATGGGACACTAGATGTGACTATCCAATCTAAAAAAACCATAGAGGATACAAAAACAATAAAATGAATCTCTATATCTTTTTGGGATCCAACACATCATCCACCAGTGGAAAGAGTGGATTGTGTGATCTTCATATCCACGACTTCATCTTTTTTCTCACACTGAGCAAGACCCATGTGGTCTTAGAGGTTATTGGTGATCATAAAATGCACATGATACCAAACCTTAAATTGGCCTCTTAATCAGTATAATCCATAATGTTGTAACCGAAAATTCCATCTTATATAGTTTAATACCAAAACCTACCAAAGTACATGCTATTTTATTACTGACTAACTTCGATACAAATGAAGCTTCCTTAAGGTCCAAACCCATCACCCAAATTAACCATAATTTTTTCTAGGACACATTATTGGTAGGATCATATCCACCTGAGAGTTAACATGTCTTCTAGGTCCCTTATGCTACCTCAACATAAGTCTCAGAAAATCCTTTATGAGGAACCTTTCTTCTGGATGTCTTTGCTGCATGACATTAAACTTCCTGGTTTGGTTCTTATGACGCAACATTAATATGTGAAATGACCTATTAAGTGGTACCAAACTATGTGGGTTTTGATTCATCTCATAAGGATATATTGGAATCCCATCTTATGTGTTTGATCCTAACATCAAATCAATTTTGGTCTCCTTGGATGAAAACCACCTCCAGATTACATCGCCACATGAATTAAAACTAATATCATCCAAATGAACGACTAGAGAATAACATATCTCTATAAACAGTTGTATCATTGATGGATAATCTTATGTATATATATATTCCTGAATTTATGGAATCTTTGGATACCTAAAAATGATTCTGAACCCATGTGTGTTTATCATTGGTCGTTACCTTAGGGTGATCCATAAAATACATACATTGAATGAACAAAATATTCATGAAAAAAATCATCCATCTATAAGAGTGTATCAAAATAGGTAATATTTCCCCGAAGGGTGTGATGATCCTGATATCCCATCATCTCAACCAATGCAAGTTCTTATGTTTTGTTGTCTGGGTTACCCAATCAACACATACCTTTCAAAAGTAGGTCCTTGTGTCTTCATGGATATGAAAGTTGTTGGGAATTTCTATCTCCATGATCAAACCTCATTATAGACCATTAAAATTTATTTTACCTAATTTAAATGGTTTCACACAATTCAACCCCTTACAATTAATCATTAGAACCAAATCGTTTTCATTAGAATCAATGTTTAAAATGATATTTATATTATTTAGGCACATCATATTCAAATTTATATTAATATGTCATATAATTTTGAAATACATATTTAATATTTATATTTTAAATGAATTGTTAATTTTTAATAGTTAAATAGACCATATTTAAAATTATATATATATTACATGAAGTAAACTAGAATCAATCCCAATTTGGACATCCACATTCGTATTAATATTAACCATTCAAATGAAATTATTTAAGCGTCTATATTGAAACAACATTCATATGACCACTCATATATTATTAAACTATATCATTTTTATGTTTTGTTAATGTAAAATTAAATTGGTTTTAGAATATAAAATTTTAAATTAAAATTTAACTTTCATATAAAAATTAAAATATGTTTAACTTGTATAAATTATTTATTCTAAATCATAATCATCAATCAACTAGTTTTATGTGTTTCCTTTATGGATTCTATATAATTGATAATGATTATGAATTCACATTTCATAATAATAACTAATATAAAATCCAGTTAATAAAATAATGAAACTCATGTTATAAATGGTTTAATAATATCTCAATAACTCACATGCATAAAATATAAAAAAATTGTATATTACATTCTGTTATTTCATGAGACATGAATCACATTAATATTGCATAACTAAAATTTCAAATTATTAATTCTTTTAATAGACTCCAAAATATATTAAATCATGACAAATGTCATTTATTTAGGTTTAATCATGTATTCTTTTAGTCTCCCTCAATCAAGGGTCTAAATGTCCTATATCATTATATGGGTTGAAAATCTTATATAAGTTGTATAAATTTCATTTCAAGATCCATATTCTATTTATGTATCCGTAGTTTAACCATTAACCAAAATCAGTCATGTTATATATCAGTACATGATAGTTCAAATTTAGTTAACCCTCTTAACCTCAAGTTAAAATACTATTATAATGTATACATGAAAAGTCATATATGTTATAAATAAATACTATATTATATTTGTCGTCCTTTAAAATGGATTACTTGAGATTAAAAATTAAGTAACTCGTATCCCTAAGTGGAATTTATATCTTTATAATAGAACCAAATCATGTAAATGATAACATATAATTACATAAGGTTTTATTTCATTATGATCAATGACTATCTTTATTTTATATACTTTACTTTGAAGGGATTATTATATTACAATATTTCCAGAAAACATATACAAAATATAAATTAATGAAAAATTATTTTTTAACAAAAAATACTGTTTTATACAATAATATCAGTAATACTAAATTATAAGACTACAATTTTTAGAAAATACACCAAATAATCATCACCACACCCATTGAAAATTTTTCCCTTTTGGAAAAAGTATGCCTAATTTTAATTTGTATTATTTACCCATCATTATAATTATTTGAATCATAATGTTCAATATCAATTTATTTTTGGTATACAGACGTTGAATTATATTTATGAAAAAAATATTTTTTCTTTTGAGCTTATAATTTATCATTGACTATATAATTATTTTTATGAATGTGTATAAAAAATTATTGATAACTAATAGCTGAAATCACTTATACCCACTCACCAATATATTTAAGATATCTATATACACTAAATTCATGTAATATATATAAGATATAATATATATGACAACATTTATCATTCTTATGGAATGGTAATCCATAGTATCAATTTTCTCACATTGGTGGAATATAAAAGATTTCATTATTTGAATAAATTATATTATATCATCTATGTTTTAGTTTTTTCATCCCAACATGGATTTCATATAATGTTTCAAAAATAACTTTAACTATCTTATAGGTACATATAGATATATAATGAAAAAAATATTTATCATATGAATAATAAAATTTAATTTTAACCACATCAGTTAACTGGAAAACAGTCCATACATCAACACTAATTTTTTATCTTTCTTATTTTATGTATAATTTTTTTATTTATATTTACCCTTATCTATATTCTCAAATTTTTAATAGAAATCATTATTGTTATCATATAATAATAATATTTTATGTTCCTTGGTATGTGAGGTTGTATCATCAAAAAGAGGTATTGATAAAGTGATAATTCATTTTATAATTTCTTTATTGAAATTAGCCATGGTGAAAAGTTAAAAAATAGATCTACTATTTATTTAAATTTTGATATTTATTTGTATAAACAAAAATAAAAGATTAAAAAATTAAAAATATAAAGTTTATAAGGTTCAACCCCAATGTGAGAGACTACTCGTTTTTATATCTGGTTTGAGTTTCAAATATGGTAATTTACTATACTATACAATTAAATAAAATAGGATATCTGAAAAAAAGACCCATTCTCACCCGATAGGTATTGTAATATGGATCCCACCTATTTCAAATTATATTTACTTATTCATAAACTCTTCATCACTTACTAACTCCTGAAAGGTTTCTTTATTATGGATATTACTAGTGTATAAAGGTTCTTTCTTGACAACCTCTCAAACAATATCACCAATAACCGTTGTCATGATAATTAATCCATATAATAAGATCTTATTTCTTAATGAATTTCTTTGACTGAAAAAATATATTTCTCTATAGTTATAGTCATGTCATGCTCTCTATCCCTACACAAACACAATATTATTCTTCTTGTGTGTTTTCCTTTATGATAAAATAATATCAAATAGATTATCCTTCTTTTTAATCTATAATACATGGATATAATATAGAAGGACACTACTTTTTCTTATCCTGCTTATCTTTGTTCTTCCTCAATTAATTGGATCTATAATTTTCAATTTCAATCTCTAGTTGATCATCTGGATAATCATTGTTAAATATAATTGGATAAAAAAATTATTAATCTCTTCATTTTTTATATTCTCTCTGTATCTTCTAGATATTTGTTTCACTTTTATTCTTCAAACTAATCTATCATAAAATCACATTTATGAAAATTCTATTACATGTTTTTATATCACTCGTTTTTTAAACTCACAATATATCTATAATTATCAATAATTCATGTATATATTAAACACACATTAATTTGATCATACATGAATACATTATAAAAAGTATAATCACTGTTATGTCTTAAAGATCACCCAAAAATATCTCTTCATCATGAATTACCATGTAGAATTATCCTCATGGTGTGATAACATCTCAAATGATAATGCTAAATTTCCCAAATATATCATTTTAAAATTCATTATCAATGTGATAAAAAGTTTTACGGTATGACCGTAGCTTGAATAATTCATTTTCTTAAACCATTATCACAAAATCCAATTGATTGAATCATGATTACAATAAAAATCATGATTTTATAAACACTAAATAACAGAACTTGAATATTCTAAATTAATTATTACTATAGGTAAAGAATAATATAAACAAACTATTATATTTGGGAAGAATATAATTTTTAGCTAAATATATAAAACTTACATATCATAGGAATGAACCTTTTGTATTATATATCTTAAAATTATGTATCAAAATGTGACTCAAAATGTTAACAACTTTTTTCTTAGTAAATTTTATATATATGAAATTTTACCTTTTTGGATTTTAATTTTTAGTGATATGATACTTATATAAAAATTACCTTACCTATATGTTTCATAAGTTTCATAGTGTCTTGATGACTTATAATCTGAAATACCTTTATACAATAAATATTAGTCATATATATTAACTTAAATTTTACACTTTTTAAAATTTCAATTTTCCAAATTTGGATGACAAATATGTTTCCAAGTGTCATCCAACACTTAACTAATATTGTATTTATAATATTTATAATACATTTTGATATTTAATATGATAACCAATACATACATTTTCATTTATAAATTTTCCATTTTTAACTTTATAATTCCAGAACTCTCTTATATAGGATTAAAATTTCATCAAATCACCTCAAGGATTCTCTAACCACACCAAAATATATCCAATAAACATAAATAACATTACAAATTATCACAAGGATACAAATTATCTTTAAATAAATTTAATAACTATTTTACAACATTTAATAACACTTCATAAACTCTTCAATGAATCATTATTTCTATATACGTTAAAATATAAAAAATATTTCTCTTAAGTACATTATCCAATAGATATACTTCATTACATGAAACATCCAATTTTTCTAATAATATATAGATATGTTATCACTCCTCAAGTCCAACTTTTTTCTCATTTAATCATGTATACTCGAGACTTTAATAGCTAGGTTATGGTCCTTCATAAATCCAATATAGATAGCTGTCTTTTTATCCATCATCACTTTTCATTGATTCATTAAAATATTATCTCACCAATCATAATTTGTAAATGCTTCTTCCTAAACACTTAAAAACATCTCAATATTCATTTTTAAGATATGAATGAGTCATCAACATTATGTATAATGGATGATAGATTCTTTCATTTTGTGTCATAAATAATAATTAATTGGGAACTTATATAATAACATTACACAAATTGAAAACATCATTTTATAATGGTATACTTTCTTATTGAAACAAATGCAATCCCCATACAACATAGAGATCTTAAAAGTACACTTTTAGATATATTTACAATGAAATTAAATACCACTATGTTAATATTTTATGATCAACTCTTTTATTATCTCCATTATAGATGATAAATACAAAGGTGTGAAGGGAAGGGTTAAAATCTTCTTTATCACTTAAATTGATAAAATTTTATTATCTCTACCTTATCACATCTTATTCCATTTGAGTGATGAGAAGAATTATATTTCCATATTCAATGAAACTTCAATTAAAAAAATATATTAACACCCAATCTATCTCAATGTAGAAAATAAAATGATTAAAAAAGAAACCAATGTTTAAAAAAAACTACCCAGTATGTGATACCATTTTGGGAATATTTTTCTTGGGACTATTTAACCACTTTTATTGACACACAATAACACTCATCATAAAAAATTAAATTAAAATCATTAACTTCAAATAATTACTCTCCCCTTTAAAATTTAAATTGATTTGAAAAAACTATCCCCTTTAATAATTATATTAATAATAACTTGATTAAAGATATTAAATATGTTATCATACATTGAAATTAACTTTTTGTTAGTACCATGGAGATTTATATATTCATATGAAATTATATGGTCTAGTAGTTTTATTATCTTATTTTATCTTCCTCAATGGATCTATTATAGATTCATGTTATCATGTTTATTGTCTTTATAAAAGATAATCTATATCAAGTATTGAGATAACTTATAGGAATTTTTCTTATATCATGTATTAAAAGTTATTCAATCTTGTTCAATTTTTCCATCTTTCTCCCCATGTATCACTTTTAATTCACTATAAATAAAGAAAAAAACTTACTATATATGGTATTATTGTTCAATGAATTTTCTTATTAGTTAGATAAAAAAGGATAAGAGTTTTTTCTCAACTAATATCTTCTATTCTTCCACAATTTATATTTTGGATAACACTTCGTGGTTTCTTTTCTAAAATTTCCATCACAAACCTCTATTGGTAGAATAGATGTATTACTTATTTAAATTATCTCATTGTATGGGAATTTACACATCATAATCTTTCAAATCAAATTAATCTCATGGTATATACTTTAACCTCTTTAAAATCTAATCTCAGGATGTAAACATTGCCAAAAAATATTGTATGCTCTATCCTGCATATTAGCTACTCCTAGAGAGTGCCTCATGTGAACTCTCATTAAATTAGAACTCATGATTCAGTTTTTTATGCTCCCCATTATCACTTTCACATTATTATATAATTTAAATCATTCTTATTTTAAAAATTTCTCATATTTATTTCATCAATTGAGGTAATATTCTTACCCCATATTATTCGGAATCATTTTTCAATCATCATTAATAATGGTGGTAATGATTTTTTTTCCAATAATTTAAAATTATTATCTATAATACCTTATTGTTTTTCGATGAAAATAATTCTATATAAAGTTAAATAAATTTCCCCTTTTGGTCATATATTTCAAATATTTGTTCGAGAGAGTCAAATCTATTTTGAGTTAATAGACTTTATGAAAACATTTTCATTGCTAACTTCTTCTAAGAATTTTATATTATGTTCCATAGAATATTTCTCATCATTTTAAATCATATTTATTCACACTATTCATTAAAAAATATCATTTTATTTTTTTTATTAGAAAAGTGTCCAGATTAAAAAATGAAATAACCTATGGGGGGGAATGATAAAATGTTTCAATATTTTTTATTTTTCATGGAATCCATTAACTTAATTGTGGATTAAATTTTATTTTCCATAACATTTATATGAAATTAGATTTCATTGATATAAAATAAGTATGTGTATATGTATTAATGTTTTAGAAATGTAATATAGATATTTTAAATCACAATTAAATTCATTTTACATTTCTCGGGGAAAGAAAACATTATAATCCATGCCAATTTTATGAATTTTAGATATGATAAATGGAATATGTTTTTTTTGAAAGGAGAGCTATAAAATATTCTTTATATTCCATATCATATACATATTGTGAATCATTATATAATTATTAAAAAATTATTATTAATGATATTTTTTTATTATATAAAAGACATTAAAAATATCATTCTTAGTTATCTAGAAATAGAAAATATACCTTCATACATTAGTTTGGTGGGGTTAATTATTGTTTTATAAGAAAATTATCATTCAATATTTCATGAAATTCAGAGACAAATTAATAGGATCCATTGGGATTAATCCATGATATACCCTTGACCATTATAAAAAAATAAAGATTAAAAAATTGGGGATATATATTCTTAATGATTTGAATCTAATTATTGATATAAGTATAAGAAAAAATAACATTTTTTGGAAGATTTAATTAGACTACAATAATCCAATTTTTTTTTATGATATCCTTTGAAAGAAGAGAACATAGGGGAACTTCCCACAAGATGGTAAGAAGAACATACATTTGACTGTATTAGGAAAGAAGGAGCATCCATAAAACAAATAAGGGTACAAGGAGAATGTGTCTCTCTAAAAAAGTATTTGGTGATCCTAGTACTTTTCTAGGGTAGGAAGCATACATAATAGAAATCTAAGGTTTAAAAACTGAAGTTAAACTTTTAGGATAGTTAATGGAGGAAATGATTCCACAAATAGTTCAATTGGGGTTTACTAACAAGCCAATCTAATTTTAGCCTATATATCCCACTCCTCTATATCATCTACAATCAATAACCAATCAAGAGATATATGTTGAGGATTCTAGAACATATTTTAGCATATAATTTCACAAATCACAATGATGATTCCGTATATAATCATAAAATTGAGTTTGATTCATTAAGTGGTTTGGTATAGGATATTTTAGAATCATCAAAAAATGTATTTTTTATTTTGATTTAGGATTCAACAATTGGATAATTTTTTAAGCAATTATTATTTTATAAATCATAAAATTTATATAATATTCCCACTAAATCACGTGGAGATTCTATTTTTGGTTAGTTTTTTTAAAATTATATAATTATATATATTTATATATATATCAGAATTATATAATTTTATAGGTTTAATGTTGTAAAGAGAACAATATTAGAATTCTTTAGCTTAGAATATTATATTTCATGTATCTAAAGGAAATAGAAAATTATATACTTAAAATTTTATGTTTGAGGATCATTATTAACTATCAATGGCTTTTTATATATATAGATGCAATTCTAAGCTAAAAAATAATAAATAAAGGCATCATAGAGCTTGTGAGAAATGACATGTTAGGCATGAGAGGGATGTATATTTTTTTCTTTTAATTTTATTATAATATTATATTTTATCATATCAAATAACGTTAATTAAAAAAAAATTAAATAGGTATCTTTAGAAACCATACATCTAATATGGAACAACATGTTTTGAAATAGACACATAATTTATTTCTTTAACGACGATGACTTTAATTTATGGAGAAAAAATGAATTGGTTTCTAAAAGCTTTTATAATGAATAAACTAAGTGTTATATTATATCATATATTTATAGGTACAAAAAATAATCCATAATATTATCATAATTCATAATACTATAAATTATAAGATCTCTCATGTTGTGATTTCTTCAATACCGTTTAGATGTGTTGTATCTACAATCCCTAAGGAAATTCCACTGACTAGTCATGATAAATACTATGTGACGTGAAAGATAACAACAAAAAATGATTGAATTATAAATTTATATTAATATGATGCTAATATTTTATTATTAATATATTTTTATAGAAATATAGGAAGAGTAATGGGATATGATGACTCTATAGGTGATGGTGATCCTTTTAGAGATCAATTCACCCGAGGCCAATATATTCACACCTCTGATCCATATGGAAAAATGGTTGTGGAATCCATTTATTTTCATTAAAAAATGTGTATCCAAATAGTGTGGGACTTTGGTTTTGAGTAATTCACCACATTTTCTATTGATTCTAAATTTCATGGTCTATTTTAAATTTATTCTCTCAGTTAGAATGATTTCTCTAGAAAGAATAGATTATACATGTTGATGTGAATATATATTCTATCAATGAATAAATCGACTTCCTTAATTTATCAATTATTTCTCTATTAATTACACCATAATGGGATGATTAATGGAAACTCTCAACTTTACTCAAGTGAATCACTGAGATATTTGGGTTCTCTGATTTATGGTTGATTTCCTTAGTGTGTAGTTACTATCTTGTTTTATTTCAATCTGATTATCTGAATATAATATCCTAGGGGTTTGAATATGTTACCTTGAATCCTTGTATTTTCAAGATCTAAGAATGCGTAGTCAATTTTGATATGGATAATGTGAGAAATTCTCCAAAAAAATTAAGTTAGAAAACATAGACATAATTAGTTCTATTGGAATCCAAGTACTTTATGGGATATTTCTACTTCAGTGGGTACACCGATTAATCATGATAAAAATACAGAAAGGAAACATATTGATAATTAAGAACACGTGTTTGGAAGGATGATCATTCTACCACTAGAATTGGTGATGTTATCCTAGAAAAATTGAAGGAAACGTCAAATTAAAAATTTTATATGAAATTATTCATCCATATTATTTTGACGATAAGTATATATTATATTTCAAAAGTGACCATAGGAGGGAAAATCTTACTTATATCTTTATTCATATTAAGGCATTATCAAGGCTAGTTGTATAAAATCAATGGATAGAAAGAGGGAAAAATGGAAATATCTTATTAACTATAAGGATGGTGTTATAAATATTTTTGTTGGACCCTCTAGGGTGGAAGAAGTACTTGATCACATGGTCACTACAAATAGAGTCACTAAGATAACATCAGTATCAGATCATACTAAAAATGGTATCCCACTCACGGGGCCACCCGTTGATGTTATCCAAGAAAGAAAGGATTAGTACACACCTGTAGTGGATATAGAAATGTGTTCTTCTCGAGGAAAGTTGAATTATGATATGTGTCTCGCACTAGAGAAAAATAAATTGATCACACCAAACTGTTTCCTATGAAGCCCTAAAATCTAGATAATCTTGAAATAGAAGTGTTTAACACTTCACCAATGACTGTGGAAACACATGTTCATATAGAAGTCACTATGGGGGATTTTAGTGATATTTATAATCTATTTATTATAATTGAGAGTTTCACTCCTGCAAAAATAGATCCCTCACATAGAAAAAAGGATGAAGCTTTCATTAATGTACCATAAGATAAGGATAATATTTGGATGTTTTTTAGGTATTATCTTAATGTAAAGAGTTTTTTTGTAATAAATTCACTCCCTTCAGGGGTAAAATATTGGATGAGAAGGAGAAGGAATATCATATTCATAATAAGGATCCCACTAAGCTGGATACTGACTCTCAGATATCTATGAATTCTAAAAAAGCTAGCTAAACCCAGAATAAGGGTAATTAGAAACGAAATAAGCTAAAAATGGATGAGTATAAAAAGAATGGGACCCATAAAAGGTGTAAAGTGACCTCAAAAATAAATTCTCTCTTATTGAATTTCCAATATTAAAATAATTTCGACACTTATCTAACACTTAGTAATTTCATCTGAAAACAAAAAGAGGACATTATTGAAAACATTGAACATAAGGTAAAGATATAATTTATAAAAATACTCTAATCGGGTATGATAAACTATAAATTGATATCTCAAAACATTAAATTAGCATAACATGAAGCCTTACAGGTCTTCAAAATGAAGGACTTACTAGCCTCTCTTTATCAGAGTGGGTAGAAATATATCACTATCAAAGTTGATATTTAATGATTCTCATACGTTGTCTCCTTCATTAATTCCTAAAATTATTATATTAAGAGGAGATATATCTGTGAGGACCATTCATGCATCTATATCATAGTCAGATATAATATAATTCTTTTGTGTTTACTCACCTATGTCCATAATATAGATGATAAAATTGGTATTATTTTTATCATGGATTCTTATTAGAAATTTTAATTTATTATTTTCCCCATTCTAATACTAGATATTAGAATGGTTAGATATGATTACAGTGATTCTAAATTCATTATTAATTTAATGAAATCTTGAATAACTGATAGGGTTTTAATATATTTATCTCTCTATCTGGAAAAGATTCCATTTCTCCTCTCTCTTGCAGATGTACACCGAAGATCCAATTTTATAACACCACTATTATACTTTATATTATAGAATAAGGTATCAAAGGTCCATGTACTTTCAGATTTAGTAATTAGTAACTATCCTATGATTGTTTTAAAGAATTTATTGTCTGTTAATTATATTATAACTAGACAATGGATTTTAATCAAATGTGTTCCAAGATTAATAAAAGATTCATATATTCCATTTGAGATTAGAGAAATGATAAATTCTAAAATATAGATTCTGATTTATATCTATCTAAAATGAAATTATTGAAGTAATATGAAATATTAATATGTAGGATACCCCCTTTTATGATGAAATTAGGTGTGATCACACTATAGATACCTTAATATAGAGGTATGAAAAGTTTATAAAAGAACAACTTAAACATCATTGGGTGTAACAAAGGGAAAAAATAAAAAATTATTTCATCAATAGGATTCACATGGAAAGGGAGGTGAAATAGAATATATCAACCATGATTATTTAAGGAAACACACATTCTTTAATTGATGACATCAATGATCCTTTGGTATCTCAATACAAAAATTAATTTAATCAGGATAATAATGGGATCATTATTCCCTAACTATATAATATCATCCCCTACTCAGTGATTATCATGAAAATTAATTCTCTTACAACCTACCATATATATGATGATATCAAATTATATTTGTTAGCTATCATTATAGACATCAAATCAAGATGTTATGGTTTTAATAATAAGTGATTTATGCATTATTGGTATATCTTTCACATCATGTTCAAACAAGTAAATAGTAAGGTTTTTAGAAGGGGGTATATCCCCAAGTATTAAGGACTAATTCATCAGTATCCTACATAACAAAGAGAATAAAATAAAGGTTATGGATTTAGGATTCATTATTATTAGGAATAATTAACCTGATATGATTTGTAAAATAATTTCCACAATACTAGGGATCATAAATAATATGCATTTCACCCTTAACCAATTTGTATTTATTCTTAGAATGAATATTTAGTATTTTTTTAAACCACTTCAGAGGTTGTTAATTTACTTCAAGAATACATTTCAAAATTTGAATACTTTCCTCAATTATGTCATCATAAAGTACTTTCACACAATTAACAAGAATTTTATTCTATATATTCTCTATAATTATTTATTATTTTACAAGTTTATATTTTTCATTACATATTTTATCTATAGCTCTAGGATATCTATTTTTTTGAATGGATCACCTTTTGAATTTTTTATTTTCTCTAGAGTGGTGAGACATGGTCATCCTTTATCAGCCCTTTTATTTTGAATGGTTGAAGAATACATTAGTAGATTACTTTTCCAACCCATTAAATAGATATGGATCACTTCTATAAAGTTAATAAAAAACTATATAGTTCCTACTCATTAGTTTTATATTGGTGATATCCTTATATATTGTAAAGATAACATTTACTAAATTAATTATATTTTGAGCATCATTTCACACTTTGAATAGGTGCCTGGATAGGTTATTTCTTGGATAAAATATATTAATAATTTTGGAAAATGATGTCCTGAAGTCAGAAAAATATTTTTATTGAATTATTTCCATGTTATAAAAGTGTTCTGGAATTTTTCTAATCTGTGAATTTAGCTACCTCATAGGAATATTTAAATCCATATATTTGGAATGAATTTCTATTAGTATGACCACACAAATTTCTAGCTAGTAAGTGAATACCCTTTCTCAATTGGGGCACATATTCTTTATTAACTATACTATAATTTCATTTTTTATACTATTTTTTGTATTAATTGTAAATGGAGATAATTATGAGCCTTTTCATTCAAATAAAAAACATTATATCATCTTTCTACATTCATTATAAGGAACATATCATTATCTCATGGAGTAAAATAGTAAAACATGGTAATAGGGGAGGAATGTGAATCAAGAATACCAGGCTCTTCATTTACCCCTAAGTGTATAATTATACCTAGCATATTTATTATTCCAAACATACCACTTATAATTTTATCATAACCAATATTTCTGATTATTTTACTTAAGAAATTAATTTTTCAATGGATTCTTGGAGTGTCCTTCCAAGAGTGATCATTGTGATGATATAATAACGAATTCAGAATTACATCCATCTAATTCTTCCATATTGATCTTATGGATTAATTTATTAATCTATATACTAATTTAATATAAATTATATCCACCTTTATGTTTTGTTAACATTCAAATCTCTCAAAATATTTCTCATTTGGACCATATTTAATCAGACATATCACTAAATACCAATAAGGATATTTCTTCCTTGGAATACATGTAGAAGGAAAACATTTTCTGGATCCTAGATCATTTGGTATCTCTTAATTTCTTGTTGTAATATCAGTATCATTTTGACAGTGAACAGGGTAAACCTGGATTTATTATTTTATTAAATAGGACCTTCTTTACTTCATAAATGAATTTAATTATTTTGATGTTCTGACTCAACATGTTGCTTATAGATGATGAACATCTGGTGGATGGTTGGAAGTTAGTATCAGTCTTCTCTAACTATATGTATTATATGGAATAGATTCAGATCCTTTTTCTTTAAGAGTACATTGTTGGGTAGATATAAAAGTATGGATAAAACAAATTCAGTTTCTCTCTCAAAAATCATGGCAATCTTTATTGATTTATGAATACCCAACAAAATTTGAAGGGAAGTTCATATGTGAGGAATTAATTATGATCCCCTGTGGTTCTTTCATTTGAATATATCTAGATGGTGTGTAATTTTATCCTGTTTAAATGATATTAACCTAAAAAATGGGTAATTCATATGATTATTTTTGAATACATCAAAATGGAAGCCTTATTTCAATATGGTTTGGTGAATAATGAAATGTAATATTTTACTATCATTAAACTGTTGGGTGTAAATGGTTCTCCATGAAATCTAATCATATTTATGTTGTTTGGGTAAATTCCAAAAATATCTTCATATATCAATGTTGATGCGAAAGATATAACTTCTAGTTCACCAGGCCCTATTTCATGTGAATACATCATTAGAACACTATGAACATTCATTAAGTGTTGCTTCCAATATTTCCTTGGTACCTTTATTTCCCTCAAATACATCTTCTGGGAATTCATGCATGATTTTTGTTTTTTTCTATATGAAAAATTATTTTTATACCAGTATTTAGAGCCTTCATTATACCATCCACTTTTTTGTTTAATAAGCTCTGATGGAAAGGGCTATTCAACCCATCTCATGGACTATCGTGAACTATATTATAATTTTTAGAATTTTAAATTGGTAATGGAACTTAACCCTAATGTTGTAAAAAATAATGTCATGAAAAATTCAATATGGTTGTGAAAAGTAACTTATTTTATAAGTAGTTTTTAATAAAATATTAAATTTCTATTTAAAATTTATATATTCTTCTTAAACATCTTTTCCATTATCAATTTTGATTAATTTAATGTGGGTGTTACATTCTCATATTTATTTATAGGATAATTAAAAAGAGAACTATTATTTGTTTTTAAATGATAATTTTATTGAAATCATCCCATTTATATATAGTATAAATATATTGAAATTAATTATTATATAGATTCTATGTATTATGTAGCTTTATTGCAACATGAATGCATACAGTCTAAATAAAATGAATCTTTTACAAGAAATATTGTCTTATTATTTTATATATTTTTTTAAAATATTGTTCATTTTTATCTTTTTTTTTTGATTTAGTATTAATAAACCTAAATTGATATTTTTTAAAACGTGTAAAATCATTGAATTAAAAATTGCAATATTTAATTTCCCCTATTAATTTTTAAATGTTCATATTGCTCATTTTTAATGGGGTTTTATTATTTATGTAATATATTAATGGAAAATATATTTTTATAATGAATTAGGAAAATTTTATTTCTCATGATAATTATTTTAAATTCTTATATGAAAAACAAAATTAAAGTATTCAAGGTCAATTTTTGAAAAAAAATTGATATTTAACAATAACTAATTTTTTTTATAAAATTTTTTAGAACCACCAATTCTAGTTTCTTAACCCTTTATTCTTATATTTAGAGTCTGTATAATGTTTGAGTTATTTTTTCAGAGGTTTTGAGAGGATTTCACATGTTTTAGTGGTGGTTTTGGAGGATCATGTTTTGTGTATGGATAAAAGAAACCTTAAAGTATATCCCTGAAACTGTGGAAGGGATGAATGTGGGAATTGTTCTGTTTCACGGTTGGTGCATGGTTTTAAAATACTGTGTGAATTATTAAGAGAAACCATGCATCATTAAATAGACATAAAAATAATTTTTGGAACATATTTTTCCTAATAGTGTGAGACAACCGTGCGAGGTGTGTCTTTAGGAAAGTTCTACCACACTATTGGTGAATGGGTTTTCAAATATTTCTGTGTATAGTTATTCCACATAAAAATTTTATTCTAATATTAATTAAGCCATTTGACCTTAATTTTTATTCTTAATACCACCATAATCAGAATTACTTTTTCTCCAAATGCATGAGAGATGATCGTCTTTTATCCAAGAGTGAACCATATGCGAATCAATGTGTGTGTGATGCTCATATTCATTGGTATGAACTTGTGTGAACCCTTTATTCTTATAACCAAGGTTATTTTCTTTCACTCTCAAAACCATATATAGAATATTTTATGGATATATCAAATATTTGTGAATGTCTCTATTTTGTGATCAAATAATGATGTTTTTTAGTGTCATTATTCATTTATTACAATATTTGTGAGGTAAGTTGATTCTCTGTTATCACCACTCGACATATAAGTTATAGTATTATATTTAATTTAATTATTTTCTTGAAATTATTGTGAAATATTTTTGTGATTATTGTTGAAAATAATTTTTTGTATTTTCTAGGAAATTGTTGAAGGTTGATTTTTTTTGGAAAAACCTTTTTTATAGTAATTAAAAGATGATTTTAAAAATATGGATTGGTTTTTAAGCATGTAAAGTGTTTTTTAAATTATATAAAGTAATAAGTGTTATCCTTGAATTTATACTACTGATTTTGGAGAAAATGTTTGGGCATGGGTAGAGTGGGATGGATAATGGTCCTGATGTACCATTATCAAACAGGGATAGAGTATGGATGTGGTGTTCCACTATCAATGCTAACACCAAGCATGACTGTTTTTGTGTGTGTGGTTGTGTGAATACAAATAGAAGAACATTCCAAATCAAATGAAAAATATATTAATTTTAGTTTTAATCTTTTATAGGAAAAATTGGTTATGGCCTTGATATAAACTTTTTTTTACTACATAAAACTATTTTATATAAATTATGACAGCAAATTTGGTCTTGGTGGAATGAGTTGGGAATTCTTAAGGTAAATTCAATTGATCTTATACTCAACCCTAGTTGGTATGTTTTTTTGTGTTTTCATATTTTATCTATCGAGACATAGTAAATAGTGTAAAATCATAGTTATTTAATGATGTTTGTTTAAACCGTGGGATTGGTATATTGAGTTATATCTTAGAGCGGGTTGGGTGTTGTTGGTTTAAGTCAATTTGGTGTTTTTGAGTATTTTAGAATTTTGGTTCTCTTTGATTATTTATTTTGGTTTCCAATTGTACACTAATATGGATTATTGGTTTAGTTTTGTGTTGTGGTATTTTTTATACCCATTCATTCTATAGAGGATTGGTGGGTTATTCTTTATGTAATTTGGAAAATTTATTTTTCAAATGGAAAATCATCACCCAATTATTTTTGAGGCCTATAAAATTTATTTCTATCTTTATTGTGTTTTTCACGTCATCGAAGTCATAGTAGAACACCCTTCACCTATCAAGGAATTGGGGATGGGTGTTATGGTACAAATGGTACAAGTCTTGGTCAGCCTAAATGAATTTTTGGAAGAAATGATTTCAGCTTGTTTGGTCCTTGACATTTGAAATAACATCATTCTATCTTCTTGGGATGGTAGATTATTTTTGAAACATGAAACATGTAGAATAAACAAGAATATATAACATATTTATGCTAAACTTCATGTTACAAGGGGTTTTGGGTGTATGAGGGTTTTAAAGCACTTCAATGTGAGGTGTCAATTTATCAAAATGGGTTTAGATGATGATATTTTCATGATATTTATTGATAGTAAGATTCCCTAAAAGAACTAAATTGTTCATTTTTTCTTCTATGGGTAATTAAATGTGAAAAATGTTTTTTTTAAATTTTGAGAACGGTTGATTTTGAAAATCATGGTTTTAGTATTTTAAATCATGGTTAAAATCATAAAAATAGTATAATTATGGAATTTTATGTTTTTTATATATGTTTATGTGGTGAATTATAATTTCTATGCCTTCATTTTCTAATCAGTGACACTTAATGGATTTTAATTCTGTTTATAGTGAATACCACTGTGTAGGCATCATAGAAATCAAAAAAGGGAGGTTAATTTAAATGTGTTTTCACCTAAGCCATAAGTGAACCAAAATCTGGTCCAAATAAATGTCCATTGTTTTTCGGTTGTGGATAGGAGTAATAAGATTGATAAACATCAACAAGTTGAAAAATTTATTCATTTCCAAAACTAGAATTCACCCATATTACACAGGTATTGTGAAATAGAAAAATAAAAAATCTGGTTGAATATAATGAATCAAATATTTAATTTTATTAGGACACTATAAGTGTTTAAAATAAAGTTGGAACTATATATGCTAGAGAATTTGACACTCAAATGATGGTATTTATCAGCTCAGGATCAATTGGAAGATGTCATGACATGTGAGATGGATGAAAACTATTTAACAGAAATTCTATCTTCATACTTTTATTATTATTATAGTAATGGAATTCTTCACCTTGAATTAAGATAATCTATTACTGATGAAGTATGCAAAAAAGTTATGAATTAATTCCACTTTACCTAGGATTATACTGCAACTATTACCATTGGGGAACACATTTTTGAGTCATAATTGATACTAGTTATTTTTTAAAATATATTCATTTACTATATAACAGATTAGATAGAAATGGTCAATCGAGTGACAGTGGAAGAAAGATATATCTATAGATATATTTCTATGGTTAGAATGATTATTACTACGAGAACATGTGGGCACTCTAATTTTGGGAATAAGAGGAAGGGGGACACTTACATCCAGAGTTGTGAAACACCTCAGAATCAAATAACGAGATTAGTATATCTTTCTCTTCAATGCAAAAGTAATCAACGATATTTTCAGTGTGGTTCACTTGATCACATAAAGTGATATTTCATTACACCACTTAGATCATGGCATAACTATAACATGATGGGACATAATCAATTCTATTGTCATAGTTATCCAAGGATGGCTATTAGATACACATATCATGATTCTCATGCATGATATTTTTCAATTGGAAATCTACCACTAGAAATTCTTTACACTAGAATAGAGTAAGCTGAGGTGATGATAAGAACACCATGACTCCCTAAATAGTGAGATTCTAACATTGTATTAAAGGGAAATATAGAACAAGTAAAAAAATTTAGGGATCTAATAATGTTGTCGTGAATGATCAATATGATCCTTTGATTGTTATAAGTATGATTATTTGAAATTATACACTTATACAATGTTTTCTATATAGGTACATCCAACTCAATTATTACATATCACATTGTTTATAATATGGGTTTATAGGTTGAGTGAATGACTTCTCTATTTAAAATTAAAACTCATCTTTTTAAAAGAGAATTTTGTGAATTAATGTGTAAATATTGTACAATAACAATTGCGGGGGGGGGGGGGTGAGTTTTTATGGTATTTAACTATTCTTGAAATGGATATATTTGACTTGATTTTGCGTATGAATTAGTTGACATCAAACAAGGATTGTATCGACTATTATGCCCGGATGGTTAGTTTCACATCTCTCGATGGCATTAATATCTCATTAGAGGAGATTGTGATGTAAAGGAAAGCAGAGAAAGAATTTTGGAATGGGTGGTCAGAAAAATATCTTATTATTTTTTAATGATTAACTTGTAATATTTTAATGTGTTTGAGGGTATAGGTTTTCAAATAATTGTTGTCTAAAATCCGGATTTTTTTCCAAAAAAATCCATGTGGTTTCTACAAAAAAGTAATGTTGAGTCTAAAATTTTTCTCTAATAAATAAACTACCAATATCACATTATACTTACAAGGGGGAACCAATAAAATTGATTGAGTTTAAATTTTAGTTGGAAGAATTGTAATGAAAAGTGTTCATTTGTAAAATAAAATTTCTATTGGTAGAACTGATTTTATTTTTAAGGAAGGTGGATGGAACTCTTATGCTTTGTGTAAATTACAATAATATTAATAAAGTTACAAAAAAGAAATTGTATCCTCTTCCATGAATTGATGATCTATTTGATCAATTATAGGGAGCCCAATGGTTACCTAAAATTGAATTACACATGGGGTATCACCAATTGCGAGTTCATAAGAAGGATATTAGGAAAAGATCTTTTAGAAGAAGATATGAAAATTATGAATACATCGTTTTCCTTTTACTATTATGACTGCACTATCCACCTTTATGGAATTAATGAATAAAATATTTCAAAGGTATTTTAATTCCTTTATGGTTTTCTAATTGGTGATATATTAGTGTATTTTATAAAAAAATCACATCCTAAAAAATATGTAGCTATGGTGTTGGGTATCATGAAGGACTACCATTTTTATTATAATTTATTACTGATTAATTTATTGACACAAGAGGTATATTTTTATGGCCATTTCAGTTAAAAAAAGGAGTTTTTTTGTATCCTAAAATTAGATAAGTTTTTATCTCATACAAAACCCCAAAGATTGTTTTTGATTCACATAGTTTTTTTGGCTTAGGATAATAATATATATATATTCTACATAATTTTTTACATTTGGAACTACTGATGAAAACATTGACATGGAAAGGAACACCTTTCCAATGAATTTTTTTTTTATAAATCCATTCAAGAATTAAATTTTAGACTTTTATCAACACTTATCCAAGAATATCCAATGTCTGGAGGGAGCTATATAGTCAGTCTATTGTGATGTATTGGTATATATTTTGGTACATTTAATAATACTTGGATATCATGTTGGTCCTTATGGTTTATGATAGTTAAAATTTCAATAGAGGAACTATCCAACACATAAATTGGAATCATCTATTTTGGTTCATGCTTTTAATACTATTTTCCATTACATCTTATGTATGAAATTTAAAGTGTTTACAAATCATAAGAGTTTGAAATAAATTTTATGAAAAAGAAATATTAATTTAAGGTATTGGATATCAATGAAATTTATATAAATGTTTGACGTCAACATGATGTATACATCAGTTAAAGAGAACTTAATGGTAGATGAATTGAGTAAAATTCATATAATTAGTTGGCTAAAAAGGCTTCAGACTAGTAGAAACTAATTTTAGTCATAGTGGATATGCATCTATAATGATCAAACTAAGATAGTTTAAAATGTTTGTTTCTAACTGTATTTGGATGAGCATGTTGAATTTTCTGAGGAATCTGATTATGAATATGATATTATGATGTGAAAACTAAAAGGCAGGGAGACCATTAAGGGATAAAATATCTATAATAATTTTGTGAAACATTTTTTGAAAATGTATGGGCATTCCTATAGATTATTAGGAAAAAATTATTTGTTTCTAACACCATTTGAGATGGGGTTTTTACCCTAGGATTTATAAAATTTATAAAGAATCGAAATAATTTTTTTGAGAGGTTTGGAATAAAAAGAGCTATAGCAGAGTATGTATTATGATACCTAATCTATTAGCATGTCAAGGTAGCATATCAAAAATCAAGTAAAATGTTGAAGTCAAAATTGATTCCAATTTGGAAATTGGATCTAATTGTCATGGATATTATAACAGGTTTACCAAGGATGGTAAGGAAACATGATAACATTTGGGTAATAGTGGATTTATTCATAAAGTTAGATCATTTCACCCATATTCATGAATCTAATTCCATGGAATATATTTTAGAATTCTATTTTTGGGAAATTAAAAAGATACACAACATTCTATTATTGATTGTATCTGACTGAGAATCCAGGTTTCTATCTCCATTTTGTAAATCATTATAGAAATACCTTGAAATTCAGTTGACTATGATTATATATTGTCATTATCTAATTCATGGAAATTATGAATGAAAAATACAGGCATTAGAGGACATGATGAGGGCATGATTCATGGATTTTTGTGGCTCATGGAGAGAAAGTATAGATTTATTAGAGTTATAATATAATAAAGGTTATCATCCCTTCAAACATAAAGATCCTTTTGAAGCACTGTATGGGAATCATTTTAATTCACCGCCTTGTTGGGAGGAAACTGGTGAGACTTAACTACATGGGTCTATCATTATGAAGGATACAAGAAAGATGATTCAATTGATTTGAAAGGGAATATAGATGATTCAAAACCATAAAATCCATATTTTGATCATTTTTGTTGACAATTATTAGTTAATAGGAGTCAAAATGTGTTTTTGATAATATGTACAAGACCCAAGAATCATTGTTTTCGTAAGTAGGGAAATTTTTTTCCTTGATATAGAAGACCTTTTGTGATACTTGAATGAGTTGGTAAGATATAATATCTATTTGATTTTCCACCGATGATTAGTTAATCACACAATGAGTTTCATGTATCTAAATTAAAATAGTTACAACATGATCTTGACCATGTGATTTGATGGGATCATATTGAAATATACCTAGATTATATGTCGAGTTATGTGATGGAATAGAGTGCGGATATTTATGAGAAGAACAAGTTTGGTAAAGAATTACTCTAGTGATGGTTTTATGGAAACATAGTCATATTTAGTAAGAAATATGGAATCATGAGATGTTAATGATTGAGAAATATAATGAACCCTTCTAAGACAACTCTGGTTTTTTACATTCTATGGAAGGAAACTATAATGGTGGCGAGAATGTAAAACCCCATGTTTTGGGGACCTTACCCTTAGTTTACTTTGTATGAGTATATGTAATTTTTATGTTAGGTTTAGGGAGGTTCTTATGGGGTTTCCATTTTTAAGAGGCTTTTATAGTGGTGAACAATTTGTGTATGGTTATTAGAAACTATGGGGCGTCCCAATGATACTATGTAGGGGAAGAAAGTGGAAAAAAGGTAGGAGCACGGTTGTCACACTATTTGGTCAAATTGAATGAATAACTCGAAAAAACCATGCATCTTTAAACGTAGGAAAAATTATGTTTAACATATAGTTTTTCTATCCATGTGATATAATCGTGTGATCTATTTCCTTAAGATAGTAACTCCAAACAATTGGTCCAAATATTTTCAAACCATGTAGCCTAGACTTGGGGATTATAGTTTTACCTATTTATATTTTATATCTTATTTTCATTAGTCCATTAAACCCTTGTTTTTTACCCACCCGCTTTATAACACTAATTATTTTATTCCCAAGGTTGAGGATACATCCCCTTCGACCCTAGAGTGATCTATAGAACAATAAAAGTGTATGGGAGGCCTAAATTCATTTGTAAGTACACATTCTTTTACTTTCATCTTGGATCTAATATTATTCTCGCTCTCAAAACCAATTATCTAGTTTATTATGGATATATATTTGTGTTAGGAATGGGTTTATGATGAAATATTTTTGGATTTAGAAACGGGAATGTGGTTGTCATTGGATCATGATGTTTTTTAGTGTCATTATTTGTTTTCAAAAATGGTTGTAAGGTATGTGGATCCTATCATATCTAAAATCAACATAGAACTGGTAGTGTTAGTATTAATTGAATTAATTTCTTGAAATTATTATGTAATTTTGGTGTGATGCTTGATGAAAATCTTATTTTGTTATTGGATTTGAAATTATGGAAGGAGATTATTTTTTTGAAATCCCCCTTGGTTTATAAGTTTAATATAATGATTTAAAATTTTGCCTTATATTTGATGTGTGTGATTTTTTTGATATGAATTAAAAAAATAAATTTATTGAGTGGAATGACATGGAATTATTGGACTAAATGGTTTTGTGTATATTGAGAGCGATGGATAATGGTTGTGAATTACCACAATAAAAGTAGAACATTGTATGGAAAAGAAGTTCCCTCTTTTATGGTAACACAAAGCTTTTGTGTGTGTGTGTGGTTGTGTCTGTGGAAATAGAAATTAATAGCCCAAAAGAAATGAAAAATGGTTTAATGTATGGTTGATGATTTCTTGTGAAAATTTGTAAATGGGTTTCAAATAAACTATTTTTACCACTTAAAACAATATTATGCAAGATTTTCTAACAAGATTCTTTTTATTAGAGTTAGTTGGGAAGTCATTTGGGAAATCTTATATAGTTTAGATTCACCCTTTTCTTCGGCACTGTTGTGAATCTGCAGATTTCATCTATTAATATATAATAAAAGGTAAGGTATCTCAATTATTTATCAATTCTTATTGATAATGTGGGATTATCAAGTGGAGTTGGATATTGGATTGGGTTTGTCATTGTGGGTTGATGTCACTTGGGAGTTTTGAGTTTTCTGATATTTTGGTCCACTTCTAGTATATCTTTTGGCCTCTTCTTTTACTCTGATATAGTTTATTTTTTCATAATGTTTTGATTTTCTTTCTATACTCATGCATCATATATAAGATTAGTCTGTTAATTTTCATATAGTTTGGTTGTTATATCTTTCAAAGGGAAAATATTCCACGAATTATTCTTATGATGCTTGAAATTTTTTTCCAGCGTTCAGTTTCATTGGGATGGTACATAAGTCCTAGTAACACATCCAATACATCTGAATCCAATGAGTAGGGGTGGTAAATTACTTAAATAATGTTTTATATTATATTTCATAATAATTAATAAAAAATAAAGTGTAATAATAATATTTTTTATCCTTGAAATTTCATATTTTACAATAATTATATAAAAATATAACAATAAATAACTTCTTTAACATAATAATTTCTTTGTAAGAATTTTTTTGAAGTGGGTTATTTTATAAAACTATTTGATGAAATACATGTTTTCATCTCTTTTAATATTATTTTCACCAAGAATATATTTTAACTATGGTTATTATAATCATTATAGAAATAAATATATTAAACAACATAACCAAAAATAAAAATATATAATACATGTGAAAAATAAAAAAACAATTATTTTGAAATCCCACAGATAAGATGAAAGACCCTATAAATGACATGAAATATTATAATAGTAATACACGTATACCCAACATATATATATCAAAATGATCTCTCATAATCATAGTGATATCATATGAGGAATGAATATATATCTACTATTAAAATATATATATAAAAATGTATCCTAATTTCTCAATCATATACAATAAATGACCTAGATAATTTGGTAAAAGTAATTTCTATGAATATCACATCGATTTCCTAAAAAATTTCCACTAGAAATAATTAATATAGAAACTATTCCATCATTAATCTCTAACTCATCAAACAATTGATATACAATGGAAAACCCAATGGTACAGAATGTAATTCTAGTGGTTGTGAAATAATAGTTAATAAGACCATCCAAAATAGAATTATAAAAAAACTTTAATAAAACATATTAAGTTCACACATTTTTGAAAACTAAACAATTCAATTAAACCCATAAAAACCACAGGTATGGTCAATTACATAGAGGTACCTATACCACAACATAAATGACATCTCTCTCATGGAATAGATTATAAATAAAAGCATTATTATTAAAAAAATATCACATGCTCATATGATATATTTAATATATCAATTAACATGGAATCCAGACATTATAAAAAATATTCTCATTATATTTGGATAGTCCCACAGAATGAAATGTTTCTCATGAAACACCACCTTCTATCCCTGATTAATTAAAGAAACTCTATATAGAGTATATTTTAGTTTACTGATTTAGTAATCATGTTACAAACCAACACACAAGCTCCCACCTAGCTAGTGATAAGCCAAGTGTGACAACCCCACCAATAGGATAGGGGTTGAAAACCAGCACTAGGAGGGAAAAAAACATATGGGAGGCCTTAGCCTAAACACTTTTATTGGAAAACAAATATCCAAATTTTCATAAAATTTATAAAGTTAAATAATCATCTAATACTAAAATTCATGCATAACATCTTTCCCACATCAAAATTTTAAGAATGTAATGGAAAATGATGTCCAAATACAAGTCCACAAAAAATGAAAAGGCAGTTCAACCATATCTGAAGGATGTGACCGCTATCAAATTTAACAACTATTCATCCATGTCCTATCTATCCCAAACTATGATAATCAATCTTATGGTTCTCCCCGTACTTCATAAAAAAGAATGGCGTCGGTATATGAAATAATATGTGTTAGAAGAGCCCATGTAGGGGTAAGTATAATAATACCCAGTGGAACTCCTTAAAATTAGAAAAAATAACATATAAAGAGTAGTAATATAATTTATACATAATTAATTGAATCAAGATATTATAAATAACAATTGCAAAGAGCACAAATATACTCAGAATAAACTAATAGTATCAAATATGTCTCAACCTCAATGGTAGCTAGTGGATTCGTCTAAAAGAATCATATTAATGCTCTTCTTGGAGATTCCACTCAAACATCCATTATTTTACAAAAGGTGAACACTCAAGAGGTTTTGATCAATGAGTCTAAAAATAGAAGATACACATAGGAACTGCTGTGATTTGTCACCCAGATAGGGCATCACACATAGGACTTATGGGTCACACCACAAGCACTTCTGGAATAATCTACAAAATTAGGGATCATCTTTAAAATGATACTATGAACCCAAATTGATTATCCTAATATATAGAGGATTGATTTCCTATTCATGATGGTCATGTTGATTCCATGAACCCTACCTGTGGTGAACAATGGGATGAGAAAAGATCACTCCCCGGGTCAAACTGAGGGGCACCACAAACTCTATACGAGACTTATAAAATAGAGGGGATAAAATCCTTTATTGAGTATATAATTCCACACTATATTAGAAGAGGTAAGGACCAAGAGAATACACTCAACTGAAAATTGTCAACGCTGAAATGGTCTATGGGTAACCACCCAAACTCATAACAGCGATTAAATAAGAAAACGAGGGATCCAACCCATCCTTTTAAGAAGTAAAAAAAGTGTATCATAGGGATAAATAGTGTGTCTAACTATCCCTGGTATTACCTGTGTCTCACAACCATATGACATGAATTTACCAAAATTCATTGTGTGCCTTATAGTTCTACACTAAACCTAGATGCTAGTCCAACACTTAGCATGTTCCTTCTACCAATACATGTGAACCTTCTGAAGTACAATATTTGTCTCCCCCATATATGGTGTGTGGAGCCACATGGTACCATGAGCATGTAATAGTCGTAAACATCAGTCCATCCACTAAGGGTCACATTACATGTGACATTGAAAAGATGTTGTGTAGCACCATATGAATTTCGGAGGTTGTACTATCAGTATACATTGAGCTGGATTTCTATGAGTCACATAAATGGTGGTCACACCACACTATCTTTGATATTTATCTATATATGGAAACCCTAGTTGCTACATTATGAGGACTACACGACATTTATCCCTATACTATATAAATTATGTAGTTTAGAATGTCAATGAAATTACAAAACATTCTTGTATATTTTGCCTACATCATCATTGTTGAGTAATCTGCTAAAATACCCACTAGGATGCTTGGGTCTGGTTGGCCAAGCCTCCATATTACTAATGGGTGGATTCTGGCCATCCAATTTACATGAGAAACAATACACATCGCACCACATTTCACACCACATGCTGAATCGTAAGGGGGATCTCATATCTGATCTCAATCTACATTCAATTATTATTCATCATCATTACATCACTATCACACACTCTATTATAAACCTACAACATAATATTGATTCATTTGGATGAAGAATTTTCATTCTGTGATCAAATATTGGGTTTTTTTCAAACCTCCAATAATTGAAATAACAACAATGAATGATGTGATGAATGGAGAGGGAAATCAAATTCCAGAAAAGGAGGAATGGTCCATAGTTATTTACAGGATGAAATCACTTATTTGCTGTTATAAAGATGAAATAAATCAAAAAAAAAATATCAATTCCTAAATCCCAAGAAGATATACATGATCCCATACTCTTGAATAATAAAAGAATCAGTCTATTTTTGGTTGTGATTCATGTTTATCATGGGATAATAAAATAGGTAAATAACATAAAAAAATAAACATCCTAACTTGAGTTGAGTCAATTTATGATGATGATAGATTCACATTGGTGTCTTTGTTGAGATACCAAAATTTATGATTGGCTCACCAATCACCAATCCTTGATATTCAATTGTTTATCTATGAATTCAATAAGAATTATACTCCAAAAACTCCACTCAATATATAGGTTTATGCAAATAATCTTAGAGCATGGTCATAATAGGCCATTTTTAATGGAATAATTAGACAACATCATCCAAAATAAAAAATCAATAAAATCAAATATTTAATTGTTATATTATTTTCACCCATGACAGAAATTTATCAAAATTCTTCACGAAGACATAGTTTATGTATTTCTTAGGGTAAAACCCATATTTCTTACTCAATAGTGGTCTCATATTTCTCATCTAAGACCATATTTTAGAGTTATTCTATTATTTCATATAAAACTATCCATGTGTGATTTAATATTTTTTTTTTATATCATGAATGAGACTCTCCAGGACTCAGATTTTCCCATTGTCTTGGTGTCTGGATCTAAAAATAGTCCTTAAAATATTTTAATGTCTTACTATAAAATAATATATATTTTTCATTCTACACACCATTGGTATTTTCATCTCAAAAAAACTACTCAAAAAGTTATCGAAACTGATATGGAATCTGGGTCTTCGACTCTCAAGAGCTATCCCAAAAATTCTCATGTTTTCCCAAAACATTAACTAAGGGGATTTATTTCACATGGAATATATTTCTCCAAGTGATCATCAATCTCTAATAATTACTCTGCATAGGTATCTCCGTCCTCGATGTCTAGCTCACCCCAGAAGATAACATGTGAAAGGTCATGTACAAAACTCCTCACTGCAACATGTAAAAGATGTTGTGTACCCTTTATAACTATGACAATAATGAAATGTGCTAAACCACCTTGCTACCCAAAACAATAACTAGAGAAAGGGCCTATGCAACACAGTGGTATCCTACTACCCCAGCCAAATATCCATAAACCATATCAAGGAGATATCCTTGATAACTCAATATTCTCTCATAAAACTCCAAAGGCCGTCATTATTGGTTCTTATGGTACCCTATATGTTTTTAAGTAGTCTTTATCTTCCCCTAAATGAACTTCACCTTTCACAACCATCGCTATCACTAACACTAGTCCCACTAGCCTTGTCTCCAACTATATTCTACTAGTACTGTAGTTACCTACATGGTCTCCCACATATGTCCTCAAATGGTGTTACACTAATGGTACTACTTTAAATATAGTACTACGCAGAATCTACCTATGTTATATAATCATACAAGCTATGCATCATGGCTAACATGAAAACCTAATGAATGTTCACTTGAACTTGAACAGTCTCTTTTACCTCTCCATCATCTTAGGTTAGATACACCACTCAATTAACAGCAAGTCACAATTGTTATTCATCATATCCCTAATCATGATGTGAAGTAAAAAATCATTGTATAAAATGACCATTAAGGGAATTTCATGATGTCAAAATAACTTCTACAGTCACATGTGTTCCAAACTCTCCACTAATATTTTATCTTGGATGGATAGGAAGTGGGCCCACATGGTGCTAGTCAACAATAACCTAGAGAGCATTATTATTTTACACAGACTATTTAAGACACTTCCAAAATACCAAAAGGATACCATCCCATTACTACTTCCATCCGAGCTCCTTAGCCTACATCTACTGATAGGTGAGATACAAATAATTAAAATCAGCAATAAGATACAAAATCTTTGGACACCTACCTTAGTTCCAACGGATCATTATATATCCTCATATCTTCTGGATTTATTTTTATTGGAATTAATCCACTTCTTCACTATCTTCACATGCATGATGGGCATCATGAACCCTCATTGATCAGGTTTCATGTACTCCCCATCTTTATTAAACCCATCAATAACATGTTTAGTGAATATCAGTTCTTATGATATCTCACAATGGATATCCCTAAGATGTGTGTCTCTAACTCATTGAAGAAGAGAAGGGGAAACAATCATCATCTGGATATATGATCAACCATATTCATCTATAAGGGACAATTGAAAAGAGGTCAACTACTATATATCATCATTCAACAACAGAAAATAAAAAACGTCATTGTGAGCATCTTCTATTACACCCATAGGTGGACCAAGATATCATTGTTTTAACCCTTAATAAGACCATTTTTACTCCCATTAATAATAATAGATATCCATGGAATTGGACCTCTTAAATCTATATCTACCACTTCATGATCCTCTCATAAATATGGTAATTTAAGATCATGTTTAGAATCATCATCAAGTGTATCTTGTTGTCCTCAAATAATCTTAAGTGGACATGTATTTCAATGGAGAATACTACCATAAACCCATCCAAAAATATTTTGAAGGAATCAGTTCATAATTTTCACAACACTTTGGGTGTTCAACATGAAAAAAGGTATCACCATGAACTCAAATAATCCATAGTGGATTTAAAAATTGATATACAGTACATCCTCCACTAGAACATGGAGCTACTGATATCGCATCCTAAGTTCAATTTCTAAGTATCACTTCTCCTCTAACCACTGGGAAAATAGTCATGATTCTTAGGGGTGGAAACTCCTCCCTACAACTCACCTTGTTCTGGAGTCATCAATCCACACCTAAAATTAAGTTGAAATTTGAATCCTAGGAAAACAACATATGGCTACCCATGTGAACAAACTAGGTCTATTAAGGGCCTTTATTTTATAGATCCTCGATTTAAACCTTTGACACGTGTGGCTCTATGGGGTCTTCTGAGATTAGATCATATATAGCGGAAGTATATGAATAAAGTAAAGTTTTTATGGGGATATTTGTATTAATCATTCTCATAGATGATAAAAATTTTAATCCTCTAATTCCATAAGAAATTAAATCTCATTGCATCTGTTAATCCAACAATCATACTAAAAACTTTCTTAGATATTGCTTGTAGCCTCGAACCCACAAGCTTATCCAACACTATCTTGGATCACTCCTTACTAAAGCCAAAAAATCCATCCCATAACTCAGATTCACTATAACTATCACAAGTAATATGTAATTGAGCATGGATTGTAGAAATGTATCATATATTAAGGAAAACATCATAGGGTCATACGACTAATATTGAAAGATTCCATGTGAGAATCTATATCTCATAAAGTCATGCCACATATCTAAAAAATTTTGTGATCACTAATACTCTTTTCTAGAATATAAAAACACAATATTTGGGACAAATTCTCTACCCAAATCTCTATTTCTAGAACTATGGATATATCAAGAAAACAATAGCTTGTGACTATACATATCAAATTTTAAGGAAAAGTATAAAAGTCACATATAATACATTGAATCATTCTTGAATCATCTAGGTGAAAATAATACATTTTTGCAGCAACCCATTGAGCCTGAGGTCCCTGATCCTGGCATGAACCACCTGGGGGTGGTGGTGGTGAAATCATATCAATGTGCTAGCCATATCTTGTATCCCTTTAAGCTTCTATGCCATGACCACCCTTTCAGAACTCCTTATTCCATCCATTTCCCCTACCTAGTAATTCTATCGATTATCTCTCAATTTATTGCATTATGGGTATGAAAATATTTATATACTTATTTATAAAAAGAATAAAAACATATATTCATCAAAATATTGAGTGTTCCTAAGGTAATTTTTGAATGAAACAGCCTCTTATGACTTGACCTTCATTTCATTCCTTCTATTAATGGATCTTGGTCATCCTAGATACTAAAAGACAACTACAATGGAAGGTCATGATATGAATTTGATCCTTATAAATCATAATTTATAGAAAAATAGAGCCATACATGGATCAGTATGATAATATGCATCTACATAAACCACCAATGGTGGGTCTATGTACTGATCATCGAGTGAGAGAACCTTCTACTTTCCTCCCAAAAAGAAAAAAAATTCCTCATGAGTATTCCCCTTAATAAAAGCCTCACCACCAATCAAACCATATTATTGAATCATTTATAGAAACCATTAGTTCTTTCATCATAGAAACACCCTGTAAGTGGAGAAGACATACCACAATAAATGAGTATGCCTGGAGGAGATGACTCAAGAAGGACACATAAAACAAACACATTTATATATTATGCATGTACCAATGTTTTTTCCTAAAACCCATAACATAATTTACCAAGTCAACAGGTAGTTTCTCAATGTCCTGGTGAATGGATATGTCGACTGCCACACCAACACTAAATTCCATGGACTTAGAGATAAACTTCAAACACTTTAGAACTATTTCCCTAGTTTCTAAACCTAAGCTCATAGTTAAAAGACCTACAAAATCTAGTCCAAATATAAAACTCCTATGATGACACTATTTCATGACCCTACCAATAGAGGCATGCCTTGCTTGTTGTAAAATTAGTTTGAAAACCCCATACCTACCTACCATTGTCTAGGGACTAATGACCATCACCAAGTAGGATTATCACACAAATGGAAGGATTGATCATAAGAATTTGTAAACACACTTCCAAAAATTCCCATTAAAATGTTAAATGTTAAAATAATATATCTAATACCAAAATGAAAAAATAACATATATCCCACATTAGTGTATGATAGAAGTACTATAATGAAGAAAGGTCCAAATATAGGACCACAAAAACAAAAAATATATATTCTATCCTAGAAGGGGGGGAGGGCTTCAACAAAAAGTGGCAACAAGTCCAACCATGTTCTATCTAGACCAAACTATTCTACACTTTCTCATGGTCTTTTATGTAATCTATCAAGAGGGATGTTTTTGGTATAATATATAACTTGTGTGGGTGGAGTCCATGCCATAGCGAGTATAACAAAACTTTGAAGGACATCCTAAAATCACTAAATATTTTGCAACTAGAGTAGTCAATTTATTAATACATAGGTATGCCAATAAATATATAAGAAATAATTATATGATAAAATCTATATATACAAATAATAGAATCTATGTCTCAAAGTGTTCTCAATAATTTATCCAACCACATGATTTGGCTCGTGGCTTCGCGATAATTCTCACTCGCGGGATTTCACCACACATGTTAAGGTGTCACTGATGGTGATCACCCGAGCATTTTATACTATTGGGTATTTTCATATAAGATACACTTTAAAACATCAAATATCTAAAATACTAGAGAGGTTGTCATGCCTAGGACCACTGGGGGACACCACAAACCCTTTCAAAATTACTCTTCATGTAGTGGATCATATGTTTGATGATACCGTGAACCCTGCTTGATTGTCCTACAAAACAAGGGATCAATGCTCTGTTCCTGGTGGCTACAACAATACCATGAATCATACCCTGGGTTAATAAAGGAATGATAGAGGATCACACAACATGTCATACGGAGAGGCACCATAGATTCTATTTGAGACTCATCCTATATAGGGGATCAGAGTATTAGGCTGAGGATGTAATACCAAACAATACCCTTATAGGGATAGACAAAGAGAAAACACTAAAACAATAAGGATCTATAAGAAAATATTTTAAGGTTAACCACCTAATTGTATACTAGTGTGGGACTAAAAATAATTTGGGATCCGAGCTATCCTTCAATGATTACGGTATTTATCCCATAAATGGTACATGTTATGTCTCGCTAAGCCTTGCCCTACCCATGTCTCGCACTAACAATAAATTCATTTCTCAAAATATATGACGTTTTTTAAGGTATACATTTCGTATATATGTCCTTATGAAACTCAAAATATTATATATATCCCTATTATTGTAACTTTTTTTAGTACACATTATTTTCCTGACATACATGGCATGTGGAGCCTCATGGGCTCCTAGGCATGTACTCGTCGTACAGTCTTGGTGGTCTTCCAAGGGTTATATGACACATGACTTAGAACCAATTCTGTGTAGAAAAATATAGATTTTTTGGAATATAATCCATTTACACAATGAATTATGCATCTAATATTAACATGGTTTTTCTGCCCACCAAGTGGGGTGTGATATTTACCTCCACATGGAAACCATAGCCACTGCATAGGGATGAAAATAAAGAATGTTCCCCTATAGACTACACAACATGTAGTTTGTAATTTAATCAAAATTCTAGAAAATTCAAATATAATATTCCCACATCAGATCCACTATAAAATCCACTAGAAATTCCAGATCTGGTAGGCTGAGCCTCATCATTTCTGGTGGATAGATTCCATAAATTTTATTGAATTGAGAAATGTTTAATGCCACACCGTGTCACACACCGCATACTAAACTACAACCAAAAAACCACAATTAGATCCTGATATACCTATAATTGACTATATCCATCATCAAATAATTATAACACCCTTGACCACAAACCCACACCACAGTATAAATCTGTTTTGATATAGAACTATTATCTAATGATCTAATGCTAGGCTTTGGTCAAACCGCCAACCACGGAAAAAAGTGATGAATTGTGTAGAAAATAGGAAATAAAATCAGAAAACAAGAAAATTAGAGATGAACCTAAACCATTTTTATGTATACCTCGAACCATTTCTATTATAACAATTAACTAATATCAACAATAAATAATATTATATATTTAAAAATCATAGGAGGAATAAATTGATCTCGAATACATTAATTACGCAAGAATAAATATATTGGTGGATGTGATTAATTTTCACCATGGGATAATTTAATGGGGAAAATAATAATGAAAATAAATCCCCTCTATTAAGTAGTATCGATCACTAATTAATACATATTCAAATTTTTTTCATTGGCAAGATCCCAAAGTTTTTATTGGATCGCTGATTTCCAATCATTATACCATAATTGGTAGACCAAATATCCTCTAGTAAAAATAATCCAATAGACCCATTAAAACCATAGACTTATGTGGCTAACCATAGGTCCTAACCACAAGATGCCTTTTATGATTATAGGATAAGTTCTTTGTGTCAAAAATAAAAAATAAAATAAATTATTTATTTATTTTATTATTTCTACATGTGATTTTACTTTTACAAAACATTTGATCCCAACAATGTTTATGTAATGATGATCTCAAAAATCTTATTCTAGACTCAATAAATGTCTCATGTTTCTTGTACAATACTCAATTAGTGAGTTAATTCATAATTTTATAAACATTATGCCCATGTGATATGATAATTTTAATATTTGTATAATCTCAAAATCAATCTTCTTCAGGCCTCAGAATCTCACCCCATCTTAGGTCATACCTTTAAAAATATTCCTTCAAATATTCCAATTTATTAGAAGAAAACATAGATATATTAGAAATCACTACCATTCCATAAAAATGAAACTATATTAGTAATCATATGGAATTCTTAATACATATTACTTAGGGATTTTTACCACACAGGGAGAGGATATAAAACTTTGAAACATGAACCGGAAGATTCTCTCCAACATTAGATGATGAATTAGTCCCAAAAATGATTTTCATTAGTGTATGTACATCACGAATATTAAATAGTTCAAATAGAACAATAAACTCAATAGATTTAATGAATCAAAAAATCTAGTTTTTCTGCCATTAAATATCTCAGGTACCTTTTATAGATCAAATGCACTACCATAAATGGGAATGCCATGAAATAATTTTGATAAGTATTAAAAAATAATCTTTTCATTTCCTTATATCAATAATGTTATAAATATTATACTGCTTATTTATTACCATCACATCATCACACCTTATGAAAAAATCATACAAATAAAAACCGAAATCCTTAAACCAGATTATAGTATTCTAAAAATAATGGCACTTACATTGACTAAAGTATTTTTTGGTATCCCACTATATATAAAAGTACAATATATATATATATCGGTGTGTTACCTAAAAATAATTATACCACATTCGAACTACGAATGACTATAACCATGATAATTTCTAAGAACAAAAGAAAATCATGATTGTTTTCTCACATCATCATATTATAATAAAAGAATTACTATAAATAAAATGTATCCAAATTTCATTAATATAGAATAATAATATATCATTACTTGTATCTAACACATACAATGCATCTTAAATTCATCAAATTCTGGTTGAAATGATAAAATTATAATCGAATTTGATATTTTAAATGCAAACAAACAACATTAGAAGGGGATTAATAACTACACATAAGAAATTAACACCATTTACCCATTATATTATAACAAATATACAACATAATTCACTTAGTCACAACTATAAATCATTTAATGATATTAAGATTATACATAAAGTGTACTAAACTGGTATTGAAAATTTCTTTTATCAATAATAATACAGAATACATCCCTATGCATTTAGATTTATTTACACTATTCAATTTTATAAATAAACCCATTATCATAGTTGATACAAAGGAATGAATATAAATAAAAGGGTTTGAGAAATACCTAAATTCATTGGGTGATAAAAATCGTGTCAAATGGATCATGGGTTACTACCATATGAATGCCAACCAATATTTATCTTGAGAGGAACAATGTTTATTCATTTTTTCCATCAACTTCTTAGTGCATCTAGGAATCAATGCATATTTTCCTTCTAAATTAATTATTATTCAATCGTAATTTATATTTTTATCTTCAAAAATAAAAAAATGATTATTTAATATCAAATCATCATTACAAACCCCAAATTATCCTAAAGAAAATATTTAAATATCTATTTTTAATAGAAAATATGAATTTCCAAAGAACAATTCAAAAAGTGATGAACAGTGAATCTAAAATTTTTATCATACCACTAAATCAGAAATCACCATATTATATAAAAATTATGGAAATAATAAAAAAAATGATATATTTTATTGTAATTTATTGATAACTATATGATTTTTAATAAATAAAATCAGCAATCTTTTCAAAATAGAAATATAAAATTTGATGTAAACATTTAATTTTAGTTTAACATATCAAATATTAAGGCAAAATATTCATTTTTTAATGAATTAGATTATATAAAAAAATAAAATTAAATTGTTGGATATCAAAAAACATTGTTTCATTATATCAGCTCCTTGGATTAATGATCAAAAGGAAAGATTTAAGATAGATTTGATATAAAGTAATTCTAAATTTTTTAATTATATAAAGTATTATGCTAATAATCTATCAAAAAATATGAATTTATATGAAATTAGATCTTTGAAAATTGGTTAAATATAAATAGTACATAGAAATACATGTCTCATAACTACATGGAGCCCAAACTATAGAGTAATTACCTCACTTTAAAATCAACAGATTTATCAAAATATTAATAATAATTTTATAAAGGTTTATACATATTACATTCCCTCAATATGTAAAGTATATGAAATTTTCAAGAATTTATGTAAATGGAAAAAAATGGATTTTGGTTATATATATCACTAAATATAAAAAATCTATATCTATTTTAATCGTAGAGTATGCTATAAATCCATTGTGATTTTTAAATATAATGATATGTTTCAAATTTTATGATTTATTGTGGATGTGAACCTTTCTCTATCTCAAGCATAATAAATTATTTTGGAAATTAATATCATTATGTGTAATTTTAAAATCAATAGGTTACTTATAAAAAAATTTATTTTCTGAAATAAAAATTTTAAGGTGGGAATTTTTTATGTTTCTATATATTAAATATGTAATAACTATTCCACGCTTTTATATATCCAAAAAATAGATAATTTTAGGTTAATAATTGATTTTTATAATTATTTATATCATACATATTCTTCATGACCACAAATTTTAACCAAAATTAAAATTCTACAAAGATTATCCCAGGTATCATATTATTACTATTATGTTCACTGTATCAAATATCTGTGTATATTTTAATTAATATATCATAACACTAGAAGGAAATAAAAAGTCTAGTTTAATTCATTAATAACTGAACCATGTATAATAATATTTTTTTCTCTTATCAAACAAATCATTCTATTTAGGTATTCTTTTTTGAGTGGGGTTTTATACATTGTCACATTACCTTATGGTTAATAATTTTTAAAAAAATTATTCACCACTATAACATAATCAATGTATTTTAATAATTTTCTATGTTTATTTTATGCTTTATTATTTAACATAATAACTATCTTCTAGGTCATATATTTTTATTTCATTAAAAAACATTACCATACCAATTTATATATATTGTTCAATTTATATAGGGAAAAATAGTTCACTAGTTATTTCTCTATTTATAACGATAATATTTTTTTACTTTTAAGAACAATATATATATATATATTGTAATGGCCCGGGTTTTTGGGGTCCATTACTTGGTAAAAATTTGATGTTGAGGTGTTATGGGTGGTCTAGAAGGCCATCCCAGGTTCTCGGTGACTCCTAGAAGTAGCCTTGGCCTACCGGGAGTCTTGGCCTACCAGTTGACCTAGCCTACCGGTGACCTTGGGGTACCGGTGGCCCTCAACTACGGGAACCTCTCGGCTACCGGTAGCTCTAGGATACCGGTAGATCTAGGCTACAGGTAGCTCTAATCTATAGGTAGCTGTCTCCAACCGGTAGCTCTCGACTATGAGTAGCTGTCGCCAACCGGTATCTCTCCGCTACCGTTAGTTGTCTCCAACTAGTAGATCTCAGCTACCGGTAGCTCTCACCTACCCCCAAGGGTTTTCTAGTAGCGCCTCCTTTTTGCGCTAATTAGTTTTTTTAAACCATGTTTTGACCCCTTTAAGACTGTTTTAAAGCCCATTAATGCCCGTTTAAAATAAATTATTAGTGAGGCACCACTTAAATGAAAAACCATGAGGTGTGTGTCGGTTTAAACTTCCCCAAAAGGCGAGGACCTTTTATGTAACGTGTGGGGTGTCTCAACCATGTGGTTAACCCACGATCCCACTCCTTACGTGGTTTCAAGTTAACTGTCCGGAGAATACTGTATCTCAGCCTTTATAACAAAAGAATTCTCCCCAGGTTTCTTTTTCTCGATCATCCTGCTCGGATTACCCTTCCTCCCGACGAGTCGTACCCCTGTTGCGAAGTTTTCCTTCGCGTTACGTGGAGTTCCTTCCACTCCTGTTTTCCAGTTTCCACGTGATAACTTAACGTCGATCATTGATCAGTCAAGTAGGGGTTTCATCTTCGTCTCTCCTTTCTGTGTATCTTTCTAGGTGGGTACGCTACTGCTTCTATAGAATTGGATGAGCCAAACTTTAATGAAGAAAATAAACGGATTCTGAAGAATGAAGCGGAGGGGTGTGATCGATGATGCTTCTCTGTTTTTATCCCCTTTCATGATTAATGATTTCTAAATTGTGCGGGATTACGCCTACTAAAAATCATGGCCATTGTGGTCTTTATCTATTCACTAATAAACCCTTACCCCTTGTGATGTTTAAATGGCGTGTATCTTGGTTTTGAAACTTTTTTTTCTGTAAAGGAAATTGGTTAATCACGTATATTCGGAAAAATAAATTGGAAGCACCAGGATGAACTCTTTCTATGATAACACCCATTTAAGCCCAGTGGAATTGAAATCATGGAGTGTGTTAAATCTTTTAAATATGAAAATACTTGTTGAGTCTGCCTTGTGTTGGTATTATGAGTTTGGTTGTTTCCTCCACGGTTGGATAGGGGCTTAGATTGATGGGGCGATGCGGGTGGGGATGGGATCCCCTGTTGTATCACGAATTGGGGTGGGATCCTCTATTGTTGAGAAACCATTGGATCTTGGATTTGGGGGACATGGAGATGTATATTGAGGTTTTATTTGGTTCTAGTACTTCGAGGGATGTCTATTATCCCTTTGTTATTGTGACTTTGAAATAGAACCGGGTGTGAATACTTAAATTACTGTTGGCTGTAACTTTTTACCTCGGTTTGTGGTTATGCTTACTAGTTTCCCAATTAGGTGGAGAAACATATTTAAACATTATTACTAAACATGAAAAACAAGAATGGTACAAAAGGGGATTTTATTTGATGTGATTTGTGACTTGGGCATGGGTGTTGTTCTCTTCTCTAATGAATGAATAGTAAAGATAGTGTTCTTTAGGCTGGCTTAAGAAAAACCTAGATTGGGTGAGTTCTTGTTACCTATACATATACTTTTAGTTTTTGTGTTTATTATTCGCGCCCCACCCAAGTTGAGCACTTATTGGCGAACACCCGCACTTCATGGGAGAGGGTGTTTTTTCCAACACTCTTATGAGTGGCTGGTTGTTATCTCTATTTCTGCTCCCTTTCCCGAATAGCCCAAGACTCTACGGGCGGGTTGTGATGGTATGAAGTCCATTATTAGCCCATGAATCTTCGGGTAGGGTAGTGTGGTGGTTGGCCCAGGTGTCTGCGGGAAGGTGGTTTCCCTAGTATCTTCTGGATGAGGCCGAGGTGTCTTCGGGCGTGGCAGTATTTCTTCTAGGCTAGGTGGCTTCAGGCGTGGCTGGTTGTTCTGGCCTAGGTGTTTGCAGGCGTGGTTACGTGTGACAATTGTGGCCCAGGTGTCTGTGGGCGGGTTAGTGGTTGTGGACCAGGTGTTTGCGGGTGGGATGTGTGGTTGTGGCCGAGGTGTGTATGGGAAAGGTATGGTAGTGGGACTGCGGTGATAATGGTGGGATTGGTCTGATGCGTAGGATGTCTCCAATAACCAGTGGGAATGTGGTGCGGGGTACCCAAACATCGATGTGCTATTACTATACATTATTTGACATGAGTTATTTGGGGAGTGTTCCTTGGTGAGGCTTTTGTGGTTAGTTTCCTTGCTAGGTGCTTGGTTATCACTTTTCTTACAGGGCATTAGTATGCCTCCCCACTTGTGCATGAGAGTATTTGTTTCTTCCCTATAGAGTATACTTGTATGCTCACCTACGTATATAAAACTTCTTTCATGATTCCGGAGGACTTCAGGGATCAGGCAGGACCCTCCTAGCTTGGACCTTTGGGGAATTTGCTGTTGTTGTTTCCATTTTCCTTGGTATCTTTTTACCTTTGGTGTTTTGTGACTTGTATCTTTTACCTTTCGACATGCATAAGATAATGGTTTATTTTCATCCGTATTTTCACTTTCAGTTTTGTTGCTGTGGGATTTACTATATTATCTCCCAATCCTATTAAAAAAAGAGGTAATTCCTTCCATTTAGTGTGTCATTTTATACCCTTGGTTCTGGTCACCACTCTGGGACCTATTGAAGGCGGGTTTGGGGGTCATTATCTCTCCTTCAACTTAAAGAAAGAAGGGCCTGACAATATGCTGACCCTTCCCACCTTTTGGTGTAGGCGGGTCGTGATAGAATGGTATCAGAGCTGGTTGAGAGATAAGATAGAGTCTGAAGTTAGGCACAATGAGGATTGCATGGGATGGTAGGGAAATGGTGTCGAGTGACCTTGGTGCATGAATTAGGCCAGGGAAGATCGGCTAGAACATTGGATCTTAGGGCCCCCCGTGATCCGATGCAAGGGCTCTGGACCTACCGAATGACCAAGTGAGGCCACACTGATTGTATGGTAGAGACCCTAGGAAAGGTACATGCATCATAATGACTTGTGTTCTCGTATTTTTGGGGTGTTTTGAGAATTTGAAATAAATAATATGTTTAAAGAGTTTTAAGAACAATATTCTGCACTACATGGGCTTAGGCATTCCTTATTTACCTTGAAGCTATGTCACACAATAGATGCCCACGATTTGTACGGGCAATCGAGGCCCAAGAGTTTGACTTGGCCGATCAGCATAGGGCTGATCGAGTGGAGGAGTACATCCAGTGGCAGAAGATGCTTTGAGCGTTCCAGCGACAGACCCTCGAGAAGTATGAGGGCATCACCTCTGACATGATGATAGAGGGATGGATAGAGGAGCTAGTGATAGCCTTCGGCTTGATTTAGGCTCCGACCGAGTACTGGGTTCCACTGTCCATCAGCCAGATGTGGGGATCACCGCATTAGTTGTGGATGCTGTACCTGGGGGAGAGGAGAGAGGATGGGGTGGGATGGGCTGATTTCAAGGAGTTCTGATCGGAATTCCTCTCTTCTACCATGAAAGCTGGAAAGAGGCAAGAGATACTCTCCCTCCAGTAGGGGATTATGTCGGGAAGGGAGCTGGGGATCAAGTTCAAGGACCTCCTCATCTTTGCTCCGGACCTCTTTCCAGACGAGGAGTCTCGTGCGAGACGTTTAGAGGAGGCGTTCCGACCCTCCCTCCGGCACGCAGTTACCCCCTTCACCTTGCCGAAATACTTGGAGGTCCAGAAGAAGGAAGAGGAGGTAGAGAGGATTCACACGCTGGGCGGTGTGTCACAAGAGAGGATTCAGCTAGGACCATAAAAGGGAAAGGTCGTCAACACCAGACCTCCAGCATCGGGACCCTCTAGGTTCTGACCAGCAGGGAGCAGGCCGCAGCAGTTCCAGTTCCAGTCCCCCGGTCCTCGCCCTTTCCCTACAGGCCCCGGACCGAGGTGCTTCATCTGTGGGAGCCGTAGACATCTCCGGAATCAGTGCTGGGACCGAGTTCAATACGGTAGTGGTGGACATGCCCAACACTCGCCTTAGCAGCAGCTTCCAGCTAGGCCCTTCCAGCAGTAGCAGCAGGGGTAGCGAGCTCCCGCTCCTCCGACGGCATACGTTGCAGGGGCAGGCTGACATCAGGGCGCTCTTCAGGGAACTCGACCAGGGCGTGGTCGGGGAGGTGGCTGATAGCTGAGGGAAAGAGGAGGTGGGCATGGACAGTTTCACGCCATGGAGGCAGCAGTTCCCGCAGGATCGAAGGTAGTTTGAGGTATGATCAGTTTGTTCAGTACCCTTTCATACACCTTGTTCGATACCGGAGCTTCACACTCCTTTGTTTCACCCGGTCTGGCCCGTGCTCCGGGTCTAGATGTCGAGAGACTTCTAATGCCCCAACTGCTGAGCACACTAATCAGAGTTTAGACCAAATTGTTATATGTTTGTATAGGATGCAGACTGATGATAGGGCTATATCAGTCGGTCATGGATCTACTACTGCTACAGATACAGCCATACGATTTCTTCCTAGTCATCGACTGAATTATGTAACCTCATTAACATTGACACTTGTTTTCATAAATTTTTCCACATTGGTATACCATGTATTGGCTCCCAAGATACCCCAAGGGAGGACAAGATGTATCTCACCCAATCACCTTCTGTAAATACATGTACCATTAATTCTAAATTATCATTTTCTCTCTCATATCACATGTATCATGAATAATGTTTCACACTAATTTATGAAAGTTCACATCCATTGGGGTGGGGTGATTCTAAAGAGTCCACATAATAACATTGAATTTTGAAGGAATAGATTTTCACTCCATATTTCTACCAAAGGTGTCAATATATTGTTTTAATTTAACAATATTGTGACAATATGAGTATTTGAAATTGATTAAATAAAATTCATAGAAGAAACAGTGGTAATGATCATTAACCAGTTATATAATTTAAAAATGGGGATTCTACTCATCATTAAACACCTCTTCTATGAACATGGGTTGGGTTCTAGAAAACAAAAAAACTAATAATAAGGATAGGACATGTAACCGCCTGGAACCTTCTTTACCATTACATTGTGAGTATTAAAAGGTGGTAACATTGAAATGAGATAGAGGTATTTGGGGGGGGGGGTAGTTATACTTGGTTCATTACTATAGGTAGTTATTCACACTATGAGTAACGAGTTCATGGCATAAATAATGTTTTTATGGTATCTCCATTACTTAGAAGACATAGTTTCTATAATTTTTTATTACGATCGATTAAATTCATGACATGATGGTCATGATATAAATTATCACAGTGGGGTTTATTTGTTCTATCATTAAAGTTTTAATGGAATGAATAGATATGTTTATAATGTGAAATACCACTATAGTTCATGGGATCAAGCACCATTCTTTTCAGAAGATGTGAGCCGTTTGATGTTCAACGTGTGTACCTTCCATTCCCACCTAGAATAATTTTATTTATAATTTAAAAATATATTTTTACCTATTTATTATTCCCCTCATTATCTCTCTATTTACCTCAATATATAGGTGACCCAGGGTGATTTTGGGAGTCTAATAGTCTCTTCCATTAGAAATCTATCCTTGGCTGGAAAATATTTGATATCAAAAATTTCAAATTGATTTAATGATCCATTCTTTTCATTGAGCCATGTGTTTCATCCACTAATTTCTTTTAAATTTATAATTAATTGGAAATATTTATTTATGGAAGGGAATTATATTTATCTCTTGTCTTATGTGAATCTTTGAGATTGTAATAATTTATATTTATATTGGTTCAATAGAATGAATTGGAATAATGATGCCAATAATCCAAACTAATAAAACAAAAAGTGGGTGGTGTGATAGTTACACAGTTACAAGTTTTCCTTGATCGTTATGTAATAGTTTCATTCTATGTTTTATTTATATAATAGTGTTGTATTTATTTGATAATAACCTTTAAGTGGTTAAATACCTAACTCTGACAAATGAAAATATAAATTGAATATTCTGGTTCCATGATTTACTTGGTTTTGTGTGGCTTGGTATCATTGGTTGATTTTTACTTGGTGTCCTTGGTTGTTTACAAAATGATGTCCTTGGTTTTATGTATCTTGGTGGCCCTATTTATGTGTTGCTTTGTGGCCTTGTTTTTTTGTAGCTTGTTGGCATTTGTGGTCTGTATATTGGTGGATTTGGTTATGAAGTGCAAGAATGATGAGGTGGATTCTTGGTATTAGTTTGATAGAAATATAATAATAATGGGTTTCATAATCATATTTTATCAGTTAAATAATTTGTATGTGTCAATTTAAATAGATAATTAAATAGATAAACATTGGTTGATTAATTTTTAAATAATTTAAATAGAAATGGAACTCAACCTATGAAACCTTTTTATGATTCCTATTATTGGTTATTATACATTAGAGATAACATGTAGTGGTTTGATATTATTAATAAATATAGGGTGGTTATAGAGGTTTTTATTTTTTGACTTCATGGGTGTGGTCTTATTTGTAACTAATATATACCTATATTTTCCTGGGTTTTTTTTACACACCCCACCAATGTTGGATAATCTAATTGATACTTAGATATCCTAGGGTTCATTTTCCCCAAAATATTGTATGGGGAGGAAATGGATGTAATACATCCACCTCACACCCACTCTCTTCTAGTAGATTATTTTGGTGATGCCAGTGGTGGATGATGAGATATGTGATGGGGTCATGAGTTGTTGGGGGGAGGGTATGAGGTTGATTTCCAATAGGTTCACGATACATGACTGCTCTGGTTATGTGATATAATATATGCAGTTAGTACCATAAATGTGATATGTGTATGGTTATGGGTAACATAATGAATAGTTATGGGTTTTAGGTTATGATCAAGGGATGTTATAGGGTAATTCCCCTTGTTATATTTGTTTACACCCTTGGTGATAGTCTCTCACTTAGGGCCTACAAGTGGAATGACTTAGGGGGTCACTCATTCTCTTTATTTTTAGCCTCAAAGGGGCACCAAAGAAGGGGGATTCTTACACGAGAACCTTCGGTATAAGAGTGTAGATCCAACAAATTATTCCTCCTAAAAGATAAATAAACCCTATTAGAGTAATACAATAAGGGCTATCTAATTTTGTTTGGATATTCCCTCATATGTTTTACCACATATGATTTATATTGGATCAGTTATACTAGTTGATAAGATATATACCATACTTTTTATTGATGAACTTTTTATGAAGATAATTCTTATAGATTTACTCCAAAAATAATTTTTCTTTTATAAATTATACATTTTCCACAACTCCCATTATAATAATACATACTTTATAATATTTCGTAGATAGACTATACCAAGTCTCCCAGTGACGACATCCATATTTATGAATGTTCGATATGAAACTATTTAATATGAGATCAATATTCATTATTAACCAATCTACATTTATTTATGTATGAACTCAGAACAATATTAAAGTTATGATTTTAGTTACTAATATAATTAATGAATCAAATAATATCATCATTAAATAATAAGTGGCAGATTTTTGGGAAACAATACCAACCATTAAATGAATGAACCAAAAAATTATAAATTCTTTATAAATATTTACATTGGGAACATCTTGAGAATGTAAAATTAGAGTCATAGAGAGATATTAACATTTTATGAGACCCCTCACTATTTTGAGGATGATAATTATATTTCCCATAAAAGAAATGAAGAACTAATTCTATGTGAAGAAACAACAGAAGTGGTTATACAACCATTTAGAAAAACCAAAACTTCTTAAAAAATTTATAATTAATCCCCACTCAATTTTTTTGTTAAAATATTTCATATTATTTTATTCATATTTTTTTAACCAAACAATCTTTTGGTATAATCTAAGATCATTTCCACATATATACAAGTCACCCTAGAAACTCCTATCTTTTTTAGACTCTATGTTGTTCATAGAGTAATTAATAGTCCATGTGATGAAATTTATTTTTTTAACAAATAAAGGCATGAAAATTTTATGATCAATTTTCCATGACTTTAGGATGGATTTTTCTAAAAAAAATTTGATATCTCTCTTTATGAACACACATAAGGATAGTGGGGGTGCTTACTCTAGGAAAACCTACCCCTATTGAAATAATTTTTAACTACTTCAATGAAATATTTTTTTAGTATGTCCTATCAATTAGAATAAAAGGACCCCCGAAATCTATCAAGTCTTACAAAACTATAGTAAATGAAGTTTTCAATATCATTTTAAAAATATTCTTCCTCTAGAACGGCCACAATCATTATTTTTTAATTATTACAAATGGTCCTCTAGATGTTATAGTTTCACATAATTTGTGTATTAAGATATTATTTAAAAATAGAAATTTCAAACATATTGAATATTTATTCAGTGGTGATTATATTATCTAATACTATTATTAAATATTATACAATCATATTTACTATAATTCACAGGGTAACCTACAGAAACCCTTGGAATTTAGGGTTCCAGTGTAAGGGTATTTTTTAAAGGAATTAAAGTACTGAACAACAAGATTAATGATGAAATTAGATTCACATGAAACCATTATCAATAGGTGAGAAATTTTCATGGTAGGGATCTTTATTTTATTTATTTCTCATATTACTAATATTAATTTTAAATTTAATATTATTCTCTATTTTATTTTGACAACATTCCTTGATTTTTTTATTAATCATAACCTATAACTTCATTCTTCATATAATTTATTTATCATTTAATTATTTTTAAGATTTAGATTTTCCATAATTATTTAACCTCGATATTATTTTCCTTAAATTATTTTTATGGAATAGATTTAATTATCTTCTTCTATATTGTATTTTTGTGATAAAAAAATTAAATGATGAAGAGCATGTATGGCCTTCGTCCCCCTCTTCTCCACCACCCTATCTCCCTTTCTCTTATATATTCAATATTCTTACCCTTATATTTTACTATCCTCAAATGTTTAGATTCATGGATTACTGGGGTGTTTGGAATGATGAATGATGATTGGAATTTTATAATGAGGTGGAATAGATAGTCTTAGTTAGATGCATTATAGTGATGGTGACAATGCAAGGACAAGACACTAAGTGGACATCATACCATGGGGGAATGGTTATAGGCCTAGTATCCACATAACTAAATGAGGAATCCATCTTGAAAACAATGGTATAAAGTTCAAAGGGTGGTGGATGATATTGTTTTTAACTTATTTTATAATCATTTTTGATCAAATAACATCTTTCCTCCTTTATGGTGGGAAGGGATGTAACAAGTAAACCCCCATGAATTTTTTGTGTCACTAGCTGACTAGCTAGTTGGGATCACCAAGAGAGATAAAATTGGTCACCGTGTAAATAGTTCCACATGTAATTATTGTAATTGGGTCCACATGACATGGTAGGGTATATATGACACACACTTTTTGATAGGTTATCACACATGTTGACACTATGTGCATGCACTGTGCATGTTTCATGTGGGTGGGAATAATGTGTTTACACACCATTACCATGGCGACCACAATCTTACATACCGAATCATGTGAGATTCATGTGGAATTACATGTGTCCTGATCAATGGATATAAAATTTGAACCCCATTCCCATTTGGTGTGTTTTTTAATATACCCTATAAGGTTTATATTTTTTTAGATTAAAGAGAATATCTTGAGTATTTTTTATCATAAGTTTTTTAAACATATTAGAACAATTATAAGATTTTTTTATATTTTTAATATTGATATATATGGGATTGAGTGTGATATTTAGAGTGTTCTAATGTTTTGAAACCCTCCGTGGAATTTTACTTTTGTCTGTACATGGATTCCCCTCCACTATCCCCAGGTAGGGTAAGTATTCCTCTCTATTATCTATTTGATATTAGGGTCATTATCCTCTATAACTAGATTATAAAAAGTAAATATTAGTCATACATAATCCGGGATGATATCATTTATGTACAAAGTATATTTTCCCTCCATCTAATTGCACATTCGTGTAATGAATTTGATTTTATATGTATTTCATTAGAAAATTATTTAGATTATTTTTATCGCCATGCACTATGATGGTGTTATATTCCTAGGATAAGTGGGTAAAAATTTTATTTTTGAAATATATTAATATCACACATGTGAATTTTTCTGAAAAAAGTGGAATAACTATAGAATGGGGTCTCAAATTTGAAATATGAGCCCTCTGTTCATTTCAAAACACGAGGTTTACCCTTGTCGTGACATACTATTTGTTAGTGTTATGTGTTGGGATTGATATAATTCATGATAATACATTTAAATAAATTTAATTATAATTTTTTTATTATTAATATAAAATCCTAAACTAATATTATTTTATTTATATGCTTATGTAGACAATTTTTAGGGTTACCACATAAAAATTTTAATTGAGAGGATTTTTTAGAGGGATGAGTTGGAGGAGATCTTAGAGAATGAAATTAGATCTACATTAGATATAGGATAGTTGTTTCATATGTGTTCATGGATATCAAAAACAATTAAAAATTAGGACTTTTAATCATTAGTTATCAATCCAAACTCTCAATAAGATGATTTATTTTGTATATTTAATCTCATTCTCCATCCCGATCAAAATTGAATCAATTCCACAAGAATTAATTGATTCCTTCATTGACGGTTGATTATATTTAATGTTTATTAACTATTCAATGGTTAAAAACCTATTCATTCATCTATTTCATCAACAATGGATCGAGGATAGAAAATAGAAAGGCTTGAGGTTCATTCCTCACATCCTTTTGTTTATGGATTTCTCCACCATTTCATCACACATACATGGTTTATATTTTCCATGGCCAATAGTTCATTTAATATATGATATTTTTTAATTTTTTTATCGTTATTTGACACAATAGATCAATACCATGGGTGTTGTTCTTGATCGAGGGTATGATCAATGGGTGGAAATGAAAGAGAGTAATTATAGGTAGATAAGATAGAACTATTGATTATGTTATTTCTATATTTGAGGTGTGGTGGTGATGAATGGGTAGATGGTGACATTTTCTGAGTAGATCTTAACCCAGATCTAGGTGACAAGTGACCGCAGGGGTCAAGAAACTGTTGATCCTTTATTTTTATTGAGGAAAATAGTAGTAGAGACGTGGAGGATGACATTTATGATAACTATAGGGATATTGAAAATACTGAGTTACACGATATATAATTCAGAATAACATTCCACGTGGGACCTAGTTCAAGTCTAAAGTATCCAAAAAGAGAAAAATATCACACATCATGTGACCCCATCCACACAACATGTAACCCGTATTGGAATATTGGATAATATATCATAGGATATATGGGAATAGTATGTCCATGATTCATGGAAACAACTAGTGTACATGGGAATCCATGTGTACATGAAAAAGACCAGATGGAATGAAAAAAGTACTAGTAGATGTCTATTCATTTTTTATACATATTTACATGTCATTCACTTTGATTTTTATGTTATGAGTGATGAAGAACAAAATGGGTATTCTAGGGGATGGATATGCACATTTTGTATCCCTAGAACATGTTGTTTACCCCCCTTTGAGAGTGTTTGAAGACCATTAAATTATTTATTTTGGAATAGTATAGGTTGAGTGTATTGTCTGGCTCCATTCCCAAAATGGTATGGTGCAGACTAATGTCCACATCCATATATTTTCATCCCATCTATAGGATGTGTATCACATAGAGGTTTGTGTATCCCTCTGTGTTACTATTAATTGAACCTCTATCATTTTTTTTATTATACATTAGGTGGGATTTATGGAATCGGTATGACCCCATGCATGGAGAATTTATCCTCTACCTAGAAGATATTTCTATAGGGTTTATGGTATCATTGGTATATGATCCCCTATATATATTTTTGATATGGATTGGGTTTTTGTGACCCCCAATAGAACTAGGAGCGATCCACTATATGAGTATCGAGGCATTAAAGACCAGTGAGTTTTCTAGGGTGAGGCCCAATGATCAAGAACTATTGGATGACTTTCATCAGTTATAACGTCTCTCTTGGAGTGGGTTGATCCAAAATGAGCTATTATTTGAGAAGAATCCCGCAACTGTAAATTTCGATTTGACTGCCTGGAGACATGATGTGCTTCTTATGTATATCTTGGATTTTTATGCATTAATTGATATATCCTTGTAAGACCGTACTATTCATGTTACTTATTATTTAGCATTTTTCAGGTTTCCTACTGGGTATTGATATACTCATCACAGAATGGGATCTAACCACATGTGCCATGTCAGATGCATCAGATAACCCATTTTATGGTTTACTAAGAAAAAAATGAGCTAGTAGATAATAGCTTGAGCTAGACAGACTGAGGTGTTTTCTAGGTGGTTTCATTTGATAGTAGTTCAATCCTTTTTAGAATGTTGGAATCTAAGATGTTTTTCACTGGGATTGTATTTAGAACCTTATCACTTTTAGCATTTTACTATCATACTTTGTTTGTGGGATATTATATGTATGTATTCATTATTTCCCCTTGTTTTATATTTCATCATTTTAGGATATTATTTATCACTGGGTTTGTAGGTACATTAGGATAATTTCTATCATCTGTGTAAAATTCCTATTCATTTTTTGGCCGCTATACCCTATCCTATTGAAGGTATGGTTGTGGTAGATGTGGTTCTTACCTCATCAGGTCAGGTCGTGATAGAGTGGAATTAGAATAGTTTGATCTACCTTAATTATAGATTATGTTAGTTTTTTTTGGAATTTATGACAACAATGTAACATGTATTGAGTTAAGATACTATGGTAGGGACTATAGTGTTATATTGAAAGCTGACGTATCCATATCCCACGTCTCTGATTACCTTTAATTAGAAATATTACATGTAGACTTTGGATGCATGGAAGCAATTGGTGCATACATCATATAAGAGTGGTTTGTGGTTTTCCATGACTTTTATAACATAGTTACCCAAATATACTCTTTGACTGTGATATATCTTGTTTATCTCAGGATTCCACTATGATGAAATCTAGATAGTTTTACACTATTTGATCATGAATATGATCGAATGAGTGATGGTGATTTATTATAGGGTCTTTTACGTAAGATAATACCTTTGGGTGGATTAAAACCCACACCATCACCTATAGATTAGTAATTTCCCGAAAAATTTATAATTGAAGATGAGATCATACTGCTTTTTTAGCAATAGATTCAAATAAAATGACCTAAAATATTTTGAGGTAAGCTTGATCCCCATGTTCTTGAGGTCCGAGTAGAAAAAATCACTCATGTTTTCAACCCTGTAAGGTTATCAGTTGATCATATGGTGGTCCTCATAGTGAGCCTTCCTCAAGGATCACTAGGTGACGGTGGAGTTTAGTTACTCAGTCACAAAATGAGATAAATCTATGATAGTGGGACTTCTAGAGTCTATTGAGGGAGGAGTTTCGCCTTGACACATTTTGATCAGTGCACATCTAGATTATCCTCATTTTCAAAATGGTTGTGTGACTATGGTAGAGTATTGGCATAGTTAATTGATCTCCTATGATAACCAATGGATAAAGTGTGGATCCATTATTTATGTAACAAGCTTATCAGGAAGACATAAACTGATATATTAGGGATTTAGTGATATCTCATTTCATTAAAATTTATGATAGTGTTAGAGAAGGCCTTATTGATGTGGAGATTCCTAGATGAGTAGGTGATGACAATGGGTTCTTGTAGTGGGAACCCAAGAGTAGAGAACTTAGTAGTAGATAGTTCTTGAAGGTCATAGGGATCTGGGAATGGAATAAACTTTATGAGATAATCCCATGATATAAGATCATCATTGTAGGGCTCTCAACCTGTATAGTGTTATCCAAGGGGGAGTTAGTGATTCTCTTGTGATAATCAGGGACATATGGCATGGGGTTTTCAGACTCATCATACAGTGGATCAGGATGTAGTCAAGAATCCATTTTATCAAATATAGAGGTAGGATCAGAGAGTTCATAATGGTTTAATATGTGGTATATGGTCATATAGTGTAGTAGGAGGTGGTTTTAGGTTTGACCTATTTCTACCACCACCCCATGGTACTCCCTAAAAGGTTCAGGGTGCTGGTGGGTAGGGACAATAAAAACATCTGACTATGGAGGCCTATGTACCTAATGCTCCACGAAAGAGATGAGTTATGATTTTCATATTTTATACCATATATGAAATAATAATAAATAGAGGTTTGATTCATTTCATTATTTCAGATCTCTGGTCAAGGAATTAGAGATTCTTGTTTTGATTTTGGCTCTACCGTTACACTATAAGGCATCTATAGGATGCGATTCAATGATTGTGAACTTCTATTGATAGTGTAATATACTTATTTAAGGTTGGAGATTTTAGGATATATCATTGTAGAAATGATTAGGACTTATTTATTCATGTTATGTATGGACATAAAATTTACAGTTATTGGACAAATTGACTGTTTTATGTGTAGAATGTGGTGTTTCCATAGTGATGGAAAGTTGTTCTTATTTCTGGGTGAAAAGGAAACAGTGGAGAAGTATAAAGGGACCTAGAATAAGATATTTCAACCTATTAGTCACCATTTGGATGGAATGACTCTTTCATTTGTGTAATTTATGGGCTTCTAGTTACTTGCAATGGTGGATGAGTATGATGATGTATTTCTTGAAGATGTTCTAGGGTTACCTTTATTTCAAGTGTTAAACTTATGAATTTACATACACCCCTAGATGACCCCGATATCTACATGAACATATCGGATGCTCCCTACAAATATTTGGAAGTTGAGGGTTCATTAAGACTTGTAAGAGAAGGGATTTTTGATACATGGTGTTTCACCCTAGTTAGTGTAGTGTTGTTCACCAAGAAGGTGGATGTGATTTTGGGTTTATGTGTGGAATAATAGCACTTGAACTAGGTGAGTCTGAAGAATAAGTATTCACTACCAAGTATCAATAACCCCTTGTATTAGTTGAGAGGGGCACATTGGTTCTCGATGATTGACCATAGAGAAAGCTATCAGCACTTGTGATTACGAAATGAGGATTTACTGAATATAGAATTTAAATGAAACTAGTTCACTATGAATACATTTTTATGCCCTTCATTATGAGGAGAACCCCATTATTGTTCATGGGAGTAATGAACCAGGTCATTAACCCATTTCTAGACTGGTTCATGGTTCTTTTCATTGATGAAATCCTTGAGTACTTTGAGTCTGAGGAGAAGCATTAAAGACACTTGAAGATGTTCATGGACACACCAAGAAAGAACCATATTTATGGGAGAATCTATAAGTTTTAGTTTTTAATTCAATAGGTCCACTTCCTAGGATAGTTCATCTCATAGGTAGGAGTGGGAGGAAACCCAGAAATGGTTGAGGCAATTCTATATTAGGAGCTACCCAAGAGTGTTATCAAGGTGTGGAGATTCTGTATGTCAGAAGGGTAATATCTGAGGATTATAACATATTTCTCTAGTGTGACCTAACACATTAAAATAATTAACCAAAAGTTCCAACCTTTCATGTGGATGAAAATATTCTAGTATTACTATTAGGATATGAGGTAGAGGTTGATGAGCACACCCATCTTTATATTTCTAGAGGAGGATGTTGAGTGTGTAGTGTTCTTTGATTCCATAGATATTGTACATTGTTGTGTTCGGAAGAATATGAATAATGTAATTTTCTATGGGTCCATGAATTTGATGCCACAATATTAGAACTATTCACCCCATGATCTAGAGCTAGCATTGTTTGTCTTCACCCTAAAGATGTGGTGAAACTTTTTAATGGAGAGAGGATTATCATCTACTCTTACCACAAGAGTCTGAAGTTTATCTCCTATTTGATAGATCATATTTTGATACAAATAATATGCATAGATTTATTTATAGACTATCACTATAATATTATATAGACTCTATATAAATGGAATTTGGTGGTCGATTCTCTCAATAGATGATCTTATTCCTAGTTGTTGGTTAAGGTTTAATAGTAGTTAGCCTCATTTTAGTATTCCTTAGTGGGCAAGGATGGTGATTCATATCATCAGTCACTGGTTGTTAACACCATTTCTTTTACAATATGTTAGGGAATATCAATGTAGAGATATCGTCTATGGGACCTTACTTACTTGGATATCCACTTTGTGTTCTCTGGATGGATTTTATGAAGGTTGGCCGTTTTCTATACATTTCATAGTATCAATGATGGTACAAGCGATGTTTTTTGAGGAGATGATAATGGAGTCCCATAAATCCCCATTAACGGTACATAAAAGTGTGGAAGTAATGTACTTAGACCATCGAAATCAGTTGTGTTATCCATGAATAAAGAGTTATATTGCAATGTTTTTTTCTCTATGCCTTACATTTCAATAAGAGAATATTGAGAACCATGTTCCAGTAGGTTTTTCTCAACCCCTTTAGAAGACATATTTGAAGTGGGGTGGTGTATTCGAGGACAACATTATGGGGCTACCACACACATATAGGGTACATTATTCCAATTGGGTGATTATAGATAGACTAACCAAGTCACCCACTTCCTATCCTTTTGAGTCCAGCTTTTTATAGTGATCTTAAGACACATGTACATTAAGGATATTTTATAGACTCATATATTTTCCATTATGATCATTATAGATCACGGATCTCACTTCACATCATGATTATAAATAGTATTACAAGATCCATTTCTGAATTGGTTGTGTTTGAGCATGACGTTTCACCCCAGGCTGACTGAAAAACTAAGAAAAACATTCTAGTGTTAGAGGACTTTCTATAGATTTTTATGTTGTATTTTTTACTATTTTTTTAAGGATAGCACTCCCTAAGTATAGTTTTATTAAAAAAATATAACATTTAATTTATTAGTATAGCATCATTCGAGGCCTAGTTTGGGCGACCATGCAGGTCACCACTTTGTTGGACTAATTTAGGTGAGTCATTAGATGTGGGCCTATATTTGGTGTTAGATATGATAAAAACGTTTTATACCATCCAAGATTGGATGTGGATAGTATAGATTCATCAAAATTCTTATTTATATTGAATATGTTTCCCTATGGGGTTTGATTATCGATACAATGTGTTTCTAATGGTCTCACCACAATGTGGATTATCGAGATTTGGTGGCAGTGGAAAGCTATATCTGAGATTCATTAAACCCTTCTAGATACTGTGATGAGTTGGTGAGGTTGTGTACTACATGTCTTTATATTTAAAGTTAGACTGCATACATGATGCTTTCAACATTTCATAGTTTAAGAGGTATGTGAATGAATTTTTACATGTTATCAACTTGTGTGAGATAGACATCGAGGATGAAGATACCATTGTTGAGTAACTAGTTGAGATCAAGTATCCATATGAGAGGATCCTTTATGGGATATCGAATCCCCTATTACGTGTCTGGTGGTAGAAAGTAAATCATTATGAGAGAACCTAGGAGTGAGAGACCCATATGCGAACGTGGTACCCATATATTTTTAGATGTTCCTTCTAATTTTAGGAGGCTACATCTTGAGTTGGGGAGAATATAAGTACCCTAATATACATATACATTTATTTAGATTATTAAATGGATTATTCTAGGAGATATACCTTGAGATAATGTGTGATTATATGTCCTGCTGAACCTAGAATTAATTTATGAAATATTTTATTGTCAAATGTGCGCAATTTTCATAGAAAAGTTAATTAACTATCAAAAGTAGGATCATAGTAGAAATATGAAGCCCTCATTATGTTATTAAAATTACTTTTACTTTAGGTGTTACATAATCTATCTTGGAATCAGGAGGGGAGAATTATCATCTATATGGAAGAATAATTAAATAAATTTAATTATATTTATTTACATATTCGAATAAAATCCTGACCTAATATTTTTCTATTTATATTCTTATGTGGAAAATTTATAGGGTTATTCATATAACCTTGTAAAAGGATAGGATCCATTGAATATAATCTTGGGAGGAGATCTAGGAGAATGACATCAGATCAAGATCAGATCGAATATTATTTCTCAATCTGGGTACATGGATATCCCCGACGATGAAAAAGAAAGAACCTTATTAATTAGGGACCAATTTAAACTCTAAGTAAGATGTTTTATTTTTTTATTTTTAATAACTTTATTTATCCTAATTTAATTTAGATTTAGTCCATGAATAATAATTGATTCAACCATCAATGGTTGATTTTATTTATGGTTGATTAATTTTTCATTGGTTAATTCCCCCTTTTTTGTATATTTTTATTGAAAATAGACCGAGTCTGAAAATGAACAAAGGTTTAGGTTTGTTCCTCATTTTTATGGATTATGGATTTTTCCCCTTTCTTTAAACATTCATCATTGGTTTTTTTAATTAGACAAGGGTTCACTGAATAACTTATATTCAATCGTTTCATTAATGTTTTTTAGTGAAACAAATCCATACCACATGTGTGGTTAATGACCGAGGTGTGATAATGACTTTGAATGAATGATGGAAATAAAGATGAATGTAAAATTTATTTTTTTTCCTTTTTTGATGTGTGATTGTGATAATTGGCTCGATAATGACATTTTTTGAGTAGATCTAAACCCGGATTCTAGAGATCCGTGATGGTAGTGGTTGGCCAACCCTATGTCCTTAATTTATTATGAGGACCTTCGTGGTGATGATTTAGAGGTTGACATGGAGGCTAACTAGTTGGACATGAAAATTATTGGGTTAAATCATGTGTAATCCAAAATTAAATGCCATGTGGAACCCCCCTATGCAACAATAAAAATTTCATGGAGAGTAAATGAACACATGTCGTATGCCCCCATTCACACTCCATTTGACTCGTTTTGTAGGCTATGAGTGTATCTTAAAGGATACAATAGAACATAAAGGGTCACATATAATGGAATGGCCAAAGTACATAGGTACAACCATATACTTGGTTATGGGTAGATAGCATGGGAATGGTTTCTGAATACCACGACACAATGTGATTACTTAGTTACATTATATTTTCTGTGAGGTTTACATGTCATGTAATGCATCACTACACAAGAAGACCAGGGGTAAGATGAACACACTGTGTACCCCTAGTACATGCTATTTACCCACTTTGAGGGTGTACAGAACCCTTTATTTAATTTAGTTTGGACCCATATTGGTTGATAATGATCCACTGGTCCATCCCTTTCTGGTTAAAATGAACAATTATATTCACATCCCAAATTTTTTATCCCATATAAATGGTGATACCAAAAAATGTTTTGTTGTCCCTCCAAAAAGCGAAAGTGTGATCCTCTATCATTTTCTTCTTATACCCTAAGACTTGTTTGCAGAATTATTGATTCCTCCTAAATTAGGGAATTAGTTCTCTATATATAATGTTGTTTAAGTATGGTTTTCAGTATCATTGGTATATAATCCCTTATAGAGAGGGTTTAACCAGATTATATTTTTAGTTTCCCACAGTGGTCCGGGGTGTGATGTCCTATCTAAGTATCTAGGTCTTCAGGGACTAGTGTGTTTTCTTGGATGGGGCCTAATGATAAAGATATCTTGGATGAGTTTCTCTTGTCATAACATGGAATATGGATTGGGTTCTTCCAGACCAAGAATTTATTTGAGCAGAATAATGTGGAAAGAAATTTGGTTGTGACCACATGGAGGTGTAGCGTAATTCACAAGTATATATGGGATTTTTTTATTCATTGATTTATATAACCTTATAATGAGTTTAATATTCATGATTTTTTTGGTTTAATTTTTTCGGTGTGTCGAACAAAGTATTGTTTCAATTTCCACCGCATGTGCTCTACCCACATGTGTTATGTCTTTTCCAGCCAATAACTCATTTGATGGTGTACTAGGTTAACATCGAGTTAGTGGAGCATATCTTGAGAAAGTTAAAATGAAGTTATTTTTGGGAGGATTTATTTGATTATAATCTCCACATTTTGAGTAGGTATTACTCTTTAATTTTCATTGTTGTTGTTGTATTTAGACCCTTATCACTTTCAATACTTTAATGTCGTACTATGATTTTAGGATCATATATGTATTCATGCATTGGTTCTAGTTGTTTTAAAATTTAGCATTTTATGGGCCTAGAGATGTGTGTGTGTGTGTGGAGATAAATTAGGATAATGCCTTTCATGTGGGTCATATTCCAAATCAATGCTTCCCACTAGCCCCTGACCAATTGTAGGTAGTCATAGGGTAGTCACTGTTTGGGCCCCATTGGGAGAGTTCATGAAAATTCATGGCCAATATCCTCCACCATTGTGTTAGTTATGTTGTAACCTTGGTTCCAGTAAGATGAATCTGAGGTATCTTTTATTAGATTAGAATATGATACAAGAAATATGTTCCTGAAGTATTGAGTAGTTTATAATTCTTGTTAAAAAAATACATACATGAAATACTTATTATAATTGAAAAAATAAGATAAAATAAGTATTTTTATTAGAATTCCCTTATTTCTCACTATGTATGCCTTCACATCGATTAGAAAACACATCTAGGTATCCTAGAAAAAATAAAACATAATAAAGGGGTTATATCAGATGATTTTTAAGGGTAAGAAAATATTATAATCTATACATAAATAAGGAATAATCAATATGTAAAACTATAAAACTAAAAAAATTCAATTTATCGATTACTCGAGAATAATATGGAAAGAATAAATTATGATTAAATAATTCCATATAAATAATAACATGATCTTGAAAACCTAATCATATATATTCTAATTAATTTAATAGTTACATGGAATATCAAAAACATAAATCATAATGATGTAATGCATAATGTAAGAAAGCTAAAAAATATCATTGAGGCCTTGTTCAAAGACATCTGATGAATACGTAAGGCCTCAACCAAATTCCTATCTATATTGTCTCATGACACATACTAACACATTTATGGGCTATGGCACGAAATGCCCATAAATTACTAAATCCAATTCATTACTCATATAAAATGGTTTAAACATTATCAACATAATAATTCATATTTGAAGAATAACATATGAAATTTCAATACATACCCTAATCAATAAAAGTAATCGAATACCATCCATATTAAAATTGTTAATCGTAATAAAATTACACATCCCCATTCAAATTGAGCATAAATAATCTACAAAAATAATAATGATAGAATAAATACAACATATCCTAAGAATATCACATGTAAAATTTGGGGTTTATTTTGTTTATGAATACATATACAATGAAAAGTTCCTTTACAACATTTATTATGAAACTATCCTTTTCATTTTGGAAATCACGTTAAAAAAATTTCAAAGAACATTTAAAAAGAATCATTGAAAATGAGATTTTAAATATTGTAAAATATTTATTATAAATTGATTTATTTTGACAATGGAAAATTATAGTCATGTTGTACACATTAAAATAATGATTCCTTTATTTTTTTTGTAAAATATAAACTTGAATTGCTTTGAAAATGACATGAATATTATTTTCAAGGAAGTTTTTAAATTTTTAAAATGTGTAAAAATTAATTTTGAAAATGTTAAAAACATTTTGGATGAATTATTTAGAAAAAATATAGGTTTTTATGAAAGAGGATTTCTGAAAGAAGAGATAAATAAAGTCAGATATTCAAAAAAATTATCAATCATTTTATGTACCAAAAAGTGTAAAAATTGTTTTATTACATTAAAAATAGAATTAAATACATTATATTAAGAAAATTGATTCATTTTAATATTTCCATTTCAAATAATTCCTTTATATGAGATATAAACATAAATAGTCTCGAATAATGATGGGATTTTGAAATAAACCCTTCAAACTTTTGTAACATTTGAATCGTATGCCCCATAATGAAAATGAATTAATATAAATTTTTTAATACCATTATTGTAAACAGATTTATGATATAACATATCTAATTGAAATTATATACACCACACAAAAGAAATTAGTTGGGAATATGACATATGATCCACATTAGTAAAAGTGAGATGTGAAACCAATAAAACTTTTCCTAAAAATATCATATGTTTCTAAACCTACTATATAATAAATATAATTTTTATAAAAATATATTAAAATACTCTTCTCATATATCTTATACTATTTTTTATTTACTTATATTATATTAACTATCATTTAATTACTAATTCTTTTTTAAAATCACTGTTTTGGGTTATAATTTCTTCATCTGTCATGTATGTTTTGGTTTAATAATTTTGTTCCGTGTAATTCAATCATTGTTAAATAATATATATAATTTTAAACATTATATTAATATAATATATATTCATTTTATATTTGTTTAAACTAAACTATCAATATAAGAGATAAAAAATGGATTGCACCACTCATGGGGACTATAGGTTGTGCCTATGCATGCACATTATTTCCAATTCTCTATATGGATGGAATGAAAGGAAAATAAATATTAATTAAATATTAATGAATAATTATAATTTTATTTATATATTAATAAAATAAAACATTTTTAATATCCATGTAAAAATATAGTGGAAAACATTTCACATCTCTACGTGGAGGTGGTAGTCCACACATATGCATGACCGAAAATATTATTTTTCTAATAGATTAGAAGGTAAGAAGTTAGATGTGATATTATATTTCTAAAATAATTTTTTTATAATAAATATATCATTTAATTTTTTTATTTTTTTCTACCTTTCATTTAAATCATAGGTGAAAAATGAATCACATCACTTCGCGAGGTGGTAGTTCGTCAAACACACGAGTGATGTTATATTATCCCTAAAAAATGGATAGTATGGGGTTATATATTATATTATAATTAAATTTATCTAATAATATCATAAATATCATAAAAATATGTTTAATCCATTATTATATATGTCATTCAAGGGCCGTGATGGAAAATTAACTACATTGGTTTGTGAGGTGGTAGTCCTCCGTAAACAATGATCCATGATTTAATTTTCCATTTTATGTTATAAAAAAAGTGATATATGTCATTAAATTAACATAATAACACATTAGTAGATGTTATATATTATTTTTATATATTATAATGGTTTATTTATTGTTAAATAGGTGGATGAAGAAATAAAATAAAATGATCGGTTAGAGATGTTACCTCTTCTTCGAACATTTTTTTTGGCTTGCTCTAATTTACTTTTGGGTTTTTATTAATAAAATAATAAGGATAATTAGATTATATTAGGGAATTAATGAATAATTTTTAGGTATGAATGGATGAATCCATGCATTTTCTTAGTGTGAATGAGTGAGGATTGGGGGTTGCCTTTTATAATTGAGGTGAGTGGAACACATGTAATGTTTGAAAAGAAAAAGGTGTTACCACAATTTTCACCTACCACAATGATAGAAAATATGTAACTATATGACATATAATATATATGGTTTAAATATATCCATAAAATGTATGTTTGATATGTTTTGAGTCATTTTTAACCGTTATCATTTTAGTTTAACCCCTGATAAACTGATTTTATATTTACTACGGTAAACAATTTTCACTGTGTTTAATATTATTGTAAGAAAATAAGTTTACATTATTAGATAATATAAAATTTAATAATTAGAAATGGGAATTCCATTTTTCCATGTTCCACCAACATAATTGTAATTTTTAATTTAAAATTAATCTCACAGACACGATGAGAAAGCAGGTTTTCAAAGATGAATTTTTAAATGGTTTTCAATGTTTCTATAGAAATATTCAATATAAAATTGAATAAAATGTCCTAAATTGGATTAATATATATATAATTTTACACAAATTAATTTTAAAACCATATTAAAATAATATTTTACCTTTATTTATTTGATTTAAATTCTAGTTTTTTTAAAAACCATTATTTTTTAATATTCATAGAAAAATTTATCCATTCATAAAATTATCAAAAAATTATCCAAATTTAAATTTTACATATAGATTTTAAAATTTTATTTATTTTTAATATATATATTTTATAAATGTGGTAAAAATTGATTTTCAATTAATTGATCAGAGCTTGATTAGAACGCCTTTTAGAAAAAATGTTTTTTTTCAGAAATTTTTTTTCTTTTACAATGGTTATTATTTTATTTCTTATAAATAAATAATTATAATTTTCAGAATTTATTTTGTAATATTAATACCTATGAATTTAATGGCTACATAATAAATTTATACGTTATTATAGTTCATGCAGACTTTGGGTTTATTATTCTACAAGCTATTCAAGAGATTACATTTAGAGAAATATATATTATGGGTTGTTTAAGATCATTTTTGAATGTAATTTAATCTATTGAATACATTATTATTCATCTATAATTAAGCAGTGTTAAATTATACATACAATAAATAAATTTATTCCTCTTAATTTGAACTTGTTCTTAGAAATCAATTGTTTGATAATGGGAATTTTTTTACTGAAAAACATCATCATAAATACATTTAATAAAAATTCATCTTGATTAGAAATAATGGGATGTATGAAAGTTTAAAGGTACGATAACTTAACTGAGAGGTAAAAACGCATACATGGAATAAATGAAAAAATAATTATATATATTAATGATATTATTTATCATAATAAAGTTGGTGATAACAGGAAGGTTAATGACCACAAAACCATAAATCTATATAGGGTAAAAATACAATTGATTCATTGAAAAAAAACATATTAGTAAATAATTTTCTTTTCAAGATCGTTTTTCTAGATTCGGAGAATTATTTTACTATCTTGTTATATAATTAAATATACATACTTGATATCTTTTTATTCTATATGAAAAATTTTATACATTATATTTTTTTGATCAATCCCCACTTCATTTCATACTCAAAGAAATGGAAATCCAAAATGATTTTTCATGCAAGAATAAAATTTAACAAATAACTTGAATAATATTTCTTTACTATTATCTCTATATATTTTAAAAACCCAAAATGGTTATCTCATGTTATTCAATAACACCCATAGTTCAACTAAATCCATTCCATTTATAGTTAACCTTAAGACTTATCCCAAATATGTCTACTCAAATTCAAAGTCTATAAAATTTGAAGGAAGGTCACTAACTCAAAATTACATTCCCCATTCAATATAATGTTTCTAGTAATGCCCCATTCAAAATATTTTAATACCTTGAGACTATAAACCATTAATGAAAAACATTCATGACTCTAAAAAAAATCTAAACTTATCAAAAATATTATATATAATAATTCATGTTGTATACTCAATCAATGATGAAATAAACCATGAATCATCAGACTAATTTCGTGCTCACAAAAATTATCAAATAAACATATAACTGTAATTATTATAGAAAAATAAATAATATATCATTGGTCTCTTCCATTAATCACGTGTTTTATAAAAAGATAAATTTTCCACTAAATATTTTTTCTTGGTCATCGACACCATTCAACATATGCTCTTAAATCCTTCATGAAATAGTACTATAGTAAAATCCTTATATACAAAATATAATTGATTAAAATACTATTATAACATAATTATTTAATTGAAACACAAGAACATTAATCACTTCACTTCATTTGTAGTAATATCATAATCTTGACCATGATCCCTTTTCTTATTTTGTGACAAACTCCCTTGACGCTTGGGGAATTCATTTACGTAGTTTCCCATATATTTATAGTTAATGCATTGAACAATAGAAATTTTATTATTTTCTTTTCAATCATGATCATAGTTGTATTTTTCTCTACACTTGAAGAAAACATATCTTCTTTTTAGGTATGTACCATGGTGTTTCTTTATATAAGTATCACATGTGGGAAAATCCTTCATTCCCTTCATCCCATTATCTAATTTTTGTCCTGATTTCTTCCTCATCAATTTATTCCATTCAAATCCATATGAAATATTGAATTATTTCTCAAGATAATATGTACTATTGTGATGAGAATATTTGGGTGAGTAGTGCCACTCAAAGGATTGTCTTATTCCCATCAATGAAATTGTTAATCTTATTCTGTGGTTAATATGCATATTCCTTCGACTAGGAAACATTTCTAAAAAAATGAACACAATAAATTAGATTATAAAATTTTGAAACATATTGTATTATAACTAAACTAATTAAAAAATTACTATAAATTGAAAATTGTATTCATAGATAGTCTCATAATCATAAAAATTTCCACTCCTTCATAATGGGTTTTAGTGAAAATGTGATTTATCCTAAACAAATTCGCAAGAGAGTATCAATGTTGGTTTATAGTAAGTCTCAGATTCATACAATAGGTGGTTATCAGGTCATTCCCAATGCACCCATTTCATATTTGTTACCCCTAGGTAAATCTATTCCATAACCACCATCTCTTTTTGTATCTATATCGAGATATATTTTTATGGAAAATCAATATAATATATTACTTAACAAAATATTATGATTTTATTATAAGCATATCATGAAATTATATCATAGGGTTATATTCCCTATTCTATTTTTTCCTAAATCTACTTACCAAGGTTCTTATTTAACTTCATCGTATACCAACTACAGTGACCCTAACCTAAATAAACTAGAACCATTGTCTACATTATTAAATTACAATTATATTCAATGAATCAAATAATCGAGGGACAAATAGTTAATTAGTATCAGTAAACTATATATATATATATGTGAAATTATTTATAAAATTAAATATATAAAATTAAAAAGACTTTCCTTTGATAACACCATTATTCTTTATAGTGTATCCCTATATATCAAGCATAGAAAAATCATGGTATCCATGGGAAAATAAAACATAAGAAAGTGGTGATATCAAATTCTATGTAAGGGTAAGAAAACAATGGAATCTAGGAAAAAAATAAAAAATAAATAAGGAAAGTTAAATCATTCAATGAAATCATTTTTTTAATAACTTGATTATAATATGGTAGTTTTAAATTTTGATCAAATAATTCCATATAAATAATCACATGAGCTTCAAAAACATAACAATGGATATTTTACTAATATAATTTCCAAATTAATTATAAATAAATGAATTCATAATGATTTAGTGAATAATTCCAAACATATTAAACATACCATCATGTCCTTGTGGTAGGACATCTGAATAAATGAGTAAGGACTTAGCCCAAATAAAATATAGTTTATCTCATGAGGCATACCAATGTATCGAGAGGATATAGCGAGCCCCATCCATCACTTACGAAGTCTAATGAATTCAATTTTTGAAAGGGGTGAAATATAATTAACATAAATACTACTATTGAAAAATTATCCTATAAAATTTTAATAATTATGCAAAACAATATACATAATCATAAACAATCCATAGTAAAATTTTGAATGGTAATAAAATTATACACACATGGTAAAACTTATCATAAGATGAAGAGATAAATAATTATTATGGTATCAATAAAACACATCCTTAGTGTATAATATGTAAAATATAGTATTGATTTATTTGATGAATAAAAAAACTATGGAAATATCTTTAAAAATACTTTTATGTAAAATAATATTTTTCATTTTTAAAATACCCTTTTAAAAAATCACATATTTTTTTGTAAAAAAATTTAATTGAGAATTACTTTTTAAACATTTAAATTAACAATTAAAAAATTGATTGGTTATTATTATAGAATTTCATGTTCATTTCATACACATTAAAACAAGTATTTCTTTCAAATTTTTAGAAAAATCCAAATAAGAATAGTTTTGAAAATGGAATGAAGATTCTTTTGAAAAATAATTTCTAAAAAGAAAAATTGGGTAAAAATTTATTTAATAAATTATTCTTAAAATTATAACAAAAATTAAAAAACATTTTTATAATTCATGGGGTATGATGATAAACGTTTTTCGACTTAGAAATAAATAATTTATTATTTTCATAACATCATTTTCTCAATCATTTTAGGTACCTAAGAGTACGAAATGGTATTATTACATGAAAAAATAAATGGATAACTTGATTTAAAAGAAATATATTTCTTTTAAGATATAAATAACAAATAATTTTTCCAATGGAGGAATAAACATTTACAATCCCAAAAAATTATTAGATTGTGAAAAAAACCCTTACCACTTTGGTAACTTCTGAATTATAGGCCCCATAAAATAAATGACATAAAATGAAACCATAAATAAAATTCATATAAATAGACTCATGATATAAAATTTTACAGGGAAATTATATACACCCAAAAAATTAAATAAGTTGTGAATATGGAATAATTATCATGGAAGAAAATGTGACACAAGAAACCCATTCCATTTATTTGACATCTTTCGTATGTGTATGAAATTTAAATATAACAATTATGGTTTTATTAAATATATTTTAAAGAACCATAATCGTATATATAATACTATATATGATTTACTTATATTCTTTTATCTTTCATTTATTATTAATTCATTGTGAAAATATCAATTTTGGGTGATTATTGTTTGTCCTTTGATATATGTTTTTGTTCTGTAATTTTTGTAATTTTAATTTTATCACTGTAAAATAATCATAAAAATTTTAACCATGATATAAAAATCATATATATTAATTATATATATATATAGAGTAATCTATAGATTATAGAGATAAAAATACATTAAACTGTTCATGGAGATAGTAAGTCCTACATTTGCAATAACGTTGTTTCCATTTTTCCTGATAGATGTAAGGAAAAGAAAATAAGTATTAATTAACATTTAAATAAATTTTGTTATTTGATATATATATATATATTATATATTAATAAAATCCATTGTTAGTCCCATCCATATAAAAGTAAAATGAATAACATTTCACATCAGTACATGGAGGTGGTAGTCTACATATATGCATGAGCGACATTATTTTTTTCCAATGGATAGAATAGTAGTAAGTTATATGTGATATTATTCTTATAGAAGTATAATTATATTATAAATATTAAATATATTCAATTTCATTTATCCTTTCTACCTTCATAGTAATGTGTACAAAAAAATGAATCACTTCGTTTCACGAAGTGGTTGTTCGTCAAACACATGAGTGACGTTTTCTTATCCATGAAAGAATGAAAAGTAAAATTTTATATGGGATATTATAATTAAATAATAATAATAATATCACAAATATTAAATAAATATTAGAATTTCATATTTATATTTATCCTTTAAATGTGGTGATATAAAACGAACTGCATCAGTTTTGCGAGGCGGTAGTCCACCATACACACGATCTATGATGTTTCTTCCCAATTTATGGAAGAGGATATGGATATAATTAATTCACATGAAAAAAATTCATAGAATATATAAAATATTGTGGTTATTATTTCATAATGGTTTAGTAATAATTGATGTAGGTTGAAGAATAACTAAAATAAAATGCTTAGATAGAAATGTTACTTCTACATAGGTCAAATTTTATTATGATTGCATAAAAATCCATCCTAGGTAGGGTTTTTGAACAAAAATAGTCTTCATGTATTATAAAAATAATTATGTAAATTATTCGGTTTGTTATTGGCTGTAACAATTTGTTTTAAATGTGTGAAGAGGAGAGGAGAGTTAGTGTCCTTTTATAAGTGAGGTGACTGGCTAGCTTGTAATTTTTAAACTTTAAAAGGTGTGACAACATTTTACACACACCAAAAGAATAAAAAATGGCATGTTATTGATCCTACAATATATAAGGTCTAACAATTTTCATGAAATGGAATTTTATTAGTTGTGGGTCATTTTTAACCCTTCATTTTACTCCCCCCTAATAAATCTATTTTGAAATTAACTACGGTAAATAATTTGTTCCATTTTTACTATTTATTGTGATCAAAATTTAATTTTACCATATTAGATAATATAAATATGATGATTTAAAATATTTAACCAATTTATTTCATTTCCATTCATATGAGTGGGAAATTTTAATTTAAAATTAATATTAAAAATGCGATGCCAAATGGGGTTTTCAAACAAAAATGTACAAAAAGTTTACAAAGTTTTTATATCAAGATTTGATATGAAATTTATTACAACATCATCAATTAAAATATTATAAATATAACAAAAATAATTTTACATTAAAAAGATATTAAAATAAAATGTATCATGTAAATGCTTTAAATTAAAGGGATTTAAAAAAACACGATATTCTTAACTATTCACTGAATAAATTATATTTTTATAAAATTATAAAAAATTCACCCAAATATGATTTTAATAGTCATATAGAAAAAGATTTTAAAAAAATCCAAAATCTACCAATACAAATTTTATATTATGTGAGAAAAGAGCGACTAGACTGCATTTTCAAAAAAATATAGTTTTTCAAGAAAAAAATATTTTTTAATGGTTCTTATTTTATTTTTAATAAATATATTATAATAGTTTTCAAAAATTTAGTTAGTACTATTCATAAATTTAAATTAAATGGAATGTTTATAATGGTATACTATATTAAGATTTATTTAGAATCGGGATTTCATGATCCACAATCTATCAAAGAGATTAAATTTAATGAAATATATTTCATGGGTTTTTAAAGCATGATGTTGCATGTCAAATACACTTTCGAATGAAATTATCTTCTTTTAGAATATTGGAGAATTAAAAGATATCTTCTATATTCTATCCACGCAAATGGGGTGTGGGATCCACTATCTTTGGTTGGTACACCCTCGATCGATGCATAATTCTGGTAATGGAAAGCACCCTACAATGTTATTCCTTTACTGTTAAACATGTTTCCTAGATTTTTATGTTATTATTATTTATTGGTTGTATAATATTATTATACTTGATGTTATTTTACTTTCTTTATTGAAAGGTGTTCTTCAGGGATGAGCACCAAACCTGCCATGGGATCTAGCATTGGTGTGGTTGGTAAAAAGGATGAGAAATTCGGATTTATCATGGTCATCTGACACCTTATATACCATGTATTATCATTGATTTTTAGTATACAAAGGGTTATCGACACTATGTTGTGTGGTATCTATTGGGTTTCAAGATTATTTATTTACTAATGTGGGGTGAATTTCAATGATTGGGATAGAGATGAATGGTAAACAAAATTAGCTGGAATAGTGATGACCGAGACTTCTTTATGTACTTATAACTTATGGATTTAGAATAATGTTCTGTTCCCCTCCCTGACTTGCTCCCAATAACCCGCTCATATTAGTTTTTTGAGATGAATTATTTCATTTTGTATCCATATATAATTCTTGGAATCCAACTATTTGTGATTATACACAGTCCTTCATGGAATTTTTTCCGACATGTGTTGTGTTTATATTTAAATCACAATTTTTTAGTGATAGTATTTGTATATTTATTATGACACCATCATGTCATTTTAGTATTATATATTTGTTAATAATGATAAATTAGGATGTTTTATAGTTTTTAAAATTATTTTAGATGCATTTTAATCTTGGGGTGTATGTTTCAATGGTGGTTGACCCCACAATGCTTTCAAAATTTCCAAAAAAAAGTGTTTTGATTTATTTTCTAGAGAAATTGAAAAATTCTCTTTGAAAGGGGATTTGTTGTAGATGTTTTAATCTTGGATTTTTTCATGGGAAAATACCAGCATTAAAATGGATAGGTTGGACATTTTAGTGGCTTTTTCAAATTTTTTAATATCCTTATTTGAAAAAATGATAGAAAAAAACATATTGGCTATATGTTATTTTTTTGGTATGGAGATATAGGGGTCAAAACAACATCGACTATGCCATTTTACCAAAATGGTTCTCATTTTTGTTAATAATGGGGAGCTCCATGGCATAGAGTTTCATATGGTTTGAGGGTAATTACCTATTCAAAATTGTGAGTTTGTGGGTTCCCTTACAAAGAAGATGGATGTGTTTGAGATTCAAGACCACCAAGAAGAGGTTCACTATATTGTGGTTCATGGGTACTACAGAGTTGTAGGTATTTTATCAGTTAATTTTAAATTTTTATATACAATATTTTTCCCTACAAGGATTTCTACGTCCTTCCCTCCCTTTTCCCCATCTTCTCATGGATCCAACTCCCTTTAAACCCAATGGAGAACTTCTCCCCTCCCTCTTTGATTCAATATATCTCTTCAATATTTCTAATCAATTATCCAAGGTAATCCCTCCTAATATCCTTAACTTTTCAAATCCTGCAAATTATTCACCTTTCAATTCCACTTTGTCTTGGAATCCCTAATGGTCATGGGGGAAAACACATGGGTTTTGGTAGGTTATAATTTTAGGACATTAATGTTTAATGAAGATGTATGGGGATACCATGTTTATTGGGTGATATCTATGTAATGTGACATGTTGAGACTTAGTTATTCAGGATTGAGTTATACAGATATATATCAATTTAATAGAATATAATTGAATTCTTTGTGTTTCAATTTCCATGGTTTATAAAATTATATTACAATTTAATAATAGTAATGGAATTTTTGAACTTTAAAAAATATTTTCACTTGGAATAGATGTCATTTATATTTTTTCTAATTACTAAATCGATGATTTTAAATAAAACTATTTGTAAAATTTTTATATAGGTCATTTCAACTTAATAATAAGGAAGAAAAATATTTTCTCACTATTAAAGTCATGAAAAGAGAAATACATGGTTTATATAATATTTTTTGAAATAATGTAAATAGTTTGATTTCTTAAATGGTTTTGAATAAAAAAAAATTTCATTGGTTTTATTAATGGTTATTCCAGATTTAAATTTAAAAAATGTTTTAACGTGTTTTCAAGGGATTTTTAAAAATAATAATTCTTGTGATGTGAAACGGTTTCACATACAACTTATTTTAAATGAAATGTTTATCAATTTGAGGTGTTTTTCTCAAGAGTGTTTATGATACCCTCAATTTATATCCATTACATTATTGATTTATATAATGTTATATACCAAAAGAGGAATGCTTTTGCTTGTTATATTTATTAATGTTAGGGTTTGAGAAAAAGGGTTAGTTTTATGTTAGGAAATTATAGGTGATATATTGGATTTAGTTATTAAGTTTTATACTAGATCATTTGGATATTATTTTTTCTTATTATATACTCACTATTATTTTGAGTTTTAACATGTGAATCCATGTCAAATTTTTAGCAGAAATGGATGAGTGAAATACATACTGTATATTGTGCATTTACTAAGTAATGTGGCCCATTTCAACTCAATGAACTAATGGGACATATTTTGTATTTTGGATAATCTATGTTCAATGATATATTTTATATCATTGATAGTTATATAGTAATACAAAGATGTTTGTGATTTCTTTAGCTCCAAACTAGGGTTTTAGACTCTAGTTTGGTTCTAAATTAAATGAGACCTATGGAGCTACCCATGGCACCAAGTCCTCTTGAGGACTGTTTTAATGATATTTTATTATATTTAATTTTAATATATATATCCTTTGGTTATTTTATTAACACAACTTTTTTCTTATGTATTTTTAACATGTTTATTCCTATATCTACTTTATTCCATTTTAGTTATCATTTTAATTTACATTCAAATAGATATGAAATGGCTATGGAAATTCTTGATAAAAAGGAAAATTGTGTTTTTATTAAAATAAATAATTTAATGTATATTTTTAGAAAATGGAATGGAATTTGAACTTGTTTTATGAAATGATTACAAGATCTTCTCTTTTTAGTTTTAAAATTATTTTATAAATAATATGTTTTGGATCCACTCATACTCAAACTAGAAAGGTGGCTATTTCATATAAAGTAAATTATATTTTCTTATTTGGATTTATTATGACCAATTTTGGAAAAAAAAATTTAATATTATTTTCAAACTATATATTTTGAAATGGATTCTAAAAATATGTTCACATGTTTTTATGTGAAATCCTATAAGGTTTGTAAGAACAAACCCACAATAACTCTTAATGTGTGTATATAAAACTTGTATTTTTTATGCAATTTACATGCTGTATATTAGTTTTCTTATCACTCTATTAAAAATCTGATTGGTTATTTATGTTGTTTTGAGTGATTGTGCGTTGTATAAATTTTTTCTTACTATTATTTTTTTTAATTATGTTTAGTAATGTTTCTGAAATTCATCACACTATTGGACTTGTTTTGAAATTGATTGTTTATCTCTCTTTTTGTGCTGGTGTAAATAAGGTGATTAAATTTGTTATATATGAATCCTTTGGTGTGTTTATTTTTTAATTTTCATCTTCTTATCTCATTTATCATGAATATCCATTTCTGTTCCCTCCATGTTGAATTTTTAGAATGGTTATTTATTATATTTGATTTTGTTTTGAGTGAGTAATTAATCCCCCATAATGTAATATTTGACTCCATCACAGCTATTGTTAGTCCATGGGGATCAAGAATGCCCTTTGGGTCAAATGGATTTCTGAGTCTGATGAAGATTTGAGTCATCCTGAGCTGATTTATTACAAATACTATTAGAGTCAAGGTTCACAATAGGGTCCAAGGTTAAAGAAAACACTCTCATACTAGTTGGGTACTCTGGTAGTCTATAGATTGTATTTTTAGAACTCAAGAGGTGAGTATGTAGATAATATGGAAATATCATTCTCACCATGATCATTGAATTTCATTGTATTTTTTGGTTGGGGTTTCTTTTTTGATTATTTTATTATATTAATATTTTATTTTATGTCACTCTGATCCTCATCATCTTTATATGAGCTTCTGTTGGGGGTTCCCTTGGTATATTGTAATGAAAATAGAGAATGAATTAGAGGATTAATATTTGATTTCAATCACTAAAAAACCATGTATTAACCAGCTACATTGTTTTTTTAAATAAATTCTATAGAACTAGTATAGGAATTTCATATGGATTATGAACCCTTATGGCCAAGTCAAGCATGGTTTTACCACACATTTCGTTTGGTTATTTATGCCCCTTGATACATGGATTTTTTTGGAGTTATCCTTAGTATTGGGGATATAATTAAGGTGGTTGTTTTTTTTGTTATTGAAGTTATTATATAGTATTTGTGATGAAATTGAAATGTTCCTTCACATATAATATTTGTGAGGAATGTTTTCTTATGCGAAAGTTGATATCATGAAAAATGTTTTAATTTCGAAATGTGGAATTTTGGGTTGTTTTTAGAATGTTTTTTGTTTTTGTAAATATTTTTTAATGTTTTTATTTTATTATGGTTCTTGAATAAAAAATTAAATGATGTTTGATCATACATAATTTAAATTGAAATTTCATTAGGAGAGAATTAAGACATTATTTTTTTCAAAAGTCAGAAAATGATTTCTTTTAGTTTTAAAATAGAGTAGGGTGTTTTAAAATGGGTTATCTATTTAAAAATGTGGGTTTTCAAATTCATTACTTACTAAAAATACCATTAAAATATTCCATGTTATCTTTGAAATCTTAGTTGAAATGAGGTATTTGTGATGTGTTGTTGATATGGCTGGTTTTGATGAACTATTATTTTTTCAAACTATCCCATGATTAGAAATTGGGACTATTTTATTTGTATTTAATGGAATGAATTGGTGGTATCAATATCCTATTACATGAAATGTATTCCACCCAGAATTTTGATGAATGGAAGTATAAATCTAGTTTTTTTAGGATTCCCTACAATTGAATCTCATCATTACTCCCTATATTTAGGATCTACCCATTATATGAATAGTGTTGTCAAATTAGACACCTCTATAATCTTGGAATATATCATTATTATGGTTCCCTTAGTCATATTATTTTTTTAAAAAAATTGATTTAAATAATTCTTTTACGTGGTTTGTTTTAGGATAATTATTGTTTTTAGGTTGTCTATATAGTGGTTTCTATTTGTGTATTTGGTTTGGAATGAATCTATTAGGAATGTTTTTGGGATGAATAAATTTGGTTCCTCATTGATTTAATTTTTTTGGGTGTTAGTAAATTATATTTATAAATTTTCTTGTTTTATGAATCTTATTTCTTGAGGTTTAAGTATTTTTATTGGATTATTTGATGTGGTTCTTTTCAGTCAAACATAGTGACCCTATGTGTCTTTTCTGAGGTAACTAAGGTGGGTGATGCAATATATTACTGTGCACTAGTGGGTGACCATTTTATTTTGTGGGTTTTTATTAGATTGGTTTTTTTGTTGAGGACCAATATTATCTTCTTTGAGTGATGACAAGAGGTGGGATCCCGTGTTTTCCTACTTGCAATCAACTATTCTTTATTACTTTCCTCTTATGGTGAAAATGGTTGGTGGATTCATTAAAGGTTTTGAAAGTTTTTATTTCATGGACACCAATGTTTTTTTTGTTTAAGCTTATTCATATAAAGATATGAATCAGTTTCATGAGTCAGTAATTATATTTGGTGAAGGATTTTATTTATTTGGGTATTTTTGTGGATGGTGTTTCTTGGTGGTAATGGTTTCCACCAATGAAAATTTTCTCTTGGTTTCAATAATTTAATGGAATTATAATTGTTGAAAAAACCAATAATATGTCTCCATTATGTTAGGTTTCATAGTTTTTTGGTCTTGGTAGAGAGGTTCTTGATGGTTTTGGTGTTTTTTGGTGATTTCTGTTTTGTAGATTTGACGATATTAGATAGATGGTTTATATATTATATTCAGAGGATATGATTACCTTATTAAGACCTTATAGGTTTCTTCCACCCACCACCTATATACATGATTTGGGGTTTTAAATGCCTTTAATCTCCTATGTTTAAACATAGACTTTCTGGGGGTAAGTGGTAAATTAGAGAGTATTATGATACCCTTATGTCACTTTTTATATATAAATTAATTTATTTTGGGTAATTTTACTATTTTCTGGTGTTTATTATAATTTTTGGGGTGTCATGAAATTTGGTTGTTGTTTTAAAGGGTGTTTGAAACTTCTACTGAGTTTAGATTTCCTAAAATGAAAATAATGAGGTTTATTAACCTGTGAAATTGGAATATTCCCTTGGAAATTGATGTTTTATTAGGAGTGTTGGTCAGGGGTTTTCCTTATAGAAAAAAATGAGTGCCAAAACAGATAGACTGAATGTTTTGGGGGTTATTTTGATCATTAAAATCTTCTTATAGAAACAATGACAATAAAAAGACATGGGATGGGTGTTTTTAGTTATCATATAGATATGAGAGTCAAAAAAACATATTATATTTCATGGTCCCCAAACTATGGAAGTTTTGTCTGGCCATGGTGAGCTCTATGCCATTGATCTTCTTATGATGAAAGGGGGATTACATCAACAAAATAGTACCGAAAGAGGCTATCACTATGGAGTTTCAAATTTCTAGGAATCTAGGTCACTTAGATAAGTTTCAATATTAAATGGTATATAGAGAATATTTCATGGATGGTTATATTTATATATATTTTAAATGTATAAATTCCATATTTTCCCTTACTAAATTTTTCTATAGTTTTTGTAATCATTTTCTCCATATTCGCATGAGTTTGACTCCACTAGAGCCTAAAGTAGAGAATGTTTTCCCCATATTATACTCAAATTCTCTCATTGTAGATTCCATATCAATTCTTCAAGGTAAACTGTCATCATATCCTTCATTTAAATTTTCTCTCTTCTTGTTTCATTTTCCCTTTAATTTATATTTTTCAAAAAATATTAACTCATATAAGGGATGATTTTAATGTTTAGGTTGGTTTTTAATTATGTGTTTTTATGATTATGGACCGTAGAGTGGTATTCGTTTCTTATTTTATGTTCACAAAGGATGTAGATACATTGTAACATGGTTAATCTTGATTGTGTTATATTTTTTTCCTGAATTTTCATTACTTATAATAACATTGAGTGCATGGTGTTTCAATTTTTTTATTTTGTATAATTGAATTAATATATGATACCTGTAATGGATTTTGTCAGGGTTCTATTACTTTTCTCACATGAAATAAAGGGTGTTCATTTTTTTCTAATTAAAAAGTTTTTTTGAGTGATAATTGTTTTTAAAATGTATATATAGACTGTTTAAGATGAATAATTTCATATAAAGTTATTTGACCTTGTTTGGGCCATGTAAAATAGAAAGGGATGGTTTTTATGAAGTTGATAAAAGGACATAAATGGTTATATTTACTAAATAGTTTGAATGAAATGATTTTCTAGTTTTAAATAGATTCTTATTTGTTTTTACATGATAAAAATTCAATGAATCCTTTAAAGTTGTTTGGGGGATTTTTGGAAAAAGATTTAATATTTTTTTTGAAAAGGATTGGTATCCCAATCTTGTATTAAAAGGTCAGTATAGTACATGAATGTGTTAATATTTATAGTTTGCATGATAAAATTAATTAATCTCTTTTATTTTATTGATTTATATAAAGTTTAAGACCCTAATGGGGTTTTACAGTCCTTGATATAATTATTTTTTATTATGCAGGGTGAAAAATTAGTTGTTTAATGTGAGAGTGATAGAGGTGAGATATGGGATTTATTTATTGTCTTCAATCATATATGATGTGATGATTATTTTTCCTTCATGTATTATCATATCCATTTTGATTTTAACCTTAGGATTCCTAGTAAATTAGAAAATATCATGGATGAGTGTAAAAGATAGCATATATTGTGTGTTGATAATGGAATGTGGCCTAATAAAACTATATCAGACAACATGATGGATTAAATCATGTGTATATTTGGTGTTCATGGGATAAATTTTATATATTGTATAATTATAAAAGACTTCTAGGATATTAGTGGGTTCATTAGTGACTGAATAGGTTTCTAATTTCCATTTAGAGTCTGTATTAATTGATTCGTGTTGAGCTTTACATGGTACCTAGTCCTCTTGAGGATTACTTTAGGGGAATCCATTGTATGTTTTATTATTTTTTCCCATCCATTAATTGTTTACCTAGAGAAATATTTTTTTATGTATTATGAATTTGTTGTTTCATGATTTTATATTATTTCATTTGAGTTATTCTTTTTAATTTATATTCAAATTAATCTATCATATTGTTGGGAATGTGTTGAAAAAATGGTTTTCTACATTTCTAAAAATATTGTTTTTTTAAAAGGTAATGAGAAATTAATATTTTTTATGAATTGAATAATGGTTCCTCTTTCTATTAATTTATAATTCTTTTGCAATAAATGGATCTGGATCTTCCCTTTCTCACACTAAGAATGAGGATGTTTCCTAAAAATTGACTTATTACTTATTATTTAGTTTTTTTCTTATTTGTATAAAACCTATTATATATACAATCTATGTAAGCATTAATGAAATGGTTTTTTAAATGAATGAGCACAAAAACTTTGGTCAAATACCTTTGAACTTATTATCTCAGATATTGGATTACCACTGATGAGTGTGTATTCATATCTTATATTCTAAACAGAAAACATGATCTTTTTAACAATTCCTATCAATTTATTTGTACTCTAATTAATGGGGTGGGTTATGTTTATCAAAACCGAGTTTCACATAATTTCTTTACTGGAAAGATTTGAATTTATTAATTTTATTTTAGTAATTTTTCTTCCATTATTATAACTATTATGTTAATATTGAGATGGATTGTTTATTATAAATAATCACACTAATTTAAATTATTTGATTAATTTTATTTTATTTGAATCAGTTGTTTCATTTAGTTTTTTAATATAATTACCATTTTAACATAATATTATAATGTATGTAATCCCCTTTCAATAATTTCTATAATAATTTCCACTATCTTTTTAATAAAATTAGAGAGATAAGGAATTCCAAATCTATCAATTATGAGGAAACCTTTTTCTTGTAAATGGGGATAAGTAACGCCCTTTAGGCCAAGTGGAGGATAGAATTGCGTGACATGTTGAGTACACCTAAGCTATTTATTACACAAAAAGTCTAATAAACAAAAAATATAAAATAATTCTATTTTATGCAAAAACATATGAAACACACAAAACAAAACATATGTCACCCACAATATATATTTCTTTAAATTTAATCTCTTCAATATCTTACGGAACACGCAACCCTGAGTCTAAATGAAAAGTAATATAGTATACCATTATTAAATAATCATTAAATTTTTTGGTATGAATATTAATATATAAAATATGGAAATTAGGGTTATCTATTAATTATAAATAAAATACATACATTTTAAAGAAAATGATATGTTTTTTTGGAATTTTTCTAATAGATGGATTAGAAATCTATGCACAAATAATTCAAAAATTTTTTAGTAGTTTTAGAAAATTTAATGGAAAAAATAAACATTATTTTTCAAATCCTCATATAAAAATTATCAGAGGGTTAATTATTTTGGTTTTTCTAAATTGGTTCATTTCTCGATTAATTGTTAAAAATACATAATTTTAATTGAAAACTATTTTTTTAAATAATAAATTTTAATGAAAAACTATATTTTGAGTTAGTTTTAATGTTAAATTATTTTATTTATATATATACATATATTATTCCTATTTTGTCCATTGTAATCATTTTCAAATTTAATTTTTATATAAAAACTTTTTAAACTTTCAACCATTTTCTCTTTAAAAACATTCTATCTTGCCACATCCTGGAGATTAATTTTAAATTAAAATTTTAAAATTATATTAATTGAATTAGAAAAAATGGATTTTATATTTAGAATGAAAATAACTTCTAATTTCTAATAATTTCATCTTAATTTTCGCCAATGTTTAATATTGAAATCTAAAAAAATTAATTATAGTTGTTTGTGTAAAAACTGATTTATTCAGGTTCAATATAATAATATAATTGTTAAAATGTTCTAAATAATTGTATAATATTAATTGCATGGAAATATTTAGAGATAATAATATGATATTTTTGATAATGGAACAATTTAAGAATTATAGCATGATAAAACCGGGGTATAATTGAATATTTTCAAAAGAAAATCGAGTTTCCAACTCACATCACTTATAAAAGGACACCCTATCCTCTCCACTTACAAACATAAAACCCATATGAATTTCACAATAACTATAAAAATATACTCCTTAATTATATTCCCTAATAATATAAGTCTTATTTTCAGTATAAATACATACTAGTAAAGCTTTGATACAAACCTAAAGAGGTTATCCGAATAAGAGGTAACATTCTTCAAAAAGTTTTTTTATTTTTTTTACCTCAACCTCATTAATTATTACTAAACCATGCTGATGTAATAACATAATTATATTTAATATTCATAGAAGTTTTAATGTTATACTAGTGAAATAAAACCACCTCATCTTCCATCATATTTGTTATGAAATTATCATTTTTTTGTATAGCAGACTACCACCTCACAAACCAATATCATGCAGTTTTCCTTTACCACCTCTCATGGTTGGGTATGATAATGGATATAATGTATATATATGATATTCATAACATAATTATTTATATTTTAACCATTATATAAAATAATATATATTTTTACAATACATTTTTAATGGGAATTATTGCGTAGCTCATGTGTATGGAGGATTACCACCTCACAAATCAATGTGACTCATTTTTCAAAAACACATTACTGGGAAGGTAATAAAGATAAATTAAATTAATATATTTTATATTAAAGAAACAATTATGATATTAATTATATATTTATCAATCTTAAAAGATAATATATCATTCCCTTTCTTACACTAAAATATAATAATGATGTTCTTGTACTGTGTACTACCACCTTCACAAAATGATGTTACTCTATTTTCATCACCAAACCACATGGATGACATATATGAGTATATTTAAAATAAATAATATTTTATTAATGATATTATTATCATTATGGAAAGATAAAATATTACTTATATCCTTTACATAATGATCATTGAAGGATAGAAACGTTACTCATTCATATATTCATCATATCATCTTCATGATTATAACATAGTCCATTTTTCATAAATGTATTTAATTATTGGTTTTAAAGGTATAATTGATGAAAAATATGATAATTATATCATAATTATTTTTTTGGAGATTATAGACTATATAATATGTGTAATAACATGATCTTTAAAGTTGAAACATGCATATAAAAATAACACAATTAACACACAAAACAACAAAAATAATGAAAGATTAATAATGGATGGGTGATAAGATGTTATAAATGGATCATATATGATATTGTAAATATCTCTATGTTTATCTAATAAGCTAATATCATGTTTAAAAGCATAATAAAATAGGTTAATTCACATTGCACCAAAAGAAAGTGTGAGGTAAGGGACATGATCTCAGTTTCCCTTCATTGAGGCATGTTGTAATATTAATTTCATTTCTCTAGTGGATACACATACCCTTTGACATTATATGTAATTATTTACAAATAATTAACGGTATTTTATGTTCTAAATTGAATTATTTCATATAAGGTGATTTTACTTGAAAATTATCACGTGGTAATGAATTTCATAAATCAATTTATTATCATTTGGTTATATTACTTCTTCATTGTTGTTGATATTATAAGATTATGTGTATAATTATTTTTAATTATATTATGCTATATTTTCTTTTTTATGAAGATTTTAATTTGATACACATAATATATTCATTGATTAATTTCCATATCAATGTTAGGATCATTTATAGGGTTTATTCCACAATCTTATTCTTGTCGATATTTTTTATTCGTGAATTTTAGTTGATTGAAATTGTTTAATAATTTTACAAATAGATCCATTTTATTTTATTATCCTCTAGATAAAAAACTAAAAATATGAAATATAAAACATTATAACTCATCAATAGTAGAAAAAAATATAGATAAAGGTTTCATTTATCACCATTAAAAAATATTCATAAAGGGATCCATTTATCAGTTCTTTTTTTGCGTTGATAATGGGTTACATTTTATCAGTGCTATTTTTTAGTCTCGATAAAGTGTACATTTATCATCACTTTTTTTATTACTAATAAAGGGTCCCTTTATAAACACTTTATTGGTAGAAAAAAAAGGTTACCTTTCTTAATTCATTTTATAGCGATGATAACGACCCATATCGATGCGTGAGTCCCACATCAAAATAACAGAAGTTCGACCACTTATTTATGTATGATTATACCACATCCCAATATTAGAAGCCTATTGAAAGTAGGGTATACCACATAAAAATTCCAAACATAGTCATATGAGTTCATATGCACATGTGGGCCTTGGCCCACCCTTTGCTTCTTGTGGGTTCATCCCACCCGTACACACACAGTCGAGTACTACATGACCCGACCCCCACCTCACCATTATAGTCTATACACAGCTCGACCCACCCAGCCATAAACCCTATTTTTTAAATATACCAATACAAAATAGATGTATTAATAAATGTTGAAATAATTGGAATATTTTAACAAATAAAGATTAAAAAATGAATAAATTAAACAAATATTAAAAAAATAAATAATTACTTAATTATTTGCAACATTAAAATATTTATATTATACTTGTTAATAAATAGTATATATTAAGAAAATTTATTCTTCATAAACTAAAATGAAATAATTACTGAAAATAAAAAATAAAAAATAAAAAATATAAATAAAAAAATTAAATTTTTATTAACAAAAAAATATTAATAAAAATGAAGAAATGAATATATATATATATAATGATTATAATTAGTCATAACTATTATATATTATATTTAAATATATAAAATGTATAAAATGTATTAATTAAGAACATATTAATATCTCATTCATTTTTAATGGGTTTTATACACAATTATTAATTACTATATTTATTGTTTTTAATATTGAAAACTATGTATATACATTTCTTTATAGATATACATACATACATGCATATATACAAGTATATATTATTTATTAAAATGTGATTATTAAAACAAAAAATATTAATTCTTACATTAAATAAGTCATATATTTTGGGAAATTGGTTTATAATTAGTAAACAATATTAATTAATAATATTGAGTCATTATTTCGAGTAATGGAAATTTAACTGAACTCCATTTTATTTTCAATTTACTAAATATCAAACCTGTGTTATATTTATTTCACACATACATATACATATCTAATAAATTTTTATATAACACACACACAAATAATATTTCTGTAATTTAATTAATTATTAATAATCATTTTATAATTATATGTATTAATTTAATATATTCAATAAATATTATGTTTCTAATCTATAAATTTTTTCATTTTTTAATATTTTTATTAAATATATAATATTTATTATTTTTTAATATTTTTTAAATTTATTCATTTTTAATATTACTTGTGCATTAACTGTCTTAATTTTTTTTAATTTTTTTTTAATCTATTCATTTTCACCTTTTCATCATTCAATATGATCATAATTTTATCCATTTTTAGTATTTTGATTAAAATTTTTATTTATTAACTTTTTATGTTTTTAATATGGTTATATTTTATATAATTACAATATACTCATTAACATCTATAAACATTTATTTTAAATTTTTTAAAATTATATATATAATTAATAATAGTTATTATTTTATAAAATTTATTCATTGTTTTTATTATTTCTTCCATTAATTGAAAATACATATTATATAATTCCATCGATTGATTTTACATATATCAAACTTGTTAGTATATATATAGACATATTAATTTCACATCGATAAATATTTATGTAATTAATGAAATCGTATATAAAAACACAAACACCTAATATTTATGTAATTTATTTAAATTATTAAATTCATTTTTGAATTTAATTTTGTAAATAATATTTTTAATATATTTTTAACCTATAAACATAATATATTTATTTTTAATTTTATTATAATAATAATTATTTATTCATTATCTATATTTTTTTTTGAAGAGGTATGGCAAGGTCCCTTTTATTGAAATAAAAAATTAAGAAAGTAAATAAAAGGAAGGATAGGGTCATACAAGGCATCAATTCCCTCATCAAAATTAGTTAAAGAAATTTTTTTCTAATTTTTATCTCAATCCTACGTTATTCTTCCGTCGAGGCATTCCAATCAATTCTTCAACCTTGTCAGTATCTACATCCCCTAGAATAATGCTCTGTTAAATAATTCACATGATATATAAGCCTTTCAATGTCATTTTCATATGAATTAGGATCCTCCGGTTGCATTTCCTTCTTTTTAGCAGCCCAATAAACATGGCCATGTCATCCTTCACAAAATTTTGGATGACAGCCTCATTTACATGATTTAACATGTTTCCAATTCCATTCATATTCAGTTTCACCAACTTCAGATTTTGTCATCTCTATTTGGGTTAACTCTTGATCTATAATATATACTGAGGTGTCGCCAACAATATTTTAAATTCTTATAGTAGAAATAGATTTTGAAATCATCATATGTTTATCTCCTCCCTCTACTCTATCATCATGAGTGTAAAGAAAATGGTGTATCAGATTTTTTGGATGGATGTTTTTGATAAAGGATGAAATAACATCCACCTATAAAGATTCTATAGGAAACCCCATATGAGGTGGGTCAATATCAATGAAAAACTCTATCTTCCTTCCCTGTAATCTCATTGTGTGTTTCTAGCAAATCCAAAAAATTAAATATTGACAAACACTTCTTTTAATTGATTATAGGGGGATCCACCATCCAAAATGTTCTGTTATTTAGTTTTCTTCATGTCTCTTGAATCCTAATTGGTAGACAAAAGTCTACTCTTCCCACTCTCAAGATGAGGCAAAGCCACTTCCCCATTAGTTTTATCCTTCATAGGGTAATAAAATTCTAGAATTTTTTTACCTTTTCAGTTTCTTGATGAAATCAAATGTTACCGAAGTATCTAATCTTACTCTAAATCATAGTAGTAGGTGCATTGAAAATTTTTAATCCATGGGATTCTTCTATTTTTTTAACTCAAATATATTTTTTTTCATTTTCATCACAAGGTAATCTGCCTTTCATTTATTTGATATCTGAAAACATATTATCCTCAGCAACAATATCAGACCATAATTTTTTTCTTTATACAAGATAGACGTTCAATATAAATATCGGCCTACTAGATATTAACATCATATACCTTTGTAAAGGTCTTCACAACCCCATTTTTCATCATTAATTTATATCTTAGAAACATCAATAAGAAGTTAATCATCCATTGTGAGTCCATTGATAGCTTATCCTGATGGTCCTACATCACATCAAAGATTTTTCTCTGGGTGACATTTCTTATTTTTCTAGTGTCTTGGAGTTCTTGTTGACAAATGGATTGATTGAAATTAATTGAATTAGGTTTATTATTTTAGATCTTGTCCATTTTGTGGCATGAATATATATCATGACCACTAATAGAGTAGCACTCATAAAAAAATTATTTTATCATTGATGAAAAAACACATTGACAATGACCATACAATCAATGAAGAATTCTAGAACTCTCTTATAAAACATTATCAAATCAATTTGTTCATCATCAGTGGAAAGAAATACTCAATCAACTATTTTAGATGACATATCAACCACAAATGTGAAGCGAGAAAAGTGGCCAGATCTATCAACTTTTGTTTCTTTATCCATTTCTATTAGAAGACCAATCGATAGAGAAATACCATACTAGATCTCTTGGTCCCATAGAGTCCAATTTAAACCATTAAATTTTACCAAAGTTGAGAAGAAACGTTACCTACATCGAACGTGATGAATTTATTTTCCCATTCCCAGATTTAAAGAAATACCGACTTGAGGGGGATTAAATCGAATCCCCATGGTCATTTCCATAGATATTTAGAAGGTATAAATAAAATGGACGAACCCATGAACCAATGACACACACCTCTGGCTCGAAAATACATATACTGTTGAAATAATATCAGCTAGCTCTATGAATTTTAATCTATTGGATCCCCTAGCCAAAATCAGTTGAGAATTATAGAATCTACCCTGATTTATAGGCATTTAGATACCAGAATAATGTCTTCTTTATTTGATTTTTTATTCATTTCTAGTGAGTAGAACTTAGTGCTAATCTCTTATAGAGAAATAATGACTATTTATCTTCATCTTGATCAGTTTCCAATGAGTCCCAATGATTGAACTTTTCTTAATCTGATCCAATGCCAAAGGATATATAAGTTTCAAATTGCCCATCAGGGAGAAATATTTCAATAAAGGGTTTAAAATAATGAGCACCCATGATACAGGAACTCTAATCTATATCCTTATGAGTGATAAGATCTCAATGGTCGATCATTCTTTCGTCTTAATCTCATTTTTTCTATTATTTGTTTAAAATTTAATCATTTTTTAATATTTATTTATATATATTTATTTACTATGTTTTAATTTTGTCAATATATATTTATCTCTATTTCATAATATATCCATTTTTTATTTTCTAAATACTTTTTATAATTAATAAATCTTAACCAATTTTTCAATATTTTTAATGTCTACTCATTTTAATATATTAAAGTTCACCCCTTTTTAACATTTATGCATTTAATATTATATATTCACCAATAATGATAAAAATATATTAATAAATAAATATTTATAAATAAATACAGTTATAAATTTATATTTATTATATTTTTAATAATATATATTTATAATTATAGGTAAATAAATATAAATTTTCAAAAGGGTATGTATATAATTATAAAAAAGTATATATATATATATATATCTAAATAATAATAAAATTATAATAAATATATTTAAATGAAGAATATATTTAGTATATTTATATTTATATTGATATACATCTATATTATATATATATAAATATATATAATGATAAATATTTTTTACAGTTACAAAATTATAATTAATATATTTAATCAATTACTATATTTACAAGAATAATATTTATATTTATTTATTTAATATATATATTAATATAAATTTATTTATAAATTTATATTTATTATATTCATCAAATTAAATATTTATAATTAAAAATAATTAATTTTTCTAAAAAAATGAATTTATATATTTTTAAGTAAATAAATACATTTTAAAAAAATGTATTTATATATTTATAAATAAATAGTTACATATTTTAAAATAAAAATATTTTAAAATATTTAAATAATTAATATATTTAATATATATAACTATTTAAATATATATAATGACATATATATATAATTCTATTCAAATATTTATAAATTAATTTATTTAAAATTATAATTATAAATATTTGTTGGCGCTAAAAAAGTATTGACAATGAGGTCTTTTATAAGTTTTTATAATTTTAGCGATGATAAAATTTCTATTTATTTGTGCTTTTTGAAGCACTAATAAAGCTCTCCTTGATCTTTTAAAAAGTATCATAACTCATCTGATTTACTTCGTGTTATTAAAACTCTCGTGGAGGTCCAATGCTACCACGACTCCCCATCAACATTCTCTTTGATGAATTAAGCATCAAATATAATGTATGTTATTTCTAATCCTACTCTATCATTTCTTACTTGTTCGGGTTTAGCGGTGTGCGATAGTGCAGTGTTTTCTGGGTTTGGTGGTCTCATAGTTCCATGTTCACGAGCTCTATCGATAAAGTCCCCACCATATTTCATTCTCTTATAACATTTCTTATTTTTGGGTCTCTGCATTCTTGATTTTACCCCCATATGTCTTCCTAAATTCACGAGTGTTGTGATTTGGTTTTTGTGTTTTCAACCCACTCTACAACTGCTAGTTTCTTCATGGTCTTAGTGTCAGCCCTATCAAGTATCTCTTTACCACTACACTGTAAAGGTTATCGAATACTTCTCCAATACTTAGGCTTTCCATGATAGAGCATGGCCACTACATTAACATTATGAAGTTATAAAATGGGTTACCAATTTGTAAATAGAATGGATTTTTTTAAAAAGTTATGTTTTATTCAAAGGGCGAAATACATGATATTTCTATATGAATAATATATATCATATATGTTAAAGAATCTAATAGATATGAATAGAATAAAAAAAATGTTTTTAATCATTATATGAATTTAGAGACTGTGATAATTTTAGGTTTAGATCACAACGAAAGTGCTGGATGGATGATTCCCAATTTTTTTTTCAATATTCAGTGAACAATCCAGGATCAATACAAGGATGAATTCCAGTATACACCAAATTGAATCAACGAAATAGGAAAAAGAATAGAGGCCCAGAAATACGAGAGAGAATCAATATATTTTGATTACAATTAATTTAATAAAATTAAAGAACTACCTCCAAGGTGATTCTTTCTTCGTTGATGTGTTCAACCACAAATCAGTATTGTTCCTTCATTGAATTTTAGAGATCAAGAATAGATCTCTTCTAGCGGTGATCTGGACATGTTCCATGTATCTCCAAGAATTTCTGAATTAGTCTCTGGGTGCTAGCACAGAAGTTCCTTGTGTTTGCGATGTCCACCTTCCTTCTCTATGAGAACTACTTCCAAAGCATTCTCCTTGATCTGGTGGAGGAGGATATCTCTAATTCTTGAGTGATTTATTGGGGAGGAATGACCTATCTAGGCTTGAGATATTTTCCCCAATTTTCTTGCATAACCATTACCGTCGCTTGGAAATCAATTGGCTAATAAGAGAATAATATTACTATGAATTTAACTCACTAGGGAAGGAATAAATAATTTTCAAAAGTACCTTAATTATTTTATTAACCCTAGAGAAACCCCCTTGTGAAACAATAAAACGAAATTTTTATTTCCTAAAATATTGCGAGTAATAATAAATTAATATTTAATAAAATAGTATTCAATATTTTTATTTATCACCGGACCCTTAACTCAGTTTTCCAATCCTCCACCATATTTATGAAACTGGAATAATGACTACTTCTTTATTTAATAAATTTCATTGCATTATTCTCCAATAAATATATAAATATTATATTCACAAAATAAAAAATAATTATTAATTAATTATTCCTCCCACAATATATTTTCTCATAAAACTAGTGTCGAAATAAATTTGATCAGTCATCCATGAATATTTATTAATCCACAACTGGGAACAATCTATATTCTACTTGTTATATAATAAATAATATACTATTTAACTGAGATACTAAATAAACTTATTATGTGCCCCTCTATGCCTCTATCTCAATGGAATTAGGCAGATCTACCTAATGTCCAAGGACAACAACTGACAACATGCCATGGTACCCATAGGGAAAGAAGATAATGCTACAATGACATTTGACCTAGTTATAATTCTTACCATGAAATATAATCATATTATCTCGATATGTCCAATCAAACAGGTTGCATTCAAGTGCCATCAACCCATGTGATTGATTTCTCATTCTTTAACTTCTAGGAATTTGAACTTTCCTATAGGATACCATGACTATGGATTTATTTAGGATATTTCATTTCCATCAAAGGGCCTGAGATATCAACTTCTGTTATTGAACAGAAGCGAAAATCATTTCTTGAATTATTCATTAAATCAGTATTACTCGTGACTCGTACAACATATCATAGCTCCCTGCAAACATATGTCATCACATTTTTCATTAATACATCTATGTGCATGAGTTATGATATCCATTGATAAATATCTTAATGTATAAGGGCCAGTAGACATTCCTGCATATAAAAACATCAAATGAAACTTATGGATGTGGATTTCCTACTGGTGGGTCTCATTCTCATAATATCCTTCTAGATATTATCAAGGGGGTACACCAAGAGAGTGTGACTCAAAGTCATATTAGTATCCACACCTAATATCTTGTATCGTTTGTGTTCATTCAAATAATATCATCCAGAAATAGAAAATATGTTGTATAATTGTGTCATGGAATTTCCAGGTTCTCATAATAGCAGGGATCCTCTATGACCTTTTAGGGCGACAACTACTCTTAGGTCTTAATAACATACAATGACATGTATAAAGCCAATCATATTGTGATAAAGAGTTTATTAATACCTATCTAATGAATATGTGTTTACCATAAAGTACAAAAGAAGTCTGTTCTAGGGTACCAACTCAAATAGAATACCACTTACAATAGAGCCAACTAAAAATGACCTTTAGTCATGTAGATCTCACTTGATACTCATGCTTCTACTTATATAGAACTTTAGTCAAGGGCTCTACCACATTCTCTATTTTGGATATTTTTCTCACTACAAAACACCCCTTTGATAAAAAACCTCAAGAGAAGATACCTATATAGTAACTGCTTTGTCTGTTAATGTATCCTTGGATCTTTTGAAAGATCCACCGTTTCAATATTATCACCACACAATGTGATATGGTATTTACTACTCAGTACAATATAACGATACTATTAAAAGTTCAAAATCCAGATGGCTTCTATTGCTTCATCAAAAGCTTCAATATACTCAAAATCTATTGTAGAATCAGCAACAACTGAATGCTTTGAACTCTTCTAGCTCAAAGCTCCTCCATTGTGACATAAAACATATCCTGACTGCGAATTCAGATCATTCTAATCTATGTAAAAACCATCATCGACAAACCCTCCCATGATAAGCTCCTCATCTCCTCCATACACATGGAACTAATCCTTAGTTCTTCTCAAATAATTTAGGATAATCATAACAATAGTCCAATGATGTTCTCTTAGATCTACTTGATATATTCCTACCATGCTCAGTGTATAGTCAACATTAAGTCTAGTATATAACCTGACATACATGATAGATCCTATCACTGATGAATATGAGATCTTACTCATTCCATATTTCTCTTGTTGTGTCTAAGGATGCATTTTATTAGAAATATGTAAGCCATGTAACAATGGAACCAATCCCATCAGGGATTGTTCTATACTAAGTCTCTTTAGTATATTGTCAATATATTTACTTTGAATTAGTTCATTTAGCCTCTTGGATCTATCACGAATGATCTTGATCCCTAGAATGTAGGCTATTTTTCTTATGTCTTTTAAAATGAAGCACCTATCCAACCATTCATTAATATATTTTATGAGTGGTAGGTTATTTATAATAAGTAATATGCGATAAACATATAAAAATAGGATAAAAAACAAATTTCCATTAAACCTTTTATAAATCCATGGATCATATTCATTCATAATGAAACCAAATTACCTTATTGCTTCGTTGAATTGAATATTCTGTGACCCAGATTCTTCATTCAATACATAAATTGGAATATGAAACATTAAAACACATTTGGCCTTACTTGGTTTCACAAAATATTTTATTTGTGTCAGTTAGTCATCTTTCTGAAGGTTACCATTATGGAAAGCAGTTTTGACATCCATATGCCAAATCTCATACTCAGGTTAAGATGTTATGTCAAGTATAATTTTTATTAATTTAAACATGGAAACTAGAAATAAGGTTTCATTCTAGTCATTTTCTTGATGTTTTTTTAAAACCATTAGCCACTAGCCTTGATATATAGGTACTTAATTTATTTTTCATTCCATGTTTCTTCTTCAATACCCATTTACACCCAACATGATTTACATCAACCATTTCATCGACCGAAACCCACAATTTGTTATGATACACAGAATATACCTTAGAATTCATAGAATCTAGCCATATAAAAGCTTTTGATCTATCTAATTACTCCTTTCATGAGAGAGGGCCATCATTGTCCAACAATATTTAGTCACAATCCTCGATAACAAAAAAACAATATCTCTCTAGTTCTCTTAACTCTCTTACACTTGAAAGCATTAGTTTATATTTAAGAACCACTTATTCCATGGGGACCTGTGGAACTTGTTTCTGTACCAACTCATGTGTATCTTGGGCATCAACATCACTCAAGTCAATCTTGATCCCATTATCATTTTTGAGGGTGTGATCCCTATCATGAAAAATTCATTGTTTGGCCACAATCACATTCTTATCTGAGGGGTTTTATAATAGTATTATTTTGTTTCCTTGGGATTCCCTATAAAGATACACTTCATGCCCAATGGTGCTAGTTTGTTTCCTAAGAAAGACTTAACAAATTCCTCGCATCCCTATACACTTGTATGTGAAAAAATGGATTTTCTTCCAATCTATATCTCAAAGGAAATTTCATTTTCCACATTAGTTGGTACTCAGTTTAATTATTATGTCATATTTTTTGATTCATATTCCCAAAAGGATAACGAAAGATATAAACAACTCATCATCAACCATACCATGTCCAACATGGTATAATTTATCCTTTCACTAACCCATTTTACTGTGGCATATACTGTGGAGTGTGTTGAGATATAATCCCAAACTCCCATAAAAATCTAAAAAACTATTGGTCAAAATATTCAGTACCTCGATCCGATCGAGTATTCTCTATATTCTAACTAAAATTAATCTATACTTCATTCTTAAATTCCTTGAATTTCTCAAAGGTCTCAGACATATACATCATTAAGTAAATATAGCCAAATCTAATCAAGTCATCAGTAAAAGTAATGAAGTATGAATATCCACCTCTAGATTCTACTAGAAATGGTCCACACACATCAGTGTGTACCAATCCCAAAAGCTCTGTGTTTTTTCACTATTTCCACTAAATGGTGGCTTGGTTACTTTACCTTGTAAACAAGTGTGAAATCTATCAAGTGGTTTTAGATCAAAGAAGTTTAAATAACCATCTTGAAAACTAATTTTCAATTGATTATCACTTACATGGTCAATATGTTGAAACCATAACTGGGTGTTATATGAGTCATGTGAACTTCATTCATTATCAATTTCCACCACTTGGTTTTCATAATTTAATACATGCATACCATTATTTAAATGTGTCATACCATAACGTATGTTATCCGTATGAAAGAAAAAATATTAATTTCAAAACATGAAAATAAACCCATATGTATCTAAATTTGATACCAATTTTGTTGTTGTAATGATAGGTATATAATAACAGCCATGTAAAACCAATATCATTTCCATTGGAAATGTTAGGTGGTAGTCACCAATTGAAAGAGTAGCTTGCCTCGCACCATTTGAAACTCGTAGATCAACCACTCCTCTAGAAATTTTGTAGAACCCACTTGGTTCCTATATTTGAATTCAGATGTGAGAACGAAAATCTATATCTAATACCCAATGTGTAGAAATAGAAATAATACACTCTATGATGAACACACATTTGGTTTCCCCTTTCCTCCGGGTGTAGTTCCTCTTCCAATGGCATAATATTCTACATGAATAACATACTATATCATTTTCCATCCCCTTCATTTAGATATTTTTCATCTTTTTCAGAATGTGCTCAGGGAATTTTGACGGTTTATAGGTCTTATTCCCCTTTTCCTTTTCCTTCCTCTTCTTTTTCACCATAAGGATCATGGGTTTTTCATTCCCCATGTCCTTAACCAATTGTCAAATTAAGGTAAGAATTTATGATAGAAACTTCCAATTATTTATCATATTATAATTCACAAGAAAACTAGAGAAGGTATTCAGAAGTGATTATAGTATGATATTTATACACAAATAATCCAGAAATTTAATCCCTAAGATGTCCAGACACTCAATGTATCCAAAAAGCTTGACTACATGTGGCCCAACTGGCACAAAATCTCTAAATTTAGTGGTGAAAAAATTGCTAGAGATATAATACATATCATGTCTCACCTTCTCTTGATAGAGATCCTGAATGTGAGACATAATGGTATATGCATCAACTTAATTATGTTTCATCATTAGCTCATTAGTTATAGATTAGAGCATGAGGCACTTAACATACATAATATTATTTATATATTTATCTTACAATGAGATCACCTCATCAATCTCCTCATTTCAAGGTGAAACTACTTAATGTTATTTCAACACATATAGTTTCCTTTCATGGAGAATGATGACCTAAAGTCTTCTTTTCCATAACTAAATATTAGTGGTGGTGGGATGGTTTTATTTTCCAAGTATGAATCAAAATGATTTGTTGGATTCCATTTTTAATGTCATTTTTACAAATAAAATTAATAGAGTTTTAGTATATTATCTGATAAAATTAATAAAAATAAATAAATAAATAATCCTTAGTCTCCCACAATTTTATCAAAACCCAATATCTCTCACCATTGTTTCCTAATATCTAATTTCTTGGAAATTATAGTAGAAATGATCCATGTTTCCCTTCACATTAACCCATCATTGGCTGGTCAAGTAATTTGAATGGTTTTAGTTATATATTCCAAATGAAAACTACATTAACTCACAACTCCTTGATCTATTGAGTGGACTCCCCAATCCTAAATTCTTTAATTAGAGATTTCCATGGTCTTTTCCTCTTAGTTACACCATATCCTACATTGGAAGTCAATCGTTGATGTAAAATAAGTCATGTAAACCCAAAACCTCAAATTAGAATTCCTTGATAATTGAAAGCATCCCTACTTTGGCTAGTCAAGCCCTTTAATCTATGGTTCGATTCTAACCAAAGTAATGGAAGGCTATATCGATATAATATATTATTGAAGGATTTTATCTTTTATGCGTAAATTTTTATTTATTATCATTTTATATGATTGTTAATGTTATTTGGGACAAACTAAAGTGATTAACTAGGTATTAGTTAATTTTTACTCAAATTATAGTTTATTTTAGTTCCATATTTCATTCATGTTGAATTCATTAATTTTGGGATCACAACAATACTCCAATAATGAATAAACCATAAAATTTACTAAATTACAATAAAGGGTATGATCATGAGTTTGTTCTAATTTTTAGTTTGTATAGAGGTTGATAATCTAAAAGTAGAGCTAGGGAAGAAACACCTTGAAATAATTATGTTCATGTTTGTAGCTTTCCACCTTCCCACCTTTATATCTCCTTGGATTGGTTTCATCTCAGCTCTTAAATTGAGTTTCCTCTACTAGATTGGGATCTACATCCATTACATATGTTTTTACGCATACTCAGGTGAGGGGTAAAAAGGGGGTTTTCATAAAAGAAAGCATGTGCATGCATTCCCAATATATTAATGATAAGAGAAGGCACACAAGACAAAAATTTGATTTAATAATAAATTAAATGGAAAACTAATCACATACTAAGGTCTTGTCTAGATCATGATCATCCAAATGGGTGAAAATAATTAAAAAATTAATAAAATTAGCATTAACTAATTTAAACATTCTTATTTAGGATAAATTGCGCTCGAATAAATTAATTATTATCTTTAATTAATCAATACTTTTATCATAATCATTTTTATGTATCACATTGATATACTCATCCATTATAAATTTAAAAAAAATTAGAAATGACATAAATTTATCTTTGTACGTAACTTTTAACTTGGAGGAAACCTAGTGAATTCTAGTCCAAAACTACCAAACATGTATTATTCTGGTATAAACATTATTCTTTTTGACATGTAGCATGCATGCAGAATAATAATTTTTATACAACTCATGCATGATGTTTAGATCTTTGAACATTACAAAATTATCGATTAAACATATATATATATATAGATATATATATGAAACACCTATCACATGTTGTGTTCTAACTTAACTCCCACATGAAGGTACATATCTCAAGGGTTACATAATATAATATTAAATTTTAAATCTATGCATTTTGGAAAAAGTACTAGACATGTAGATCCAACTACATGGTGTACATCCTCCTCACCATCTATATGTAGTACACGCTTGTGGAAATAGTGTCGGAGGTGTACTTTTTAAAATATTTAGAGTACACAGTGTGTCCAATGGTCCAAAATCCATGTAGAGATCAAGGGAATATCTCCCCTATTGGTGATCCACATGTGTTCAACTAGAGATATACATGGTGATTCATTTTTTGTTAATGTATTCACCCACAGATCTATAGTGTTCAATCATTTCATTAAAGAGATCAAGGGTAGATATCCTCTAGTAGCGATCCACATGTGTACCACATATCTGCAGACATCACTGAAGGATTCTATGGGTGCTAACATTGAAGATCCTTGAGCTTGAGATGTCTTCCTCTGATCACTTTAAGAACCATTTCTAAATCATTATACTTGATCAGGTGGAGGAGGACCTCTCTTGTTATTGACAATGTTCTTAGAGAGGGATGAAATCACTAAAATTGAGATATTTTCTCCAATTCATTATGCACAAAAATTATCGTCTCTTGTGGAGAACTTGACTAATAATATAATAATATAACAAGCCATTTAATGGACAAGGGTAATAATACATAATTTTTAAATGTACCTTAATTAGTTTATTAATCCAAAAGAAAACCCCATGTGAAATAATAATGGAAACATTATTATTTCCTGACATGTGATTAACTTGAAACAAATAATTAAATATTATTTAATAAAATAATACTCAATATTATTACTTCCCACCAAAACCCTTAAATTTTTCTACCAATACTTCATCATATTTACTGAACCATGAAAAAAGACTATTTGTTTATAAAATAAATATCACTATATTTTTCATGAACAAATATTTAAATATTATATTCACTGAATTGAAAATAAATATTTATTAAGTATTTTTCCCACATTATATTCTCTCAAATAACTACTATTGAAATAAATGAGATCATGAATCTATGAAAAATTATTACACCGCAACTAGACATAATTTTAATTATACTTGTTAAAAAATAAATAATATATTATTTAACTAAGATACTAAATACACTTAGTGGGTTACCCTCTTGGCCTTTTTCTTATTGTAATTAGGAGGAGCACCGTAAATTTCAAGGTTAGTGTCTAGAAATACACCATGGCACCCATAGAGAATGAAGTTAATACCGCAAGGACATCCCACATCATATAAAAATTTACCATGTAATGTAATCCCTATTTCTTAATATCTATAATAAAGTGGGTTACAAGGCAGTTCCATAAACATGTGTTCTAGACTTCTCATTCTTTGACATCCAAAAATTTTAACTTGACTATAGAACACCATGTACATGAATTTATTTTTGATATTAGATTTCTATAAAATGTTCCTATGATATAATCTTTCGTTATGGAACAAAAGGGAAATATCGTTTTTGGCATTATCCATTAATGCAGTATTACTCATGACAAACCCAACATGTCCTACCTCACCAAAAACATATGTTGTCACGGTTATTCTCAGATTATCTAAGTGCACAATTTATAATTCCTAATAATAATAATCTTAAAGTCTATGGACCAATACACATGTCTTTATATAGTAACGTCCAATGACACCAATGAATATTGATTTACTACTAGCCGGTATTGTTTTTTTTAATATAATTCTAGAAATTACAAAGATCGGACACCAGAATAAGGTACCTCAAAGTCCTATGAGTCTTCACACCTAATAGCTTGTATCATTTGTGTCTGTTCAGATGATATCATCCAGCTATGAAACATAAGTACCAGAATAGTGTCACAGTACTTCTAGGTTCTCATCATAACATGGATCGTCTATGAACTTTTAATGCAATAGTTACACTTAGGACATTATCACATACAATGTAATATAGAAGAACGACCATGATGTGATGCATCATTTATTAATATCCATCCAATTAATATATTTTTATTATAAAGTGCATAATAAATTGGTTCTAGGGAACAAACTCCAACAATAATGATCTAGAAGTTACCGCATATACGAATATATATTTATAACTTGTCAAGTTAATATAAATAATCATTAGGCCTTTAAATCAATGTCCCTAGTGGATGACTGTAATATGTAATGATCATTAAATTCATTTATTTTTGAAAACCTTAACAAAATTAAAATTTAATATTCATTTCTTAATGATTTATTAGAGTCTCATTTAATAATAAATATTTTATTTATAAAATATTATCATTTTAAAATATATATATTTTTAAAGGAAAAGTGATTTAAAAATTCTCATCATAAATTTCCATAATCTACTAGTAGGGGGGAAAGATTTATAGATATTCTATTTTCAGAAATATGTGTTAGAAGCTTAAAATGTATTGTTTTACGTGTAAATGGAAAAATTATATCGTGTAGTCATTTCATGTGAAATTTTTTAATTAATGTATTAAAATATAACTTTTTTAGTGGATTTTTTTAAGAATATTACATGTTCAAATGGATTCATGATATAATATTTGATTCTCTTGTTTTTTCCTTTTAAATTATATAGAGTATTTAATTAATGTTTATTTATATTATTCATGTTTATATATAGATTTTATCACTTCAACATATATTGATTTTTAAAATTGTATCTTTTTATTATAATGGATACTTAAATTATTTATTAATATATTATTTTAATGCAATTAAATGTAAAAAATAAATATCTGAATTTGGTTGTTACTTGAGTTAAATCATAAATTGGGTTTTTAAAGCGAGTAAATGTAATTATTGTTTAATATATTCTAATTTCATATATATTTTTTTGAGATATATATAAATCATTATCCAATAGTATATTTGAATGAGTTGTGAAGTTTCAGTAAATTAAATTTATGGATGAATGTCTTATTTGGGATGTTTTTTTCGAAATAAAATGTTTTTAGAGAATTTTAATTTAAAAAATTAATTGTCTCTTTGTTTTTAAATGATTTCATGGAAATAAATGGTTTTCCCTAAATTTTACGTAGTATAATGTTTATTTTTTTTTGTTTTTAATCTATAATGATATATAAAAATCAGGGTATGTGATCACTTGTGATTCATCTCTCTTCTTCTATCATCTTTATTTTTTTAATTATCCAAAATAGTGTGAAAAATGTGTGTGAAAGGGATCTTATTTTTCCTCGATGTACCTCACTGATTATCCACCCGATGTCTCTTACCTCATTGCATTGTTGGTTTACCCTTATTTTCACCTTCATGTTCACTTTTAATAGTTATTCATTATACCTTACTATAAATTCATGGATCTCTTAGCTATGAAAAGAAAAAACCCTAACTACAATAATGTAATGTTGTGACTTCAAATGATATGTAGATAGAGTTTTTGTGGTGGAAATATTGTAATCGGATCAATGTTCCATGTATCCCTCATTTTCCAATGTTCCACCCAATCGCTCTTACCTCAATCCATTATTGGTTCACCCTCTCCCTCGCATTGCAGTGTATATTTGGTAATTGAATCCATGTTTTATGTATCCATTCTACTCCAATGGATTAAAATAAAACAATTATTTACATTTTATTACAAGTATACCTTATAATCACATGGATTAAAACAACAATAACTTTTTAAAAAAGTTAATAATATTGTGGTTTTTATAAGGAAAATTAATTGTGGTTTTGAATATTACAGGATATGTGACATATAAGAATGATTGAAAACTCTACTATTTTTGAAATAGGTATTCATCACTTGGTTTTAGGAAAAATATATTTATTGGTACTCATATAATACATGGTCTTAAATTATATATAGAAAACGAGTATTATGGAATCTAAATTCACTTCTATCATCAATAACTATTTCATCCATTCATTTCATAAAATTCAGTGCTCTTTGACCATGTGTCAATAACTAGAGATTATAATACCCTATATGTTCATTTTAATGAGATATTTACACAATTTTAGAAATCTAATCCATAGTTAAATGTAAATTATGAAATGGAATTTCCATGGGATGCCTCCCATAAAATAATAAATATTTTGTTTATCAATATATTTATTACCACTTTTCTTCCCATACAACATCAAATCGAGAACCTCGACACACGTCCACTAGTTTAGCATAGATATTTTTATTTCATGTCACCAATGTGTAAATTGATAACTTGTTGGGAATCATAATAGGTAACATTCAAATAATGGGTTATTCTTATTAGAATCATCTCATTTGATTATTTATATTATATATATATGTGTTTATTTTTCATTTAAAAAGATTATTTTATCAACCTAATAGGATTAATATGAGTCATAGATGGATTCATAGTAATCTTATGAGAAAACATTATAAATATAGAGTTAAATATTTCCTGTAGCTTGTAAAAATCATACATATAAACCTTTTCAAATCTTTTTTTGTATTTACAATATTGTTCTCTAGGAAAATTTAGAATAGAAGAGTTATAAGATCATTTTATATTCACCTAATCACCAGAGATATAAATTTTGGACTAAACAAAGGAAGAAACTAAACATCCACATTGATTGTTATGATACTACAGTTTATGGATCATTGGTATGAATACAAATGTAAATGATGACGGAGATTATATAGAATAAATTAAAATGGATATTGAAGATGGACTTCCTAATTGTTCAATGTGGTTTGAGATGTTAAATAAATATCCTTAGAGACCATTGTATACTGTTTTTACTAAATAGACAACATTATCAGTTGTGTTGGTGTAATATAATTTGATAGGTGGAACCAGATTGAGGAAAACAAACATTAAAGAGATACTTTGTCACATGAATGACAAGATACTTAGAGAAAATGACCATCCTTGTAAAACATATGATGCTAAATGAATGATACATTCAAGGTGGATGGTCACTAAAAAATACATTCTTGTCCAAATGATAGCATATTATTTTTTTAAGGACCATAAAACACTCATATAATTCCATACGTGTAGTGTTAATCAATACAAGAAATATGTATCAATTCCTTCGAAATATGTATGATACACTCCTATCATTCCACAGTTTAAAAGACTATATGGATTTTAGGAAAACATAAGACAATTGACATGAGATGTGGATATATTTATTAATTATTGGAAACTATATCATCCAACATGGTATCTTTAGTGGAATAAAATTTATTTTGAGCCTCAAGAATTTAAAAATGATTTGAGAAACTTCCTTCCTATATTATCTACAAAAGTAATAAATCCATTTGGTGTAATAATTAGTATTCATAGTACATTTTTTCTATATCTATGGATGAAGCGTAATTAGATCATGTTGTTTCTACATCAATCTTGACCAAAACAAACCAATAATGATATTGATGTCTATTTGGATCCATTGTTCAATGATCTTCAACTTATATACGATATAGGTGTTAAAATTCATGATTCTCATAGAATTGAACAATTCACATTGAGTTTTATGTTGTATGAGAAAATAAATGACTTTCATTCTTATTGATGTTTTTCAAGCTATATGATTATGTAATTTTGGGGTGTCCCATTTGTGTATAATGAAAACACTTAGGTCGGTTGAAGCATTCCTTGGTGATTGTGTTAACCAGAAACCACAATTTGTTTCTTGAATGACATAAATATTAATACTGGACAACATTATTTAATGAGAATACCAAACAAGATAAAAAAACATCTCACATAATGGGTGATCAACCATTTGATAAGTTAAAATATATTGATACTATTTTTGGTAAAACATTTAAAAAAACATACACATTCATGTTGTCAAAATAGATCAATTTTATTTGAATTACCGTATACGAATTGTTTTACTTAAAATGTTTTCATAACGACATCCATGTAGAAAAAAATGTATTTGATATTGTTATTAGAACATTAAAAAATGTTTAATGTACAAAAAGATGGAATTAATGATAGTTTGTGCATGACTGACATGGTAATAATGGGAAGGGTAGGCACTAGTGAAGGGTAAAAGTCAAAATTTTATTCCTCTAGAATCTTACACAATTTTAAGACCAAAAATTTATTTGTTCCATAATGGTGTAAACTTTAAAGAGGGTTGGTGGAAATTTTTATGTTCGATGGAATAAAAACACATGATTGTCATTTTTTTGATTCAAGATTTAACAACATCTACTTTAGGTTGAATTCTTCCTAAAAATGTATGATATACATTAACCATAATCTGCTACATTTAAAAATCTCTATGTGCTAAATTTATAGACCTTCGAATGTTTTCGATCATGAATAAGGAGGGTGCAATCAAATTATGTGAATTATAGCTATTATTACTACCATCGTTCTTTGTTACAATTGACCACCTGATGGTTCACTTTTTTAGGGATGTTTAATTATATGGAATCTTCCATTATATATGGATGTACCCCATTGAACGATGTATGAATATTTTGAAAGGGTATGTATTAAATTGAAATAGGCTAGAGGTTTTATTATAGAATGATATATTATTGAAGAAGATATTGAATGTTTTACTGATTAATTATTAGATGATGATAACATATATCTCTTTATGTCTATTTATAGTGAACAAATTCTAGGTAAAGGGGTTTCCAAAATATATGTTGATACAATTGACATAATGGAATGTTTGAAATCCCACCTACACATTTAATATAATAGTAATGATTTTGATCCATACATTGAATCACAAAAATCAATTATTATACATTTGAATCCATATTGGGATGATGGATGAATATCAAAAACACATAATTAATAGTTTTTAGGATGTTTCTATGATCATTTTTGCAAGGATTTATCTGAAAATAGAAATTCAATTGTTGAACTACATTGATGGATATTTATGTGACTAAATTCTAATGTTATATCTTATGCTGGTTTCATAATTATTGGTTATAGGTTATATAAAAAAGAACATGATAACCATAGTATGATGAAAAATAATGGAGTAATTATTGTGGAATATGTGATGATAATATATTGTTCCAAGGATATGATTCCAGTTTATGAGAATATGTCATGTTTCAGAATCATTAAACAGATATACGAGTTGGATTATGCAAAATTCAAAGTGTTTATTTTCTATTGAACATTTTATGACATTAGGAGTGTAGTAAAAGTCGATGGACTAGAATTGGTGAATCTAAATGTTAGATTGGATGGAGAAAAAGAAGGTCCATTGATAATTGAACCACAAGTAGTGCATTTATATCTTGTGTCAGATCATGCAAACAAGAATTGGTCAATTGCATTTTTAGAGACTAAAAACCACACGGTAAGATAAAATTTCAATAAATAATGTAACTTCATAGGTAGATCACAATCATTTAATTCTGGTCCCAATATTTAATTTTTCTTGAATGTTATAGGGGGCATAAAGAGGGGATTTGGATTCTCGATGGAGGATCTAAATCCATTCAAACATTACGAAAAGGGAGATAATTCAATGAGAAGGATAAATGTTTTTTAATAGACTATTAGTTTCCAAATAATATAATGTTCTTTCTACTGTATTTATGTAGTATAAATTAAATATTTGACTAATCATAAATAAAAATGACTCTTTAACATGATGATTTTACTAATATTAGGGAAGAAGATGAAATAGACACTAAAACTATATAATTATAAGGGGAACAAAACCATTTTGATAGAAAATATCAATGTTAAATCTCATAATTGACTAAAATTATCTAGGAAAAAATAAATGTATAATTTTTTAGGTTGGATAGAATCAACTAAACAAACCTACTGACCTCAACAAGTTAATATTCATTAGTTATATTAGGGTGACAATGAGGTTAAATGTGATGATTGATATGGGATCATGGATCAATAACCATCCTATAATAAATTAAACCCTTTGGGATGATATATTTATATTGTTACGATATACTTTCTCTTTTTACCAAAAAATTATGTCATGAAAAATTGATTTTATTTCACTATTCCTTGAATAGTGCATTTATTTTAGAATATTCAAATAATAAATTTGTCTTAATTACCACTAAATAATATCATAGAGGCTTCCATACTCTTATTACCATATTATATCTTAGGGATAGTAAAGGTAAAGTAAATCACTACCCATTATTTACACATTAACAATTTATATTGTGGGAAACATGCAAGGATTACATCAACCAACACGATGAAAAATCATTCCATGTATATACTAGCTGAAAATATATTATTGGAAATTATATATTTTACCCAATTTGATTCATAATTATTTATTTCTAAACGTACTGACTTCCTCTGGTAGTTTATGAGAAGGAAAAAAATAGTCACCTTCTGCCGAAAGACATAGAAAATGGGATGCTTGTTTCACAGACATTGAAATCATTCTATCTTACACAAAAAAATTGATAGTCATGTTTTTTTCAAAAGACACAGTCTTGTAGAACTGACTAACTTCATAAATAAGAACCGGATCTCAAGACCCTGGTTTTTCAACACACAAATTCTCCCAGCCTTGGAACAAAATAATTATTTTGATTGTAGAATTGTACAAATTGAAAAAGTCCCGAGAAAATAACCTTTCTATGAAAAAGTCTTTTTCTGAGAATGTCTTGGAAGACATTTCAGCAAGAGTGTTAGTAGAGGAATGAGACATATAGGTGAAGCCGATAGAAGATCGTACGGAGTCTTAAAACACGGAGGCCGATATTTTCCACAAAATCTGAAAAACCTGTGTTGGTTTGGGGAGTGGGGGGGGTATATTTATAGGCAAAAAACAATGAATGTTGGTCTTCTACGATTGAGATTAGCAGAAAAGATATCAACAGATGTGATTAAAAAGAAATTTTTTTAAAAAAATATATAAAAGAATGTACCTGACAGAGATCATAGGGTAATTGTTGGTTTAAAGAGTATTATCATTGTGAATGAAAAATACAAACAAACGAAGAGCAATAATATGATGAATTGTCAGGCCAATGGAAAACAAATTCATTACCATGATCAAACATGACGATGGAAAACAAATTCATTACCATGATCGGACATGCCGATGGAGAAGAAATTCATTACAATGATCGGATGTGCCAATGGAAAAGAAATTCATTACCATTATCGTACATGCCTATGGAAAAGAAATTAATTTCCATGATTGGGCGTGTCTATGGAAAATAAATTCATTACCATGAACGGACATGCCGATGGAAAAGAAATTCATTACCATGAACGGACGTACCGATGGAAACGAAATTCATTAGCATGAACAGACATGATGAAGGAAAATAAATTCATTACCATGGACGGGCGTGCCTATAGAAAACAAATTCATTACCATGAACGGATGTGCCGATGGAAAAAAGAACGTTTTACGGTAGTCTGTCCATACGATAAACATAAAGGTAAATAATACGATAAAACAGTCAATACGTTAAACAGAAAGGTAAATAATACAATAAAACAGTCAATACGATAAGAAGAAAGGTAAATAATATGATAAAACAGTCAATAAGATAAAAAGAAAGGTAAATAATACGATAAAATATTCAATACGATAAAAAAAAGTTAAGGACACAAACCATGAGAATAAACAAATAAAGGTCATAACAAAATAAGAAACACAATAAGTAAAAAAATGTTCTCCCCCTTTCTAAGAGGATTTGTTTGATTTAAGGAGAAGTATAAAACACGAAGTATATATATGAATGATTATTTTAATGTAATTATTCCTAACTTCTGTTTCATAAACTCAAATCTATTGGAAGTTAATGGTTTTTTAAAAATGTCAGCAAGTTGTTCTTGCGTTCTGATGAATTGTAAAATAATATCTTCTTTTTGTGTGTGATCCCTAAGAAAGTGATTCCTAACATCTATGTGTTTTTCACAAGAGTGATGCTTGGGTTTTTATTAAGAGCTATGGCACTAGTATTATCAAAAAGAATTTTAGTTTTGGAGAAATTCAATCCATAGTCAGTGAGTGTGTGTTGCATCCATAATACATGAGCACAACACCTTCCAACTGCTACATATTCAGCTTCAGCAGTGGAAAGTGCTACTGAGTGTTGTTTCATGCAAGACCACGAAACCATGGAATATCCTAATAAATGACATGTGCCAGATGTACTCTTTCTATCCATTCTACATCCACCAAAGTCATCATCTGAATAGATTTTTAAAAGAAAATCATTTCCAGAAGAGTAGAAAAGTCCTAAATCTAGAGTTCCTTTTAAATACAGAAATATTTTCTTTATGGATTTTTAAATGAGACACTTTTGGATTAGATTGGTATCTTAAAAATAAGCATACATAATACATTAAGTCTGGTCGACTGGCTTTCAAGTATAACAAACTTCCTATCATACCTCTAAAAGTTTTTTGATCTACTGGTCCCCAGTTTTATCAAGATCAAGTGAATTGGAGGTACCTATTGGAGTGCTAATACTTTTAGTTTTGTCGTAACCATATTTTTTGAGTAAATATTTTATGTACTTATGTTGATATATATATATATATATGTTTCTTCTAGTTTTTATGAAATTTGAAAACCTAAAACGAATGTTAACTCACCCATTATAATCATTTCAAACCCAGATTTTATTAAGTTAGAAAAAGAATCAGTTAAATATTGCTGAGTTGATCCAAATATGATGTCATCAACATAAGTTTGAACAATCAAAACATTTTTATTTTCCATTTTTATAAAAAGGTTGGGATCCGCTGTACCTTTTACATAATTATTTTGTAAAAAAAATCATGTAAGTCTATCATACCATGCTCTAGGGGTTTGTTTAAGACCATATAGAGCTTTGGTAAGTTTAAAAACATGATTAGGATGTTTCCAGTCAAGAAATCCAAGGGGTTGTTCGACAAAAACTTCTTATTGAAACAAACCATTTAGAGAAGCACATTTAACATCCATTTAAAGTAGTTTGAAATCAAAGTATGCTGCAAAGGCTAACAGAATATGAATAGATTCAAGTCTAGATACAGGAGCATATGTTTCTTCATAGTCGATTCCCTCTTTTTGATTAAAGCCCTTAGCAACAAGTCTTGATTTAATGATTCCATTTTCATCACATTTGTTTTTGAAAACCCACTTTACACCAATTACAGTTGTTTCTTTATGTCTTTAAACTAAATTCCAGACTTGATTCATTTCTAATTCATTTAGTTTATCTTGCATGGCTTTAATCCAATATTCATCACCTAAGGCCTCACTTGGGCTTTTAGGTTCAAATTGAAAATGAAAGGAAAGATGTTCTATTTCATTTCTTTTGGAATTTCTAGTCCTTACAGGTTGATTTACATCACCAATTATATTATCACAATGATGGTTCCTAAGAAACAATTGATTTGGATTTTGTAAAACTTGTTCATCAAAATATGGTAGAAATTCTTCTGGGGTAAAGTTTTCAGAAGTATCTTTTTGGACATTTTTCTTATCAGATGTATCTTCTATCAAAGGTTGATAATTAGTTTTTGAAAACACATCTGAGGATGTAGGTTGGGATGGTTTAAAAACAAAAGGATCAATTTCATCAAATTTTACATGTACTGTTTCTTCAACATTACAAGTGTTTTTATTGAAAACTCTATATGCCTTAGAAGTTGTAGAATAGCCTAGAAAGATTCCTTCATCATATTTTAAAGAAAATTTGTGAAGATTCTCTTTAGTACTCAATATGAATACTTTGAACCCAAAAAAATTAAAGTATGAAAATTTAGGCTTTCGACCAGTCCATAATTCATATGGCGTTTTATTAAGAAATGGTCTGGTTAAAACACAATTTATAGTATAACAAGCAGTACATACAACTTCAACCCAAAAGTGCTTAGCAATTGAGTACTCACTCAACATGGTTCTTGTCATTTCTTGAATAATACGATTTCTTCTCTCAATAAATCTATTTTTCTGAGGAGTTATTAGAGCTGAAAAGTTGTGAGTAATACCTTTCTTACGACAAAAGGTTTCAAAATCAGAATTTTCAAATTCACCACCACGATCACTATGAATTGTTATTAGTGGTGGGTTTGTCTCATTTTTAACTTGGGCTCTAAAAGTTTTGAAATAGAACAAGGATTTATATTTCTTTGTTAGAATATACTCCCATGTAAATATAGTAAAGTCATCAACTAAGACAAATACATAGTATTCGCCTCCAATGCTTCCAGTTTGTGAAGGACCGAAAAGATCCATATGCACTAGCTGTAATGCATTAGAAGTTGAAACTTCATTAATTGATTTAAATATAGTTTTATGTTGCTTACCAAATTGAAAAGAATCACACACTTTTGAAGAATTATATCTAAGATCTGATAGTCCCTTCACAAGTATTTTCTTTGAGTTTTTACAAAGGTTTCTCAGGTTGCAGTGTCCTAGTATTCTATTCCATAGCAATGATTGGTCTTCTATAACACTTAAGCAGGGTAAATTTTGACTCATAAGGTCCTCAAAGTTAATAGTGTATACATGCTCTTACCTATGGGAAGATAGAATGAACTCATCCTTTGAATTATGAACTAGACACTTATCATTTCTAAAATTCAGAAGGTAACCTTCATCACATAATTGACTTATGCTGATGAGATTGTCCTTATGACCTTTAACAAACAAAATATTTGAAATAAGAACTTTTCCAAGAAAAACAATATTACCTATTCCAATAATTTTTCATTGATCATTATCTCTGAAGGTAACCTTTCCACCTTTTGTTTAGATGCTCTTTTCAAAGAAATCTTTATTTCCCGTCATATGTCGAGAACAGACACTATCCATGTACCAAATGTTTTTCTTGGTACACTTCGTATTTTCCTGAAAAATAAACAATTAGTTTTTCAGAATCCAAACATGTTTAGATCCAAAATGGTCAGATAACAGAATTTTAGGTATGCACATTTGTTTTGAAAAATGGGATTTATGAAATCAAATAAAGACTGGATTCTATTAAGAGAACAATTCATTTTCCATTTTCCTGTACATTGACACGTAGAGATAAATGGGTATTTTGAGGAACAAAATAGTTATTACTAAAAATTGGTTTAGAATGAGTATAACCAAAACCAGAATGATTCCTCAAATGTCTAATTTGAGAATACATTTTTTCAAAGTTTTCCATGCCATGAGTAAAGTTTGAAAAACATTTTTTCAAGGAAAAAATTTATGACTTTAATTTTAAAACTATGTTTTTATCCTCCAAAACATTTGATTTTGAACTAGATTTAGGATCTAAAATATTTTTATGAGAAATTACATTTTCAAGATCCTTAGAATTTTTATCCTTATAATATTTGACTTTCTCAAGGGTTTTTGATATACTTTCAAAATTAGAAGTTTTTGTATCAAGATCCTTAAGAATATCTGATACTTCTTTAGTTAAAATCAAAATTCTAGAGTTTTATTTATCAATATTTTTCTTGAGTTTAGAATTTTCAATCTCAACTAATTTAGAAAACCTAGATACTTCTTCAATATAAGGTATTGCAATATCTTTTGATGATGAAGACTCATTTAAAGATTCATAATAATTATTATCAGTATAATTCGCATTCAAAGAAACTTTTGTAATAGCTTCAGAATTGTGTACCTTAGCCATGATACAATGATCTCTAATTGGAAGTCTAGGTATAAGTCCAATATTCCTTTGTCATGGGGATTCATATTCTGAAGAATTATCCAATGAATCGATACTACATACACTCCAAGTATCATTTGACTTTAAGACTTTCTTCATCTTTTTCTTGTAATACTTTTTCCTATTTCTTTCAGAATGTTTCCCCTTTCTATATTTTCTTTTTAATAAAGAAAGATCATGTCTTATATGGCCTACTCTCTTAGATTCATAACAAGTTACCTCTGAATATTTCTTATCCTTCTTATCTTTTTTTTTTAATCTGTATTAGAATTATTTCATTCCCACAATCCTGTTCATCCTTCGAGAAAGATTGGCGAACTCATTATCTGAAATATCAAAATCACTTGAATCAAACATAACAACTTTCTTTGCTTTGGATCTTGTTATCCTTTCAGGTGTTTTAGCTTTAGTCTTAGTAGTAAAATCTACACTTCCATTTCCTTTTTTATTCTTATTGAAATCCGCATCTCTCTTCATTCTTGTGTCATGCTGTATAAGTGTTCTAAAATGTTTATCAAGAGTAATCTGGGAAACTTTTCTATTTTCATCAATAGATATCCTTTTTGACTCCCATTAATTTGGCATTATATCAATAATTTTTTCAAAAAGAGCTTCATCATCAAGAACTTTTTCGCCCGTAGTCTATAAACTATTGACAATTGTCATAAATATTTGATGTACATTACATACAGGCTCTCCATAAGGAAAAACAAATCCATGATACTCTGCTCGAAGCATTGCACTTCTTGTTTCTATAACCTTAAGAGTTCCAAAATGTGTGACTTCCAATTTCTTCCAAATATAGTTGGATGATTCACAAGATGATATCAGGCTATATATATTCATGGTCATAGAACATAGTAAAATATTGCGTACCTTGTAATTCAGTTGATATTCTTGCTTCTCTTGATTATTAAAAGCACTAACTTCTTTGTCAGAAATTTTGTAACCTCCAGTAAGCATAATAAAATTGTCTACACCAGTATTGATAATGAATGTATTAATTCCATCACTCCAGTATTCATAGTCATTCCCATCAAAGATAGGTGGTCTAGAAGGATTTAGATTATCAGTTGAACCAATATTCATTCTTGTCATAAAATAAAACAAAATCCTTTCCACTACACACGTTAGTGTAGTAAATAGTTGAAACAAAAATTTTGATGCAATAGAGCTAGAAAAACAAATCAGTGGAAACCTCCTCTAATCCCAATTGTTGGATCGAATATGTAGATGTATATGTATATTAGATGGAAAAATAAAAGAGGGGGTGGGGGTGAATTGTAGGTTTAAAAACTTTTTTTTAACACTTAAGAAGTTAGTTTAAATGATCTTAAACTAATACAATTCACAACAGAAACAAATAACCACAATTGTATTAAATATAAAGGTGTGATATGATGTAATACTATAAGAAAAGTAAAGCAATTGTATTCAAGTTGAATACAATAATCAGAGTAATACAATAGTGAAGGATTCTACTATAAAGCATATAGAATCAATTGATACAATATGTAACAATATAATTGTAATTGAAACAATTATAAATGAATATGGAATGAAGAAATGAGAACAATACAATTCCCTTTCTAAAACAAACAGCAGCGGAAATATAAAAGTATTACAATTCTTTTCACCCAAAGAGAAGGGTTATCCTTTCACCAAGGATAACAGGTCTGTCTTACCAACACCTTGGAAAGCCCTCAATATAATGATTAGTACGTCTGTCTTGCTATCTCCGCAAGCCCTCGATACGATGATCGGAGCATCTGTCTTGTTATCCCTGTAAGCCCTCAATTCTATATGTAATTGGCACCTCTATCTTTTAATCTCTTGAAAGCCCTCGATACGATAATCGGTAGCACCGTCTACCTATCCCCGAAAGCCCTTGATCGTTATTACTTGATCGGACGCACAAAGCAATACAAATCACTTATAGAAATACAAAAACTATGAATGAGCCATTAACGTTTTGTAATCTTAAGGATTTCGCACGAAGCAAGAGAGAAGTCACAGTATCTCTCTCTAGAACTGGATATAGAAAAGTCTCAGAAACATGTGTCAAAGTTGTTTCTTGGCTTCAAATGACCTTCTATTTATAGGCCTTAGGTTCTAATGGTCATATTTTCTCCAACGGTCATATTTCTTTGGAAAATTCAGAGGGACATGGAATCCTGGCATTATAACGGTCATATTGAAACAGAAAACATGACATCATTTTGTTTAGTTTATAACTAACTCCACGACATTGTTTTGGTTAAAACAAAAGATATATGAGGATGATGAACATGAGTATGATTAATATGAAAAATGTTTTTTTGATAAAGGACCAAAACAAGCATGTAATGAAAGTAAAGTATGTGTACTAAGAGTATTCTATAGTGTAATGTATTGGTACGATACAAAATGATTATGATTCATAAAACGTAGTATGATTAATAGAGTCAGTACAATTCCCAGAGTCAGTAAGAAAAGTATAGTCAGTACGATCAGCATGGTCAGTACGTTCAGTATGGTCAGTACGATCAGCATGGTCAGTACGATCAGCATGGTCAGTACGATCAGCATGGTCAGTACGATCAGCATGGTCAGTACGATCAGAATTGTCAGTACGATCAGCATGGTCAGTACGATCAGCATGGTCAGTACAATCACTATGGTCAGTATGATCAGCATTGTCAGTACGATCAGTATGATAAAATACATTTGTGATTTTTAAAACAATATATAAAATTCAAAAGAGAACTTTTGACTCAACAAAGATGAGATTGTGGTAGAAAATAGTTAATGGCAAAACTCTTCTTCTCATGTATTTTTTTCCTATTCTAAGAAAAAATTAATTCTTAAAACTTATGGAAATGATCTTAAACCCAAAAATGTATTATCCAAATACCTTACGTTATTCATCATAGATTTATGCCATTGAGGCCCTCAATTTTTCCATTCACATGTTCTTGATTGATTACCCCATTCACTCCCTATAAATATTAACATTTTTCACCCAATTATAATTTCACCAATGTTCTTATATTTGAAGTTGGGGAAAACATTTTCATTTCCCTTTCCCTCTTATTAAGACTAAATTTTATTAACCCTATTTTTGATTTGGGTTTTCCACAAAAGTATTTTTTCTTGTTTAACCTATTATTTCAGAAGAACAATTTCTAATTGCAAGGACTCAATTTACTGAAGAAGGGAAGAATTTAACACCCCAAGTTTCCTCGATATGCTTCTCTTCAAATAACACAATTGCGTGTGATGTACGCAACACCAAGTTCAATCACAAAACGACCTATAAAATTAGCCATTTAGAAATTGTTATGCATATTAATAACCACATTTTGAGTTTCATATATTTCCCATATAATTTTAACATTCATTTTTTGTGTTTTTTTGATACAATATTAGGGTAAATTCAATTTTTCAGAAAAAATGTATTTTAAAAAAATGCAGTTTTTATGCCTTTTAATGGAGAACTCTTTCTAAATGCAATATTTAACACTTTTAAATATTGAATTTAATAAAATTAAATTCTTCTTTAGAATCAGGTCAAAAAAATTTAGTTTGGATTATGTTTTGGTGTTTTTCTGATAAATTTCATATTTTGATGAATAGTGAAATATACTAAATTATAATTAAAAACAAGTTTTTTAACGAAAAACTCTAATAGTGTTAAATTATACATTTGAATGGTTTTGAAGAAAAATTAGACTATATTTTTATCATTTAATCCAATGTTGGTAATTATAAGTAATTTCACTTATTAACTGAACATAGACACATATCAATCTTTTGATAGTTTTTACTTCTCAAAAACCAACTTTCTAGTTTTTAAAACAAGAATTAATTTTTAATTAATTAATGAAACATCTATATTTTTAATTTGGTAAAATAGAAATCAGTTTTGGATTCAGAATATAAAAATTATCTTAGGGTGATATTTTGGTTTTTTTTGAAAACATTCAATTTTTGATGAATTGTGTAAAACACTAGTTTATTATTTTATAACTGACATTTAAATTAAATAATTATGTATTTTATTAAAATTAATTTTAAGTCAAAATATATACATAGTACCTATACTATTTTAATATAATTTATTGGAGTCATTTTATAATAAAATATGATGTATAAAATTTTATTGAATTTTTTAACGCCTTTTACCCACCTTGTAGGCACATTAGAAAATTTGCATAAAACATAATTTTATCACTTCCGTGATTTGAATTTAAAAAATCTAAGACACACGGTTGATATCAGTATATAAAATTTGGTTTAATAAAATGAAGATAATTTCTTGGTGAATAGTAACTTTTGAATTTTACTTACCACGGTTAAAAGTAAATAGGGTAATTAAAGGTGAAAATGATATTATAATTACACTAACATATTTCATAATTCTATTAGATAAATTTATTTCAACCAAAATCAACCTTAGGAATAAAATATGATCATTTTGGTCCACTAGGTTTAAATTAGGGCATTTAGTATTATTTTATTTAAGGAAGAGTTAAAAGTGTAAAATTCAAATTTTAATAACTAAAAGATTTTTAATATATGGTTATAAATAATATAATTTCGTCATTAAATATTCATTAGTAAGATAAGATGATTACCTACGTCAGATTATTTTATTTATAATATTTTAATATTATATAATTTAATTTAATTTTACACAATGATGATGTAGAAAATTTTTTTTAATGAAAGATTAAAATAATTGATATTATAAATACTTCAATAAATATAAATTGAGAATTTTGATGAATTAGAAAAAATTTATATGATAATATTACATGTTAGGGTTGATTAAATTAATTTTTTTATGTAGAAATTAGATTTTTATAACATTCACAAAAACCAAATACTAAATAATGTCAACATTCACATAAATGAGTTTTTAAAAAAACTAAATTGTTAAATGATATAATAGTCCGAAAAATATAATGTTCATCCAAATGAATTATATAATAATAGGTATATCATCAATTTACTATTTTTGGTTCTATTATAATTTTATAGTAAATTTATTAACCATATAATATAAAAATAGAAGGAGACATGGTAAATGTTAAACTATTTAACGAATAGTTAAATCTAAAAGATAAAGTTAATATGGTGACCTAAACCTATCTAAAACCAATTGTTTGAGTGTTTTACGACCCATACCAACCTTATATTCAAAATAAATAGTTTGGAACCATTATAAACGGAATATTATTGTTTAATAAAATAATATTTCATGGGTTTTTTAAAGTGACCCTCACCTCTCTTATAAAAGGGTACTTCCCCTTATCTCGATATCGGTACTCCAAATCCATTTGTTTTGGCCAAAACCTGCTCAAAAATCCTCACCACTACCCTAAATTTAACCTAGAGTACTTATAATGATTATAAAGAAAAAATAAGGAGCCCTTTTGATCAAAGCAAAAGGAACCACCCGACGAAGAGGTGATTATTTCATCACATATTTCAATTTTCTTTTCTTATTCCACTTCCTATTTCTATGTTGTTTCCATACCAAAATAATAAATATAGTACAATATAAATACTATTATGTTATTATAAATATGGTACCACCATATTCATTATTCCATCCATCCAATAAATGACAAAGTCACCGTACGAGCGTACATACGGCTTACCGTCTCCACGTCATGGTGTAGTTTGTAATTTAACACTTAATTATTTGGATGGGAATAATAATGAGTATAATTTCTGTAAATAATAAATATAACATGTTAATTATTATATATATATGATATAAAATCATATTACATACAATTTCAACGTCAATAGAATGGTATTGTCGCTCGTACGTACCTAAGGATTACCGTCTCCATGAACACGATGAGATTCAATCACCATCAAAACCATTCAAGAATAAATACCATTTTATGATTAAAAAATATTGTTTAAAAACATAATAGAATTATGTATTAAAAGAAAATACATTCTATCCATAACAAACATGACTTACTTAATAAAACATTTAAAGAAAAATAAATAAGTTAACACCCAAAAACAATGATACTACTGAAATATTATTAACAAAGAAATAATAAAAGATCATATTTGTTATCATATTTATTTATATGGTAATTTTATAATTTAATAACAATTATTTCACCATTATATAAGAGGATAAATTACCCTCAACTAAGGAAAATTACAAGGTAAGGGGTTTTTATCTCACTTCTTATTCACGTGAGATTCATGCTATATTGCCACTATTTTCTTTTGTGTGGTGTAAGTAATACACATGATAGTATTCTTTGTGTAATATAAATTAATTTATAAGAATTTGTATATTTATTGTGAGATCCTTCTTTCAGGGGGTGTTTGTTTCGTATGTTACCAAATCGGTAAGGAAATTTCAAATGTTGATTTCTACTCATTGGGTTTTATGAAAACTTTATTGATTATTTTACTCCAAGATTATGTGTGAAATCACTATTTATTTATTTATATAGTAATTTAAACTCCTATTTGTGGGAATATAATTTTTATACACATAATAACTCCATTGATAAATTCTTAAGTAATCGATATGTACTTGATAAGAGTAATCTTAACACAATTTCCATTAATTGAGTTAAACCACCAATTCATTAGTGTTATTGTTACAAGAATATGTGTGAATTTACAATGATTTATTTACACTTAATATCCAATCATATTGAGTTTATTTATATTTTTCACACAAAATTATGTCATTGATTTTTCCTTAACCGAATGAAACAATCTTTATAAATAATTTAATCTCAATTTACATTCTATTGAGACATCTTTGTTGTTATGCCCCAATTCACTTTTATATAGTGTATATACTATAATTTGACATAGTATATCATGAATTCCTTTATTAAAATGATTTTTTAATTTTTTATTACCTCAATTATTTGTACACAGACGTCTTTCATTTGGTTAGGAACTCATTAACCAAAATATCATTTTATATGATTTAAAGATTTGTTATTTTAAATATCTCTCATTAACGTACATGTTTTAAAAATGGGTTTTAAGGATTTATTTATAAATAAATAAATTTGTTAAAATTAAAATTTCATTCAATGTTTTAAAGTGGTATGGGAATCTATGATTCAAAAATCTCTTTTAAATAATTTCATTGATAAATAGTGTAACTTTTAAATGTTTTTAAAAAAGTAGGGATATTTCTCTCAAACTCTTTTACTTATTATTTTCATCTATGTCAATATCCTTCATTATTCATGATTGATGTTTTTTTATTATAATACAATCTTTTATATTTTATTTAATGAGTTATGTTTGACTGTGGATGTGTTATTTTCATACCATTCATGGTTTGTGGTTAAAATATTGACATTTAATATACTTGTGTTAATAAGAATGTTAATATTATTTTTTGAACATTTAAAAATGAATAATGTATTGGACGTAGTAAGTGATGGTTGGAGCCTTATGTAGCTCTTCAAATACTTAGTAGATCTCATGAAAAAAACTAGTGGCTTGGCACAAGGCTTTGAAAAAATCTTATTTGTAGTCTTGACATGCGGCCTTGACTATGTGGTTATGATGTCTGAAATTATGCATTCCATCATTATGAAATAAGATATTAATATTATATGAAATTATTTGACTATTTTAATATCCATGTGAATATATAAATGTCATTATTTTATTTAATATTTTCCGTACTATGCTGAAATTTTAGTTTAAATGTTTGGTGTTTTAGTCTTTTACATTGCCTTAAATTTTTATGCTTATTTATGAATGTTTTCTCTATATTGTTATCCTTAACGAGCATCTGATCTCACCCCTTTCAATGTTTTATTTTTCTAAGGATTTGAAGAAGTATATCATGATTAACCTATAAGAATAGGCTAAGGGATATGAGTATCTTCAAAGGGGATACAAGGGTGTTTTTCTTTATTTCATGATGTAATGTAAAACTTATGTATGTACCTATTATTTCCAAGGCTACTAAACTAATCGGTGTTTCGACACATAATATTTTGTGACCATTCCAATGATATGAAATAATTCACTAACTCTAAGTAACTAGGGTTGGGGCGTTACATTTGGTATTAGAAAAAGTTTAGTACAAACCTTAAAAACTAGATTCAGAAAAACACCGATCAGAGAACATTACCCTAACATAGTCTTTGGGGATTAGTATAGAAGAACATCCAGAATTTTTGGTAATGTAAATATTATGTGGGTTTTTAATGCAGTACATCCCTGTTTGGATATGATCAGGTAGAGGCAGATCTAGCATAGATGTACCTAGGGGTAAAACCTGAAAACACTGCTTTGATCTAGACTCAAACAGGAACTGGTGCATGACAATGGACCTTGCTGCACTCTTGGTTACGCCACTCCTGGGGGATATGCATAAGATAACTCACATTTTCTTTAAAAACTGGTTTGAATGAATTTTAATATAAGATGATAATAAATAACTTTAGTTAATCCTAAGTTATTTTAGATTTAAAATAAGGTGTCATGATAATTTCTAAATAATTTTTTAACTATTTTGACTCACACAATGATTTTTGGTTTTAGTAAATGGATAGATTCTAAGGAATTAATAGTAACACTGTACATGATGTAAACGGTGGAAACAGTGGTGTAAATGAGCAACGAAATGAAATGTTGATAGGCGTAAAAGAAATCATGTTAATGATGAATCAATTTTACAAAAATATGATCAACAACATATCTATTAACAAACTCTCAGACTCAATAAAGAAGAGAAATGTGATGAATGATAAGGGCTCCAGCAGTGGAGACCATAGAGAAAAGAAACCTTCATTTACATCATGCAAGAAATGTGAAAGGAGACACTCAAGAAAGTGACTCAATGGAACAAAGAAATGCTTTATGTGTGGTAATGAAGGACAAAAATAAAGAATTGTTGAGGAAAAATGAAGAGTAAAATGTATGAAAATTAAAATGATCCCAAGAATCCATTTACAATCATTTTCAGTAAATGTAGGGGACTTTTGATTACCCAAGTCAGTTCTATATTCTATAGGATAACCACTTGGTCATGGAGGAACCTATGTAAAAATAAATGGATGGTGAAATGTTTAAAATTATAAGTGCTCTTTGTTGATGGGATTACTTTAGAATATTTTTATCTTGTATGTGTAATCATATAGTTCATTATGTGAAAATTCTATTTTTGGAAGAATTGTCTTTTCTTTTGTGGACATAGTTATAAATAACCATTTTGATTTTTATGATCTTTGTATTTTAGGAAATTACAGGTTATTATTTATTCGGAAGAAAATGAAAGGTATGAGATAACATTTTTGGTTTAATTATGTAATAGTTATTTTGAAGAATTTATCTCGTTTTGGAAATTTTATAAAATATAGTTTTTGATAAAGGACAACACATAAACCGTGTGGAAACCTGTCGCGGCAGACAATGATGCGGTAATCGAACCCACAACCAAATTGTAACTTAGATTTATCGTTTACCACTGGACTACATGAAGTCCCTTGTCAGTGGGACTAATTCTTTTTAGTTAAATGATTTTATTGATCAATAATAAGTTAATTTGGGATATTATGTTTTATCAAATAGATATTATTAGTGTAGGAAAATGATTTGATGATTAATTGATAAATGTTATTTTGGAAGATGTTCGCTCTGTTGGGAACACTATATGCCTAAGGAAAATAGAATACTCTGGGATTTCATCTGAGGAGTAATGGTGGATTTTTATCTATGTTTTTGTGAATTTATAGTGATTTGGTTTAATTATAGAAACCATTAAAATATCATAGATAATATGTGATTAAGTCAATTACTTTTAAGTATGTGACTATAAGAGTATTCAATGTGCATCGGAGATACAATTTAATGTGGAAGACTATGTAATCAAAATTTTCTGAGTTTTTGGTTTCAATATTATTTTAGATTATATTGAAGGATTTTAAGGACAACTGTTTATGGAATTATATTTAATGAACTTTGGATATTATTTGTTTTTTTTTAGAAATTAAGATTAGTATTTCTTTCTCTAAAGGATTATCCTTTTTTTGAGGATCATCTGATCTTGTACTAACCATTTAGGTTTTGGTTAATCTCTAAAGAAAAGAGAAATATATAGTTCATACTATGTGGATTATATGATTATTTATAAGTTGATTATCGAGCTTGAGGTGCGACAAGTCATCTTGAATACTCATTGTTTAAAGTGAAAGATGAGATTGTTGTAGAAATTAGTTAAATGATAGAAATCTACTTATCAAGTATTTTTTTTCTTATTCTATGAAAAATTAATTCTTAAACCTTAGGTAAATTATTTTAAACTAAAAAAAGTATTATACTAATACCATACGTTTTTCATTATAGATTTTTGGATTTGAGGCCCTCAATTTTCCATTCACTTATTTGTGATTGATGACTCCAATCACTCCCTATTAATATTTACATTTTTCCTCCAATTATAATTTCCACCAATGTTCTCCTATTCAAAATATTATGTTGGGGGTATCTTTTTCATTTCCCTTTCCCTTTTATTAAGACTATGTTTTATTAACCCTATTTCCGATTTGGGTTTCCCACAAAGGTATTTTCTATTTATTTATTCTATTATTTCTGAATAAAATTTTCAAATTGTGAGGACTCAATTTATTGAAGATGAGAAGAATGTAACACCCCATGCTTTTGTGATTTACTTCTCTTCGAATAACATAATAGTGTGTGATGTAAGAAACACCGAGTTCAATCGCACCACTACCTAACAAACTAGCCATTTAGAAAGTGGTTAGGAATAGTAATAATCACATTTTAAATTTTATATATATCCCATATAATTTTAACAATCTTCTTTTGTGTTTCTTAGACAAAATATAAGGGCAAATTCATTTTTCAGATAAAAAATGTATTTTTCAAAAAATGCAATTGTTCCGCATTTTAATGGAGAACCCTTTATAAATCCAATATTTGACACTTTTAAATATCCAATTTGATAAAATTTAATTCTTATTTATAAGCGGTCCAAAAAAATTTAGTTTGGATAAATTTTTGATGTTTTTCTAATAACTTGTATATTTTGATGAATAGTTAAAGATACTATATTTTAATTGAAAACAACTTTTTTAATAAAAATTATTTCTAGTGTTAAATTATATATTCAAATTGATTTAAAATATAATTAGAATATTTTTATATAATTTAATTCAATGTCAGTAATTATAAGTAATTTCACATTTAAACTGGACATAAACACATATCAATCTTTTGATAGTTTTTACTTCTCAAAAACCCAATTTCTGGATTTTATAATGAGAAATAATTTTCAATTAATTAATTAATCATCTATTTTTTGAATTTGGTAAAATAGATATAATTTTTGGATTCATAATATCAAAATTAGCTTAGGGTGAGGTTTTGGTATTTTTCTGAAAACAGTAAATTTTTGATGAATAGTGAAGAGCACTACTTTATTGATTAAAAACATACTTTTCATTTATATAATTAATTTTTTTATTTAAATTTATTTTTAGTCAAAATGGATACATAATACTTATACTAGTTCAATATAATTCATTGTATTCATTTTATAATAAAATTAGATGTATAAAAGTTTATTGAATTTTTAATGCCTTTTACTCACCTTCAAGGCACACTAGAAAATTTGCATAAAACGTAATTTTAGCTCATTTGTGAATTGAATTTTATAAATCTGAGACACATGGTTGTCATCAGTATGTAAAATTTGGTTCAATAAGATGAAAATAATTTTGGTGAATAGTAACTTTTGAATTTTATATACCACAGTTAAAAGTAAATAGGGTAATTAAAGGTAAAAATTATATTATCATTACCCTGACACATTTCATAATTCTATTGAATAAATGTATTTTGACCAAAATCAACCTTATAATAAAATATGATCCTTTTGGTCCCCTTGGTTTAGATTAGGACATTTATTATTATTTTATTTAAAGAAGTGTTAAAAGTGTTAAATTCAAATTTTTATAATTAAAACTTTTTTAATATAGAGTTATAAATAAGGTAATTTAGAATTTAAATATTCATTAGAAAGCATAGATGATTTTCTATGTCATTGTATTTTGTTTAAAATATTTATATATTATATAAATAAATTTAATATTGACACAGTGATGATGCAATAACTACCTTATTAATGAATGATTAAATTGATTGATATTATAAATATTTAAATAAATATAAATTGATAACTTTGATAAATTACAAAAAATATCTAGGTTAATATTACATGTTAGGGTTGGTTAAATTTATTTATTTGAATAAATCATATTGTTACGACTTTCACAAAAATTATATACTAAGTAATGTCAAAATTGACATAAATGAGTTTTTAAAACAAATACTATATTATGAAATGATATAATAGTCTTAAAAATATCATAATCAGCCAAAGGACTTATATAATAATATATATTTTATTAATGAACCACTTTTCATTCTTTTGGAAATTTATATTAAGTTTATTAACCATATAATATAAAAATACAAGGATACATGGTACATGTTAAACTATCTAACGAAGAGTTAAATATAAAAAACATGGTTAATATGGTGACCTAAACCTATCTAAAACCAATTTGTTGAGAGAATTCTAACACAGCCCCTCCTTATCCTCAAAATAAATTTTTTTGGAGCCATTATAAACCGAATATTATTTTATAATAAAATAATATTTCAAGGTTTTCCTAAAGTGACCCTCACTACTCTTAGGAAAGGGTACTTCCCCTTCTCTCAAAATCACATCTCCAACGCTCTTTGGATCAGCTAAACCCTGCTTAAATATCCTCCCAATTAACCTCAATTCAAATTAGAGGCCATAAAATGATCATAAAAACAACCTAAGATGACCTTTTTGATCAAATTAAAAGGAATCACCTGAAGAAGAGGTAATTATATCATCCCCTCTTTCAATGTTCTTTTCTTCTTCCACTTACTCTTTCTTAGTTGTTTCCATACCAAAATAATAATTCCAGTACCTTCTAAATACTTTGATGTTATTATAAATACAGTACAACCATATTCATTGTTCAATCTATCACATGAATGACAAAGTCACCATAGGGGCGTATTTACGGCTTACCGTCTCCACATCGTGGTCTATTTTGTTATTCAACCATTAATTATTTGGATGGGAATAATAATGAGTATAATTTATATAAATAATAAATATAACATGTTAATAATTCTGTATATATGATATATGTCAAATTACACACAACTTCGCCATCAATAAAATGGTATTTTCGCTAGTGCTTACATATAGTTTTAAATCGTTACGAACGTGATGAGATTCGTCCCCATCGTAACCATTCAAGAAAATATATAATTTCATTATTAAAAAGTAATTTTTAAGAACATAATATCATTATATATACAAATCAAACACATCTTATCCATAACAAACATGACTTACCTAAAAAAACATATAAAGAAAAATGAATCAGTTAACACCTTGATATAATGATACTACTGAAATATAATTAACAAAGAAATATTAAAAGATCATATAGATAACATATTTAGGTATATGGTTCTTATATAACTTAATAAAAATTATTTCACCATTATAAAGGAGGTAAACTTACCCTCAACTAACAAAAAGTACATGGTAAGGGGTTTTTATCTCACTTCTTATTTGTGTGAGATTCATGATATATTACTACTATTTGTTTTTGTGTGGTGTATGTACTACCCATGATTATATTTTTTGTTTAGAAAACATTAATTTATGGGTATTTTTATATTCATTGTATGATCCTTCTTCATAGGGTGTGTGTTTCTTATGTCACCAAATCAGTAAGGGAATTTTGAATATCGATTTCCACACATTGGGTTTTACACAAACATCATTGGTTATTTTACTCCACGATTATGTGTAAAATAAATATTTATTTATTTATGTAGTAATTTACACTCCCCTTTGTGTTGATATACTTTTGATACACATAATAAATCCATTTATAAATTTTCAAGTCATTAATATGAACTTGATAAGAGTAATCTTAACTCAATTTCCGTTCATTGAGTTAAACATTCAAGTCATTGGTGTTGTTGTTACAAGAATATGTGTGAATTTATTCTAATTGATTTACACTGAATATCCAATTATATTGATTGTTTTTATATTTTTCACACAAAATTATGTCATTGATTTATCCTTAACATAAGGATAGATTCCTTATAAGTAATTTCATCCCAATTTACATTCTTTTGAGACAACTTTGTTGTTATGCATCAATTCACTTTTATATAGTGTATAAACTGTACTCTGACATAGTATATCATGAATCCCTTTATTCAAATGATATTATAATTCTTTTATTACCATAATTATTTATATTCAAACGTCTCTCATTTGGTTAGTAACTCTTTAACAAACATATCAGTTTAAATGTTTTAATGATTAATTCATCTAAATCTCACTCATTAATGTTCATGTTTTAAAAATGGGGTTTAAGGATTTATTTATATGGAAATAACTGTATAACAATTAAAATTACATTCAAAGCTTCAAAGTGTTTTGGGACACTTTGATTAAAAAAATCTTTTAAACGATTTCTTTGATAAATAGTGCGAATTTGAAATGTCTTCAAGAAAAAGTGGATATTTCTCTTAAATAGTTTTACTGATTATTTTCATCTTTGTCAATATCTTTCAATATTCATTATTGAAGTCGATTTATTATAATAAAATATTCCATATTGTATTGAATGAGTTATGTTTTAATGTGGATGTACTTTTTTTATACCATTCATGGTTTGTGGTTAAAATATGAAAATTTCATATGATAGTTTTAATATGATTGTTTAGATTATGTTTTGTCCTTTTCATATGAGGAATGAATTGGACATACTAAGTAATGGGTGGAGCCCACTGTAGCTCATTGATGCATCATTATGTTTTATGAGACAAGCTAGTGTCTTGACACAAGGCCTGTACAAAATCTTATTTGTAGTCTTGGCACGGGGCCTTGACTAAGTGGTTATGATATCTGGCATTATGCATTCCATCTTTATAAAATTAGCTATTGATATTACAAATAATTTTTTGACTAGTAGAATAACCATGTGAATATGTAAATGGAATTATTTAATTTATATTTTCCATTTTATACTGAAATTTCAGTTTAAATGGCCTATGTTTTAGTCTTATACATTGCCTTAAATGTTTGTGCTTATTTATTAATTTTTCCACTATATTGTTATCCGTACTGATAATATGATCTCACCAATTTCTATGTTATATTTTTCCGAGGATATGAAGATGTATATCATGATTAACCTGCAGGAATAGGCTGAGGGATATAAGTGTGTTCAAAGGGGATACAGTATTGTTTTTCTTTATTTCATGATGTAATGTAAAACTTCTTAATGTATCTAGTACTTCCATGGCTACTAAACTAATCGGTCTTTCATGACATGATATCCTGTGATCATGCCAATGATATGTTATAACGCACTGACTTTGAGTAACTAGGGTCAGGGAATTATAGAGATGAAGTGCCTATTTTTAATAAAAAGTTCTATTTTATATTAAAACGCACATAAAATATCCATTACCAATAAAAATAGAATATTTTTTTAAAAAAATGTAGAAAAAATCTATAACATATTTGTGAAGTTAATGAATCAAACACTACTCAATTCGACACATTATTTGGTCAGTATGACACGAAGTGCATTTTTTTAATATATAAGACTCATTTTAGTGTAAAACAATTATCACATAGAAAAACTGATAGAACATGATCATATTGTTTTAAAATTTTATTAAAATAAATCATAAAATATTTATGATATGTGGGAATTGACCGCACATCAATCATACACATGATGTGGTCATTATGACTCAAAGTGTGTGTTTTCAATAAAAAAGTATCATCTTAGTTTGAAATGTATATCACATAGCCCCAACTAATAAAAAAACTCATAAATTTTCTATATTTTAGATCAAAAATATATAATTTATTTATTATGTGTTGGAATCGACCACACAACAATTTGGAAAACAATGTTGGCTGTAAGACTTGAATTATGTGGTTTTAATATATAAGTCTCAGTTTAGGTTAAAACGTGTATCACATAGCCAAAACTAAGAAAACGACATCCAATTATTTTCAAACACTGGTATGATTATCCTTCATTTAATATATAGGTTTAGAAATCAACCAAATGTCAAAATAAATGATGTTTTCCGTCTGGATCAATGCATGTGTTGTAAATAGAAGTGTGATTTTAGTTTATACATTACATCATGTAGTAAAAAAATATAAAATGAGCATGGAATATTTTTAAAATTTATTAAAATGATCCAAAATAAATTTTTACATGTAGTAATCTACTTTACTTCACTCTAATAGATGATGTGATTGGTATGACTTGAAGTTCATGTTGTTAATATATAATTGAAATTTTATATTATCATTGCATGTCATAAATCCAAAACTGATAAAATTAGATTATATTGTTTTCAAACTTTTTGAAAACAATCCATAATATATTTATGACATGTTTTAATTAGCCACACGTCATTCTGACACACGATGTGGTCGGTATGGCACAAAGCACTTGTTTTCAATATAAATGTACCATTTATGTTTTAAATGTTTATCACTTAGAAAAAACCAATAAAAAGGGCCCTAATTATTTATAAATTTTATAAAATGATCCATAATATATTTATGACATTAAGGAATTAACATCATGTCAATCTGACATATAATGTGGTCGGTAAGACTCAAAGTTCTTGAATTCCATATAGAAGTCTCATATTAGTTAAAACATGTATCACATATCCAGAATCTATAAAACATGCATAGATTTATTTCAAACATTAGGAGAGTGATCCATAATATATTAATGATATATCAGAATCAAACTCACATTGATACGATGCACAATGTTGAAGTAATGACTCAAAGTGTGAGTTTTTAATATTAAAGTCAAATTTTACTTTAAAATGCATATCACATATCCAAAACCAAGAAAAAAATATTGGATTATTTTCATATTTTAGAAAAAATAATCCATAATATATTTATGATAAATATGAATCAACTGTATTTAAATCTAATTCATTATATGGTTTGTATGACTTAAAGTTTGTGTTTTCAATATAGAAGTGTCATTCTAGTTTAAAACGTGTATCACATAGAAAAACTATTGAAACTGGTTATAATTGTATTCAACATTAGAAAAATGACCCAAAATATATTTTTTATATTTGGTAATTGAACAAGCATCAATTTGGCACACATTGTGGTTGGTATGACTCAAAGTGTGTGTTATAAATAAAAGTGTCCATTTTGTATGAAATGTAGCTCATATAGTATCCATTAAGAAAATAAGACGAGATTGTTTTCAAATTTGAGTAAATGATTGATAATTTACTTTTGTCATGTAATAATTGACCTCATTTCAATATGATAGATGATGTGGCTGGGATGAATGGATTTGTGTGTTTTCAATTTAAATTTTCTATTTTAGTTAAAAATGTGTATCACATAAACAAAACTGAGAAAACGCGATCATATTAATTCCAGAAAATTATGTAAATTAACCATATTATATATATATATGACTTGTTTTAATCTACCATACATAAATCTAACAAATAATGTGTCTGGTATGCCTTAATGTGTGTGTTTTCAATATATGTTCCATTTCGGGTTTAAAAACATATCACATAGACAAACCCAAGAAAACAAGACCATATTATTTTCCAAAATTATTAAAATAGATTATAATATATTTCTAGTATATAGGAATCAACTGAATGTCAATATAACAAATTATGTGGTTGATATGATTTGAGGTTCATATTTTCAATATAAAGTTATCATTTTAGTTTAACACACACACCACTTTTCCCAAACTAATCGAACAAGGTAGGATTTTTTTATCATTAAGAAAATTATCCATAATATGTTTATTATATGTAGGAATCAACCACATGTCAATATGAAACATGATGGGGTCAGTATTACTCAAAGTGTGTGTTTTCAAAATAAAAGGTCAATTTAAGATTAAAATGATTTTAACATAGCCAAATCCAATAAAATGAGCTTAGATTGTTTTTAAATTCTAGTACAATGATCTATAATATATTTTCAATGTATACAAATTTACCTCACATCAATATGAAATATTATTTTTTCAATATCACTAAGTGTATGTGATTTCAATAGAGAAGTCCCATTTTAGATTAAAACGTGTATCACATATCCAAAACTAATTAAACAAGCTTGGTTTTTTTAGTTTAGGAAAAAAATTTGCAATTTAATTTTGATATGTTTCAACTGACCACATGTCAATATGACACATGATGTGGTCGGTAAGACTCAATGTGCCTTTTTTCTATATATGTTTCATTTATGTTTAAAATGTGCATCACGTTTCCAAAAATTAGAAAACTAGCTTCCATTGTTTTTGAAATTTAGTAAAATGATCCATAACTCATTAGTGTATTTTATGACTCAACTGCAAATCAACCTGATAGAATATGTGGTATGTGTGACTAATAATTCATGTTTTTAATTTAAATTTTTATTAGATTTTAAAATGAGTATCACATAGCCAAAACTATGAAACATAGATCAGACCATTTCAAAACATTAAAAAATGTACCATAATTCATTTTTGATGTATAAGAATTGGTCTCACATCAATATGATAGATGATGTGGTTAGTATGACCAGAAGTAAATGTTTTCAATATATATTTAATTTTAGTTTAAAACTCACCTCACATGGACAAAACCTAGAAAACAAGCTTGTATTGTTTTTAAAAAATAGGGAAAAATCAATTATATATTTATAACACGTATAAATCGACCACATGTCAAACTAAAACATGATTAATAAATAATATAATTAATATATATAGAAATAAACAATATAATTTTTGATATGTTGATTATAATACATTAATACTATAATTTGTTTTTTATCATATTAAAATAAATATTTTCTTTTATTTCATGAAAATGGATTTATACAGAGGTTGACTATTGAAAAGATTTTGTAATTTTTTATTTTGTGTATGGGATCTAATTTATTGGTTTATTTTTAATATGAAATTAATGTAAATATTTTATATTTTAATTTTTAATAGAAATGATAGTGTAATTTTTTATATGTATTCCAATTCAGATTAATGTATATTTCTATTCCATGTTGTTATTTTTTATTAGGTTTTATTATACCAGGTTGTTGCATGGCTATTATAGGGTTGTAGCTGTATAGTAGTGGAAATAACCTTTATCATAAATATACAAAGAACTAAAAAAGGGTACATTTATCAACGATTCATCTAACACTAGAAAATGTTTTCTTTATTAGTCATTCATCTTTATGTGATGAATGGTTTCTTTATCAGTACTTCATCTAGAGCTACTAAAGGTTGTGATATTTTTATATCGCTGATATTGTCATCACTCTTAAGCACTATGAATGATAATTTTTAGTAATGTTAGAAGAACGTTTTTTCATAGTGGTATTTCTGATATTTTCATGTAATAGTAACATTTTTACACTCTTTGGCACTTAAAATATTTGATATTGATTTATAAAATCCAACTTCATATCTATCTTTTGCCATAAGTTTTTTTTCATACAAATTTTGTTATATGAATAGTTTAAAAAAAATTCATTTTCAAAATAATTTAATAAAATACATTTTTACCCTGATTTTCTTTTTACAATGTTTTTTAAAAGTAATATTATTTTCCATTTTTTGAAGAATTCACTTTCCTAATGTTTTTTACAGTGAAAAATGAATTTTATTTTTAAATTTTATGGAATTTATGGAATGACTTTCTAACATGAACATCATTTATTTTATGCTTCCTTTATATGTTTACAAGGATATTTTTAATGAATTTTTATCTTAATATTATTGAAATTCATAGTTTTTAGAAATAATTTTCCAAGAAAAATATTTTCAATAACTATATTTTAAAAATTTATATCAAATTAAAAAGGTTTTTTTCCATCAAAATTTTTATTAATGATATTTAATGGAATTTCAATTCATCCAAAATAATAACCATTCATATTTTATATACCAAATTGGATATATATTGTAGTAATAATATCCTTATTATTCCTTTGGAAAGGTTTAGGATTACTTTCACCAAGGATAGTATTTATATTCACTTATATGATTACTTTTTATAGTCAATAATGTTCCCTTGAAATGTTCACTTTTCTACCATCATTGAATATTAAATTTCCCATGAATATCTATATTACTAATCATAGATATATCAAGTTATTAAAAAATATACAATTCCTACATACAATGTTCTATATTATAAGTTATTTGGTTATCTTGGGAAATACTAATAAATTTATATTCTTTTCCAAATATGAATATATGATGATAAATAACATCGGTTTTTAATTAAACTAATTATTCGATATATGAGGAATACTTTGGAAATGAAATACTCGGGTAGGGACTAATTATATATAGCTCCTCAATCCATCAATAGTCTTATGAGATGAAACAGTTGTATATCCATAGTAAAATTTGTTTCTACCCTTACCCTTTAAACTATATTGAGGATAGATATTAATGGTACATATATCATGTTCTTTAGACATGACATCTTATAATTATGCATTTCTTTCATTTAGAATTCAGTTATTATTATCAATGATATTTATATAGTGATATTACCTTTGGATTCATTTCATTGTTAGTTAATTGAGTAAATGTAATGTTTTTTTGATTATTTAGATTTATATATATATTATTCCATATTGAATTATTATATTTATGTTATTGAATAAATTCTAGGTGTTTTCAGTTATTTACCTTTCTATATTTTTTATTATCCATCATATTTTTGCAAAGATATTTTATCTAGATGCATTCCATTGTCAATTTATAAATAAAATAGAATATTTTTTAGTTATTTATCTTTCCATATTGATTATTCTAATTGATTCATGATTTTTTATATTCTAAATAACCCTTAATGTGAATCTGTGATCACCCTTATTTTGTTTTCTTCTTCACGAATCCAGGAAGGGTTTTATATTTGATATTAAATGATTTGTCAGTGGGAATAATGTTATTCTAAATACAAAATTATGTTTAAATTTTTGTATTCAAATTTAATGAATTATAAATTATGTATCTATTTTAACAAGACTACAAAACTAACCATCCCTTCTGGATGTTATTAATTTATTCTTATTCCAATGTAATAATGTAGACACTAACTCGGAGCTACTTTGTTCAGCTTCACTACAGTTGTTATTAGATGAAGTTTAGTAGAAACATTGGGACAAAGAGTTAGGAAAAAATATATTAGGGATAATAACCATATGATAGGACTTTATAATATGTATATAAGAACATCCTAAAGTTTTCGTAATATAGTGATTCTGTAGTTTACACTAGAAATGTATCCCTGTCTGGATACTATAAGTAGACATGGTTTTGGAACAAATTTACATATGGTTAATAAGTCTGAAAAGGTTTCAATGAGCTTGTACTGATCATCACCTAGTTGATGACAACGAGCCATAGTGTGTATCTAGTCTGAATCTTTTGGGGAATATACTTAAGATTATTCAAATTTTATGACAAACCATTATGAAGATTTTGAATAGATTATATTAACGAATATCCCAGGTTACACATAAGGTGTATTATATTGATAATAATGTTTCATGATTTAGACATCCTATAAATGAATATATGGTTTTCCCACTATATTTATTTTTTCCCACACAATTATTTTAGGTTGTAATCAATATCTAGAACCAAAAGGAATCATGTCTACATTGAACATGAAGTAAAATTTGGTGATTGTGAGAAACCAAATAGGTTGATGATATGAGTGAACGATATAATGATTATTCCTAATAAATTATCTTAAAATATTATTAAAAAACTATACATAAACTAACTCCTTGACTCCCCAAAGAAGATAAGTATTGAGTTCTATAGTAGCCCATGTGATGGACACCGTAGAGGAAAGAAGGATCAGTTCTAACCATGTAAAAAAATTTGAAGGAGACACCATTCAATGTGACTCAATGGAATATGGAAATACTTTATGTGTAGACATGAATGGAATAACATGAATAATTTATAATAAAAAATCAAATTGTATAATTAAAGGATATAAATTACATCCTATGTATTATTTATATTTTTTGTTTTAAAAGTGTAGTACATTGGAATTATCTAAGCCAATTCTCTCAACCAAAGGTTAAACCCTAGAACATAGAATGGACGTTTTGGAAATAAAATGGATAAAGTATTTATGTATTGGTATTCAAAAATTAAATTATAGTATAATGTTTTTCAATAATATTTTGGTGATAAGAATGATGAAACATCTAAGGACTGTGAAAAATTTTAGAACCAAATGTGTCTTCATTAAGGAAAGAGTTATGGATATCATCATTGGTTTGTGAGATTATTATTGATCATATGATGCCTTAAACAACCATTTTTATGTTTTATGTGATGAGAGTGTTACATGGCTAATGATATTTTGGGAGATTTTAATGGAAATACCATCATGTAGTAAAATGTAAAATTTAGTGAATGTTATATTTGAGGAATAATGCCTTTACCTTATATAGTAATAATTTTAATGGTATTGATATAATTTAGGGTTTATTTGAACATTAATGGTATTTTAATAACTTTAAAATAATATTATTAGACATTATGGAAAAATTATATTGAAAACCATTGTTAAAATATTATTCAATGATTAATTTAATTTTAAGGATGTCCAAAATATTTTTTTGGTAATGTTAATGGAATTATATTAATATCGTTTTAGAAAAAGGACAACCAATATTATAGGTGAAAAACAGATGCTTCTGTAAAGGTTAGTGGTTTTGACCCATATCTGAACGAATATATGGTTTTTTCTCCTTCCATAAGCATCCACAATGTTTTAGTTAATATGTTTTTGTTTTTTGTTAAAAAAAATTAAAAAATAAATATTAATAATGAACTATTGGTGTTACATTAGAGGTTTATAGATTAATTTATAATATTAGATAAATTTTCCAAATAATATTGGTTTTATTAAATAGTTTGAGATATATGGAAGAAATTTTCACTAGTTAGGGATCTTATGACCTAATAAAAGTGAATTTTTCTAATCAAGTATAAAAAATAATTTCTGGATATTAATTTCATGGATTAAGGGATAAATTGAAAAAATGTCAATGCAATTCCAAAGGATTAAATTATTGTAAAGAAATAATATCATATCAAAATGGTATATTTGCTTATATTCTTAGGCAGTAAAATACTTCCCCACATTATATAAAAGAATATTGAAAAAATGTTAGACTATAACATTCATATATGATAAATCATATGGGGTTTTAAATCATAAATAATTTATGGGTTTGTGGCCCATAAAATTTCATTAATCATTTACTTAATTTGGATTAATAACCTCAATCACTCTCAATAATTGTTTACACTTTTTCCCATGCCCATATGTTCACATTCCACTGATTTTTTACTACTTATAATCTTAGTTATATGTTATTTTATATGTCTTTTTTACATCCCTTTTTATCTTATTTAGAGGATTCTTATTAATAATTGTTACGATGTGGATTTATCAATAATGATATTGAAAATTTAAAACACTTGATTACCAGGATGAAGTCTAAATTTAAAGGACATAATTAATTTTAGGTGGAGATAATGAAACACCATACAATTCAAAAAATAAGAACATTTTATGCAATAATGTTTTTAATACACATCACCAAAACAAAATAAGAAACCAAATATATTTCATTAAATTTAATCTCTATGATTTCTTATGGAATAAGAAATCTCTAGTGTAAATGAACAATATAACATATTTATTAAATTGATGGGTTTGAGTTGTACAAAATAAAATATGAAATCTATGGTTATCTATTAATTATAAAATATAAGAATCATTCAAATGAAAAAAATGTTTTTTGAAAAACTTATATTTTTCAAATGGACAAATTAGTTGCGCAGTGCATACATTACAAAATTTGTTTTTCTATTTTAGGAAATTTATTTTAAAAAAAAAACTTATTTTTTAAAATCATTATATAAGAATTATCCTATAGTGATTTTTTTATACTTTAATGAAATGTTCTATTTTTAATTAATAGTGAATATTTGGAATATTAATTAAAAATTGAATTTTAATTTAAAAAATTTATAATGTTAAATAATATTTTGAATTGTTTTAAAAGTAATATTAGTTCAATATTATGTTAGTTAATCCAATTTCCGATATTTTAAACCTTAGAATGTTCAATTTTTATATAATTATTTTTCTAATATCCAGTATAAGGAATAATAGTGAAAATGGTGAAAATTAATTACCATTAATATGATAAATTCTAACACCCTAAAATGATAAATGGTTAAATGAATAAATGATATGACTCATGGAAACAAGGTTAACCTTCCTTTATGGGATCTTACAAGGATAGAACTCCACATTTAAACATTCTTCACCTGGAGTAGTGATTCAGATGGGAGACCTTCAAGGAATTTATCCATGGTGTGTGTGAGTGAGGATAAAGCATACTAAAAAGGACATGTGTTGGCATGTGGGGACTTTCATTAGTCAGATGGCCAATTTAGGCACGTGGGTGGGCCCTAGGGTAGGGACCACTGTCTTCTAGGCAACTGGTGGTACTGGCGGGCTAGGTCCTGATGGCCATGTTAAGGTGGGGTGTTTGTGATGTCATCGAGACCTAGTTGTTACATTTGGTATCATAGGTGGTACCCAACCTTATGTGCGGTGCACAACCAAGGTTGAGATTTAGGACCCACAATGAGGACGTTGTGCTCAAAAGGGGGATGAATGTAACACCCTATAATGAGAAATGGTTAAATGACTAAATGATATGACTCATGTCAACTAGGTGAACCATTCTTTTCGGAAGCCTAATAAATTAGAACTCCACAGTTAAGCATGTTTGGCCAGGAGTAGTGATCAGGATGGGTGACCTTTTAGAAGTTTCACATGGCGTGTGTGAGTGAGGAAAAAACACACTATAAAGGACATGTGTTGGCATGTGGGGAATTTCATTAGCCATATGACCCATTCGGGCATGTGGGTGGTCCCATGGTGGGAACCACATGACAGTGGGAAAAAATTTGGTACCTTGAATGTCAGGGCCCGATGACCATCTTAAGGCGGGGTGTCTGTGCTATTATCAAGACTCGTTTGTAACATAAACACTTATTTAACAGATTGTAACTAAGATTATAAGTGATAAAAATAACTTTCCCACACTAAAAAACTAAATTTTTAGCCTTTTTATGAACTTTTATTTTCTAGGTTCCATAGTTAACCATTTTGGAGGCTTTTTCTTCTTCAAACATGGTTATGATTGAATACTGTCAAAAAATTACCAGTGTTCCACTCACCTCACTTATAAAAGGACACACACTATCCTCTCCACTTCACACCATCAAAAACTTTTTAAATGGACAATACCTACCCAAATAAATTGAAAAATTACATCTCATAATCTATGTATAGTTATTTTGAGTATAATTACAACTTAATAAAATACTTGTGAAAACCTAAGGCGGTTTCTCAAAGAAGAGGTCATGATCTTCAATGAGAATTTTAGTTTTTTACCCCTCTACCTCCTTCAATTCTTAATAAACTGTGATGATATAATAATATTAGTATATTTTATTTTAAATTCATATTATGTTGATTTTATTACCTACAAACATCTATAATTCCATAAAATGGGTTATTAAATCATCATTAATTTGTACGGTGGACTACCGCCTCATGAACGGATTTCATTCATTTTTTAGATTACCACCTCTTATGGCTGGGTATTATGATGTATATAAAGAACATATATGATATTTATAACATTATTACATGTATAGATTCATTATATCACATATCACATATTTACTCTCCATACTATGGGGAATACAATACTATCACACATGTTTATGGAGGACTGTGGCGTCGAAAAGAGATGTGATTCGTTTTTCAATAAAATTTTACATAGAAGGTGATAAATATAGATTTAATTAATATATGTGATTTCAAATACGTAATTATGATACTAGTCACATCTTTTTCACTCTTAAAAGATAATATATCAGTTTATTTCTTACACTAAAATATGATAACCGCATTCATGTACGTGTAGACTGCCAGCTTTACGAAATTATGTTACTTACATTTCATTAACACAAGACATTTTTCATAATTATGAATATATTTAAAGAAAATAATGTGGTATATATGATATTATGATCATTATGTAAGTATATAATATTATATACCTCCTTTCAAGAATGGTTATTTAGAAATGGAAATGTTACTCATGTGTATGTACGTCCTACCATCTACATGATTATAACATAGACCATTTTTCATAACCATAATTAATGATTAGATTTAATGTTATAATTGATAAATCAATATGATAAGAAATTTATTATCTTTATTCTATATATGATATAAATTTATAACATGCACAATAACCCGATCATTCAATACAAAACACAGATTATAAAACAAGGCAATTAACATCCGAACCAATTAAAATAATGAAAAATTATTAATGAATGGATGATAAGATGTTATAAAAGGATAATATATGATATTATAAATATTAATATGGGTTTTATTAATGTAATACTATGTTTAAAAGCACTATACATGAAGATAAATAATGTTAAACCCAACGGAAGCGTGAGGTAAGGGACTTCGTCCCAATTTCCCGTTATTAATAAATATTGCAATTTTATAAAAATAATTTATTTTATATAGATTATATACTTCCTCATTGAAATTTTATGTCAGGATTAATTGGTTATTAATTTTAATTTATGTTTCAATTTTAACTATTTCATCCAAGTGTGTTTGAATTGAAAATTACCAAGTGGTAATGAATTTTATAATTCATTTTATTTTTATTGGGTTATATTACTTATTTTTTCCATTGATATTCTATGATTATGTGTAAAATGACTTCAAATTATATTCTTTAGTATTTACAATTGTTTTAAATGGATTTAATGTGGATACACATAATATATTCATTAATTATTTATCACTTGAATGTTATGATCATTAAATGGTTTTATTTCAAAATAGCATATTAATCGAGACTGTTTATTATTGAATTTCAGTTAAAGGATATTATTTGATCATTTTACAAATAAAACCATTTAATTTTTATATCCTATAGTTATTTATTATTTTATCAATTTAAAGTATAATTTTTTAGATATTTGTTACTTAAAAAAGTTGATAAAATGTTTTGATGAAATTCTGGCATCATTTCTCACTTCGATCAAAAATCAATTTCATTCAAAATCCATATTTTCAATAATATCATCAAAAATGTTTTTAACATTTTAAAAATTATTTATTAATTAAATTTTTTTCCAATGAATTGTTTTTACATGAAAATTACAGAGGAATGGTCTCATGGTTTTTTAAATAAGTTTCATTTCTCACTTCTTTTACAGTACAAAAGGAATGTTTTTAACATGTATGACATTTGATGAATTACCCTCTAAAGTGAATATATTTTATTAAAAAATACCATACATGATTTAAATTTAATTCTAAATAAATTTATTTAATTTACATTTTATAAATTCATAGTTTTTTAAATTTATTTCTAAAGAAGAGTATTTTATAAATATTTTATGTTTTTAAATGTGATTTTCAAAAAGAAAAGGATATTTTACTCAAGATGTTTTTATGGATATCTTATTGTAATTATAGTAATAAATATCTACAATGTTTAGTTATATATTTACTAAACTAGGGATATTTTGTATTGATACCATCCATATTCTCTATCTAGGTGTTTTATGATTATTTTGAGCAAGGATAGTATTGCCCTTAACTTCCTTGATTTATTTTTGAAGTCAATAAAATTCTTTGAAATTTTTATATTACCATGATCATTGGAAAATAAATTTCCCCTAATTATCCATATTATTTACCATATATATGTTTAATACTTAAATGATATTTCATTTCTACCTACAGTGTTCTACGTTGAAAGTCATTTGTTTGTCTAGGAAATTTTGATAAATTTGTACTCATTGCTAAATAAAAATATTTAATGATAAGGAATGTTGTTTATGAATTAAATATATTATTCAATATATGAAGGATGATTTGGATATAGAAGAAATGGGTGGTTCTTGGTTATAGATAGCCCCACTATGCATCAGAAGTCTCATTAGATGAAACAGTTGGCCAACCTTAGTTAAATGGGTTTCTTCACATCAGTTTTAAAGTATCCTAAGGATAAATAATTATGGAAGAGGTATCATGTTATTGAGATATAACATGAAATAATTAATAAATTCTTTCATTAATAATATTTTTATTATCTTTAATGATATTTTCCAATGATATTATATTTTAATGTACTATATTCTCAGTTTATTTATTAAATGGAATTTGTATTTAGTTATCTTCCATTCAATATTTATTATTCCTTATCAAGTTACGATAATCTTGTTATTGATTAAATGGAATGTGTTTCAATTATTTACATTTTTATATTTTTAATTATTCAATATATTTTAGCAATTAAATTATCTCGAGGTGTATTTCATTCTCATTTTAGTTATTACATGGAGTATGTGTTCATTTATTTTTCATTCCATACATATTATTGTTATTTATTCATGATTTATTACTCTATAATTAACCCTTACAGATCATTTTAGTTCACCCTTATTTTTTTTCCTTTCGTAGGATTCAATGAAGAGTACTATATTTTATATGCAACAGTATTCTTTCAGTAATAATTTCTTTCTCAAAAACAATTATTGTAATTTTTTTATTCAAACAAAATGTAAGAATCGGGCATGTATCTAGTTTACAAAGACTACTAAACTATTTTTACCTTGGGGATGTGATTCCTTGTATCCTATTCCAATGTAATAAATAAGACATCATCTCTATGATACTGGGGTCAGTGTTTCTAGTGTGCCTTATTTAAAAATTACATTTATAGACCCTTGGTGATGCATGATAGAGGATTTAGATTCTTGAATTTTGTAGAGACTGTTATGGTAGATGAACATTCAACTATTAATCTAAGTAAGGAGTGGAGTTCTAGTATTTATAAAATGATATATTTTGAATATTTTTGATTAAATGATTTATTTGGGTAGTTTTATTTCCTGAAATTTGACTTTTATATATTTTTATGTGAATGTGTTGTATAGATTTGAATTATTTATATATATCTTTCAAAATTACTTATTTGTATCTATATTTTGGGATATATTTTTATTTCTTATTTATATCTGTTAAACAATCCTACAACACATGTAATCCCTGCTCAGATCTAGTCACAATCCCATGTACATTTGGTAGTGGTATTGGGGTCGAACACACGTCTTACCATCAAATCATGTTGGGCCTAGACGGGTTGGGTCATTTTAGCCAAGTACCTGATCTACTACTTACTTAGATGTGTTGTATAACTTATTGTGTTTGAGGTGTGGTGTACATAAAGAGATTATATTTTTATAAATTAGTGTCTTGTGTAAAAATTAGGTAAATGTGAAATGTACAAGAATATATATTATCAACAATATTAATATGGTGAACCTTTTTTTTTAAAATCCAACCTAATTATTAATCTATTGTTAAGCATGTTTTTCCTAGTTTCATGTAAAAAATGGTAACCTCAATGTATGTTTACTCAGTTTAGTTTGAGTAAGGGAAAAAATTAACTTAAAAAAAGTGTTAGAATTTAGGGAAAGTCATTAACATGATTAGTGAATTCAGTGGGTAATAAATGTGGTTTGTTGGAATGTAAACCAATTTATTATAACAGAACCATAAGGTAGATTAAAAGAATTATTTCCTAGGGATGTCGACTTGGGAAAAAGGGTATCAAGCCAAATTTGTCTTAGGTATGTTGTTTTCTGTTAAACATCATGTGAGGAATATTTTGGAAATCTAGGAGAATAGTATTAATGGTGTATTGACATCGGTTATTATACAAGGTAGATCATCGTTATTGTGGAGGCCGATGTATTTTTCCACTAATACTATGAGAATATGTTATTTATCATAGAGATTTTAAAATTCATTTTAGTGTATAAGAATGATTGTACATGAATCAAATTATAGAAAAAAATTATTTTCCATGTCCTTCAAGTGTTACCTCACATTGATATTCTCTAATCGTTACATGTTCAGTTGTACTTCCCTCTCACTTTCAGGTGTTTTCATGACCACATGAACTCATCTATGTATCTAATATTGTCTTTTTGGTGAATGATTGTTATATTATTTAGATATTATTTTTTGGAATTGGGGATCTAAATAAAGAATCATATCAAATTTCCAAGGAAGGTGAATTGTAAAAATTGATTTTCAGTAACGCATAGCTAGAATTTACCACATTTTGATTTCATATAAATATGTTGTAGGAAAAATTGACGAATTAAAATGATTTTAATGAGGACACAAATATTATTAAGTAATGTATGATGTATCATCTCAATGATGTAGATACTTCTCCTAGAGGTTCCAAATATACAGAACCTCTATGCTATAGTAATACCACTGAGTAGTTTGTTTTATGCACTAGAAAACCAATTGAATCATGGAATAAGAGTTGATCTTTATGAATTTGACTAACATACTTTTTGTGTTCTTGAATATGGTGGGATTTATAATATTTAAATAGTCCCACTAGATTTTACTACACATTGACAAGGCTTTATAAATTTGATTGATCTAGAATATTACTTGGAATATTACACCATATTAATAGGTTCTCTTTGAGTCTTGATGTATCATCAATCATTGTTTAATGCATTGAAACAAAAATAATGAATCTCTATGAAATTCTCTCAGATATAAAATTTTTTTCAAGATATAACTATAATTATTCATCAATCTCTTATGATTTCATATTCCATCATTTATTTACCCCTCATCACACGTTTTACGAATCCTTATGATAGATTTTTTATAATCTTTTTAATGATTTTAACCAAGAAAGATTCTCCTTCTTAATCTCCATCTACAACTGGTTCTAACTACTGTAGAAGTGAGGGATGAGTTCATTGGGTATCAATGAACTTCATGAGGGTGCACACAATAATAAATTTGAATGATGGGTTTCTTAAGAACCATAAATATCAAGGGAAAAATAACACAAAACTATCATCAAAATGGGAGGATTGATATGGACTCACATCAAGTTATTCCCATATTCCTTAATTATATAATGGTTAATTTTTTTATATATTCATTATTTATCTTCTACTATGCATCATACATGAAACATATAATTTTATAGGTTTAATAAATCTATTTCCATTGCTAATACTCAATTAATTATTATCGAACTAAATTTATTTATAAATCATAACAATATTTACAATTTTTTGTGGTAATATAATTTATATTTGAATTTAAATTTTTATTTTGTTTTGATTTTTAAGGATAAATAACCACCTTTTTTCATATTTACCTATTCTTATATTTATTATAAGTCCAAAAATAATTATTCATATTTTTAATCATAATTTTTTAAGTCATTGTTTATCTAATAATGTATTTAACACTTATTCACATATTATTCTATATGATGGAATGAATTAGTCCTATTAGAAAAATAATATGTTCGTTTTCTTAGTAACATAGTTTATCTTTTCATGAAAATGGTTATACATGAATATAAACAAACTAAATAACATGAAGATAAGTGGACACCCAAAAATATTAAATCATTTTAGCTTAATGAAAAATCCATGAATTCTCTACACTAATATATTTACTAAATTTAATTTAATCATGTTTCTACATGAAAAATTGACCAATAAATACATTAATTTATAAAAGTAGCTCATTAAGGTTTAAAATTGTTTGTGGATAGTAGATTAAACACATATAATAATAATTATTAATGTTTTTTATATATCCAAATGAATCCATCATAGTTATGTTTTCAATGATTACATATATATGAATTAACCAAAAAAAATTTAATGTTTTTTCTATAGAGTCCTTCAAAAAAATAAACATTGTGTCCTTATTAGAAAATGGGCACCCATGTTCTTGAACATATGAGAAGGTAATGACATAAAAAATTGTGGTCATATAGATTATAGAATCACTACTGACATATGAAATCATGATAAAATTTTCCCCTATAAAATAATATTTTGAATAAAAAAACCCAAATATTATATTTATTTCAAATCCATTGATGATGGAAATTCATCAGATATTGATATTTAAGGTGATAATATGGACAATAAATTCAATAAACTAATGAAAAAAATAATTTTATTCATCAAATAAAGAATTAAAATAACAATCGATTGAAATTAAGTTGATACAAATGAAATAATAAGGGATATATATATAAACATATAATGAAATTAAATAATAAAGGTAAGAAAGTCCTTAAAATCTCAAACTAGTGTAATCATGAAGTTTCCCTTCACTTGACCTCTTTAAGAACCTCATGCTATAAATTCATCATGGAAGATATCAAGTTAGGTTAGAAGGTTAGTTGTTCTATATCATGTTCTTCCTCTAATCCACCTTCACATTCCTCATATTCCTTTCATTCATCCTCTTCATATTTATTATTATGTCAACTAAATGTAATTGGTATTTTTTAAATGTAATCCTTTAAATATAAAAATAACTCAAAAAAATGAAAAAAAAGTCTTAAAGAAAAATATAAAATTTTAATGAAAATAATAATAATTATAATGAAAATGAAAATATGGTTTTGAAATTGAATGATCAACCATTAATTGATAATTTAAAATTACATAATGAGTAGAGTAAAAATGCCCTCTATAAATTAATAAATGATGATCTATATATTCAAATGATTCTATTTTTTCAATATTATATCAAAGGTTATTCTTTAATTTGTTGTTAAAATCAATCTATTATCTCTAATAATATCAAAAGTGTGAAGATAGAAAATATATGAACCAAAGAAATGTTTTTAAATAATTTTAAAGTTTTCAGTCATCTCATCTACAAATTAAATGTAAAGAAAGAGAGACATGGGATACCAAAATCAATCTATATTTCTTATCTTTTTTAAAATAAAAAATATCATACTAATAATTTATAGGTTCATAAATCCTTACTGGATAATTTTTCCAATACCAAGTTCACATGGGTACCAAAATCCACACACAATTGAGATTTTTAAGGTTACACCACATATATTCATCCTCAGGTCATATGTTTGATTCTCAATGTTTTCAGTTTGGTCAATCAACACTATTGTTTTTTGTTGTCTACAAATAGATTATGCATCTTATTCAGAAGTGTTTATTTTTTTAACTTTCAATTAATATAAAATAAATATTTTCTTTAGGGTCATATGAATTATTGTTATTTATTTCCATTATTTACTTATTTTTTAATATTTATTTTGTCTATATTTATTATATATTCATTTATAATAGCTTTTCTGATTAAAGATATTTAATTACTAGGATATGATTTATTGTAATATCTTTTGATCTATTTTATTTATTACCATATGGTTTGTTTTAATGAAATTATTGTGAGAATATTCTTTCAAATTTTATTATAACCCCAATCAGTAATTTTTTCTACATCAAAAGATTTTAACTTCTCAATATATTTTCATTTTTTATGTTGGATTTTATTTAATTGTTTTGTTCATCACACTCCTGAATCAATTTAATCTTTTCTGATTCCTTGAAATTTTTTTTTATATTTTAAAAATAGTATATTGTTAGTATTTTTCAAATATTTATTTAATTAAATATTTCTAGATATATTTTAATCATTGGTTTATTTAATAAAAATTTAATTCTTTACATAGAGACTCAAGATTTTCATAAATAAATATTACATCCTTAAATATCAATATTCAATAAATTCTACAAATACACTCCCATAGATCATAAAGGATTAGTGTATTTGGAGAAATGTTACACAATATACAAATTTCATTAATGATATTAATCATCTCTTATAATGGTCTTCCTATTTAATACTCTTTATAGACATACCATACTAAATCATTTATTCAAAACATCAAGAAAGGAAACTTTAGAAAGGTTGTACTCATATTCTAGGTAAGGGAAAAAATAAAAGTTATCAATAATTGATCTTATGAAATAATATAAGAAGAATAAGGTTATTATGTTATAAATATATATTTTAAATGTCATACCCAATTTATCATGGATCGGAAGCATGAGACACGACATAGAACATTATAATTTCAAATGACATTAAGAACAAGAGTAAGAAATCATCATAATTCAATAACGAACTATAAGTTCATGTCATTTAAGTGTGAAACCATTATAAGTATATGAATCATTTACTATGTTATGGATAAAGTATGAGACCATAAATTCATAACGAATCAAGAATCAATAATTATTTCTGATTTCATAATAGATCAGACATCACCACCTATTTATCACAGTTGATCATGAATATTGGCATGTTTACCAGAGTATACCAAGAATGTCATCTTGTTTCCCAAAATTATCTAATTTACCCAATGTATTGTTGGAATATATAGCTCTCACCCGTTATATAATCCATACATTTGTGTGAAAAGAGATCATAAAATAATCACCATTGAATACCTCATAGAAAGTTAATGTATTTTATAAATATATCATCATTTCATAACCTATATAATTTAAATGGGTTTTATAAACATTTTATCATAGTAAAAATCATATAAATGAGTTGGGTTTCATAATCATCTTATCAATTCATTATAACATAACATATGAAAAATCATTGAGTTTCATAAATATCTTTTAATAATACTAATAAACTATAAAAATAAATAATAAAGATGGTATCATAGGATTATATCCCTAGTAAGTCATAATTAACATTGAAGGATGTAATATTAGATGAAAATTTATTCTCTTAAAAATCACTTGGAACATTTCTTTAGTAAAATAACATTTCAACTTTGAAATTATTATTATTTTAACTAAAAATTCAAAAATTATTTTGAAAAAACAATTCTATAAAAATATACTAGGATAACTATAATTTATTTATTAAAAAATATATTAGTCATGATTTTTGGAAAAACAATTCATGTCTTACAAATTAAAGTGAATATTCCTTTCATAATTCTTATAAAATCTAAAAAGGCCATATTTGGAAAATTACATGAAGATTCATTTTGATCTATTTTTTAAAAATTGAAACATGGGTAAAAAAGACTTTAGAAATAATTTTATAATAGAAAAAAACTTTCATTAAATAATTTTTATAAAAAAGACTTGGATTAAAGAGTATTTATTACCAAAAAGGGAAAAGAAGTCAGATTTCATCAAATACGTTATTTTGTAATATTCATTACATAAAATGAGAAAAAATGGAAGAAAAAAATGTAATTTATAAAAATAAATAGAGGAAAATATATTTACGTGTTTTAAAGATATATATTGTAAGATATCATTACTAGAAGAAAAATCATAAACAATCCAAATTAATAATGAGATTGTAATATCAAACCCTTACAATATTGGCAATAGTTGGATTGTAATCCTGAACGAAGAAATAACATTATATAAATATTTAAATACAAACTTATTTTTTAATAATCATCATAAATAACATTCATGGGATGTATATAAAGCACAAAAAATAAATAAGTTGTTTATAAAGAATACATCCCATAGATATAAAAGTGAGACAACCTTCTCTTACCACTTCTGTAACTTTTTAACCGTAAGCACCATTAAAGAGTAAAATAAAATAAAATATTACAAATAATTTAAATATTTATATTTATGATATAAATTTTAAAAGGGTTATTATATACACAACACAAAAAAAACTAGTGGTGAAAATGGAATATGTATCCTAGAAATAAGAGAGAGACTATAAATCTCTTACCATAAGGGTCGACTTCCTTATTACACGTTCACATATCATATATAATAAATTTAAGTTTATTATTGAAATATTTAATGACCATAATAATATTTATCATTCCAAATATTATTTACTTACAACCTTTTATTACATGTTTATCTACAATTTATTGTCAAAACTACATTTTGAGCCATTGCTTCATTGTTTTTCAAGTATGTTTCTATTTGATATTTTTAGTACTTTTACAATGATAAGGATTACATCTAAACCAGAATTTTAACCATTATAAAAATATAGTATATATTGATAACATATGTATTTATATTACTGCATTAAATCTAGATATTGAAAATTTATTACATTATTTATAGAGACGGTAGATAATATGTATGAATCAACTTTTTTCCATTTTCTCGACGCATGAAATGAGTGATTGGTAAATAATATATCTCCATTAAAGAATAAATTTTTGTAAATTATATTTCATATATTAAATAAAAATATTCATATTAACTTTCATGTAAATTATAAGAGATGAAACAATCACATCACTTAAAGAGGTTGTAGTTTTTTGTACACCAGAGCGACGTTATCATAAAACAAGGGATGGAATGTAAGAGGGTTTGGGTGATATTTTACTGGAAAAACTATAATTTGGACACAAATATCATATAACTATGTTAAATTGATCAATATATCCATCCATGAGAGGTGGTGATAGAAAAATACTTACATTGGTTCACGAGGCAGTAGTCCGCCCTATAGGTGATGAACGATTTCAATTCCCACATGATTGAAGAGGAGATAGATATAGGATATTACATAAACATAAAAAACATATCAATAAATTTTATATACTTATGTTATTACATTTTCATTATAAGGATATGAATAAAGGTGGTAAGATATTAATAAAAAATGAAGTATTTAGTGAAGATAATTAACCTCCTTTAGGGAAAAGTTATTTGGATATGTTATTAAAGACCATATGATTGATATTTTTGGAATAACAGAATATATAGATAGTGTATAATGATATTTGGGATATTTTAATGTTTTTTTCAATAAAACTAAATTCTAATGTGTGAATAAGTTCTTGGAGGAGGCTCTCTTTTATAATTTGGGAGGAGTGACATTTTGGTAAAAATAGAAAACTATTCAATAATGGGAAGTCACTCTCATGAGATATGACTCAAAATTTGAAAAATACTAGAGTATATGGATTTTATGGTCAATGAAAACTTCTATAGAAAAGATACATGTTTTAATCATATTGTTCCTTATTCTATATGTTTACTCACATCAATTATTTTATTTTTCATCATAATATCTAGTCACTTTTTTTCCATGTTAATTTATCATTAAAAAAAATTAAAATGAGCCTTATTAGATAATTTGGAACCTATTGTTATAAATATTAAATAAAACTTATTAAATATATATCTTATGAGTGTTCAGAATTTATTTTAGCACATGTGTATGTAACACACAAAACCCCATTTTAACGTTAACCACGATAATTAATATTTATTATTTTTACTATAATTAATGAATAAAAAAATAATTTTACCTTATAATATATTAAAAACTTTTATGATTTAAAATATATATTCCATTTTATCAAAATAAATTTACATTACTGGTAGAATTTGTTTTTAAAAACTCTACAAATGTGCGGAAAAACTGGTTTTCCAAACAGAAAAATTTCATAAGTATAAAAATTTATAATAATATAATACTACATTAAATTGATTATTATTTTATAAATTATATTAATTTTAATATTGAGATTATTTTACCATTAAAATTGTATAATTTATAATTTATCATTGTAAATACTTCATACTAAATTGCAGTTTAAAAAAATAGTATTTTCACTATTCATCGAAAAATATATCTTCTCTTAAACTCATAAAAAATACACTGTATATTAATTTTGATTTGATAATTTAAAAATATAAATTCATTTAAAAAAAATTTATATTTGGAAGGAATTAATATTAAAATATGTATACAGAACATGATGAATCCTTTTTTAGAAAAAAAAATTATATCTATAGACATAAAATTCGATTTATTCATAATCAATAAATAAAAATAATATTATATAAATGATAAAAGGCTTTATTAAACATAAGATATTTAAATTTCTTTAAAAAAACTTACCAAAGTGAAAAATTTAATTAATTTAGATAAAATAAATTCAAGCGCATTAAATCATTTTTTCATAAATAAAACAGTTCTTTTACTTTCAATTTTTTTTCATTTTCAATGATAATAAATTGATAAAAAATATTTTATTAATTTTAAACCATATATTTTTAAAAAATATTGTTATTTTTATTTATACCTTCCAATTAAACAACTTTTTTTTAACAGGCAGGTTTAAATAATAATGCTAGCAGTATATTGTGTTTCTCTAAAGCTCATCACGACGTGTAATAGAAGCTATCAAAAAATTAAATTTATTTAAAAAATCATAAATCGCATGATGTCACATTCTAACCCATTAAATAAATTTCATCATTACAATTTGAACTTGATCTATGTAATAATGGGTTTGAAGTTTGAATATTCTTCTATAGAAAACCTAGATCATAAAATGATTGATAAAGCATCCTCTTTAAAGGAGGGACATAGAAGACATGAATGTTATATTGAATAACAGAAATATATTTTTTTCAAATAGGATATAAGTAGTTGGAAATTAAAATGTGGACATGGAAGATAACACTAATTCGTAAAGATTAATAGAGAGTAGTATAGAACTTGTTCATAATATTATTAACCACCACAAAACCATAAATCTATGATGAGTTAAACGACTACTGATTCATTTTAAATAAATGTAAAATGATAGATTTTTACCCATATCATTTTCCTAAGCTTGATGAAAATTTCAATATAAAGATAGATAATGTGTGGAAATATACTTTATTAATTTCTTTCCCTTTCATAATCACAATATCATCCCTTTTTTGATCTTTGATCAATTTCCAATTGATCTATTACTCTAAGAGGTGAAGATGAATTTGTTCATTCTTGAAGCACGAACATATCATTTATGATAAGTCATTCCTTATATCTCTATTTATCATAAAATCCAAAAATGGTTAGAGAAATTTATCTAATATTAAAATACATTTCTATTTTAAAGTAATATTTTTATCTCTAAAAACTCACTCAGTGTTGAACATAAACCTATCCATATATTTTTAGTATTAACGTCATCGCAAATTTTAAAAAAAATTATATATAAGTCTACAAATTTCCCAAAATTGTCTTAACATTAGTCCCCTAAATTCTATATAGTGTCTCATAATTTTCACATACCAAATAAGTGAATAAATTGTTAAAATATTCTCTTAAAACAAGGTAATAACCATAATTACCATAAAATATAAATGGAAACAAAAATTCTAAATCATTATTTAAAAAATAATATTTATTATCAAATATACATCATAAATAAAAAAAATTTAACTGCGTCAAAGATAATATTAACCAAATGATCATGAAATAATTAATTAGTTACAAGATCTTAAATAATATAAAATATTGAATATATATATCAATCATCTCATTATCAAATCTAAACAATATTATCTCAACATTAGGAACATATTAAGTGTTATCTTCTCTTAATCTCTTTCTCCTCGTAAAATATCATCTTTACATTAGATAGATTTTCTTATTTCTAAGCACCATTCAACATATTCTAAAAAATATATCAGGAAAAACCATTACAAGAAAATATTTATATTTGAATGATTCATATTACAAAAATCATTAATTTCAATACATAAATAATTCAAGTATAAGAAAGAAGCCTTAAAATTTAAAAATTTATGAGTTTTATTGAAGAATTTATTTTCATTCACATAAAACAAATCAAGATTATATTTTTAGATAATTAGGACATAAATCATAAATAACATCACACATTCATATAATGTAAATACTACTAAAATAGTATCCATTTTATCCAAAATATTAATCATTTAAAATAAAACATGATTTATTTTTCATAAAAAATCATTAAAATGTTAATCATGACTCCATACATTATCTTACCCATCATTATACCCAATGAAAAACAATTTCAAAATTTGGTATGCAAAAACAATATTATTAAGGGACTTATAAATAAAGAAAGAAATGTTTTGACCAGGAATAATCATAACCCCATGAAAACATTTTCACCAAGATACACTTTTCATCCCTAAAACATAATCTCTCAAGCTTACCTCATGAAAACATAAATTTTATATAAAACATCAAAGACAAAGTAAAACATAAAGGTAACATGTTTTGAAATTTAAATATAACTCGTAAATTTATAATATCTCTCATGGATATATATGTAGTAACCTTAATAGTAACATTTAGAATGCATGCCACAATATATTCCCTTAATCACATAGGTAAAACCCTTCCAGTTTACTCCATCTCATTACCCAATTAATTGGAGATATATAATTGGATTACCCACTCTTATTATATCACAGAACAACCCATACTCATAAAACATTCCCAAGAACCATAATATAACCACAACACATAAATATTGCATAAAATTAATATTACTTTACAAAATTTAAATCACTTTCATTTTTTATGAATTTACACACTCATAATTGAAAACATGTTATTTTAAAATTAAACTGCAAAATTGTAATGAAATTGAAAAAAAAAATTAAATGTACATTATATAAAAAAATTAAATTTATGACTTATGTGTTTAAATAACATTCTTTTTATATTTTGTAAAAAAACTTGAAAGAGTATCTTTTAATGATGTTTTTAAAAGAAAGTTCCTTAACATAATTCCAATTCATCGTGTAAAATATTTATCATCATGAATAAAAAACATTGGTTAATTATTTACTTGATTTAGAACCTCTTTAATTTTAATTATTCATTTAATATCACAAATTATTATTTTATAAAAAGTACTTAATTATTTCAGTTCACACCGAACATTTTATCAAAATTTAGTACTTCAGTCAATTTTTTTGTATGATGTCAACAGTGAAAGTGGAATTAATCCATCATATCCAGAATAATATTCATGTCATAACAATTACTATTATATATAAACTATACAAAACAAATAATTGTTGTGCATGTTTATGAAAAATGAACTACATTATAATCCTGAGATGGTATGTCATACATAGGCTTGGGTAACATTTCCATTTTTCAATGATAATTATGAAAAGAAGTTGTTTATTATTATATATTTTCATAAGGATCATATTATAAAAAAAATATATAATATTTATAATTTAAATATACTTATATATGTAATCATTGTTATGTGGTGATGAAAAATGAATCACATCGCTTCTACGAGGTAATAGTTTACACGTACGAATAAACGACGATATTACTTTTATGTGGATGAAAAGGTAATAATTTAAATTTAATATTATTATTTAATAATGATAAATATGTCATGAATATAATATATAAACATTAAATACCTCATTATAAATAGTCTTGAGAGACAATGATGAATCCTGAAATATATAGATTCATGAGGTGGTTGTCTTATGTACACACAAACGAATACATCATTTCCAATTTGATGAAAGTGGAGTTGGATTTAAGTTATTATATAAACATACAAACATATATCTATTTTTATTATTTTAGTGTTTTAATTTTATAATGGTTGATAATGATTTTGAAGAAGTGAAAGAAGAAATAAAACAAAAATACTTGATTAAAACAATACTACTTCTTCGAACGATCTCCTTTTCTTAGCACCATATGACCACTACGGGTGGTGTTCTACCTAAAATAATAGGTGTATAATGCGGGTAGTGATTCTAAGAAGATATTTGGTAAGATATTTGACAAACTAAATAGTTTTACATGTGTATAGGAAAAAAAATAGGAGGTTCTCTTTTATAAGAGAGGAGAGGGGAATTCTTGAAATTATTTGTCATATTAAACTAATATAAAATTACTATTTCTTCCAGAGGAATAAAAAGTTGTTTATTTAAAAGAATAATTGATTTTGAGAAAAAATAAATTCATACAGTAAAAATTATACATTTTTTATTATTATTTAAATCAATTTATTTTGTTAACAATTATTTATTCCATTAAACTCCTATCATGATATCATATAATGTATAATTTGAGGGTTATAAAAATTACTATAAGATGTATATAAATGAGTGATTTAGGACCATTTAAGACCAATACCAATAATTTTTATAAATTTTAAATTTCTATAAATTTTATATCATTTAATAAAATATTTTATATTCTAAAATATCATTAATGTTAATTTTGACAATATTCATTATTTTTTCTTTTAAAAAACCCAAAAAATATGATAAATTCAAATTAAAATGACTTATAAAACATTAAAAGTATAAAAATTATCTATTAATATTTATTTTATTACATTAATATTCTCAAATATTATATTTTTAATATTTGTAATATAATTTATTTGATGTTCCGATTTATTAAACAATTACATCAACCTCATTGTGTAACTATTTAAGGCAATTAACACATTAATGAAAATTAAAAATAAAATACTATTATTGAGATATGTATTTAATATTTCATAAGACTATTTATATTTGATGTTATATTCTAAATGACCATGTAATAAAAAATGTATAGTTATTAAATCAAAAGTATGAAATCATTGATTTTTCATTTTAATAAAATACTATAAAATGGTTAATGTCATCCAAGTGGCTCTAAGTGGTCATAAAATCATCGCACGGATTTTTTTGTTTAAAATAACTCATCAATTAATTTATTATAATTCTAAGGTTATTTTTATAATATATATGATATTATTATTACCCTTTAGTACCTTCTTTACTATTTATCATGGTAATAAATATTACTAAAGTTACTATTCATATTATTTAAAAAAAGAGGAAACTATTTAGAAAATTTGGAAAATAATATTCAAAATTATTATTCCATTTTTAAAAAATAAATTCAGATAATATTCATAAATTAATTAAATTATTCGTATTGATGGGATGGAACAACGAGTTTCCCATGTAAAAATTTTCAAAGGTTTAAAATATTTATATATCCAATTTCAACGTGAAAATGATTCTAATGAAACTCATTGTAATTATTTATTTATAGTTGAAATATTTGTAATATAAAAATAATCTAAAATATAATCTAATAATACATATAAATTAGACAAAAATAGTTTTTAATCAAAAACCCCTATTAGTTTTACTATTCATCAATATATAAAACATTTCAAAAAAATACAAAAAATGTTACCAAATTAAATGTTCATATTCCAATTTCAAAAATAAATTTATTCTCTAAAATAAAATTTATAAAATTGGAAAAAATTATTTTTAAAACCACTGCTCCATTAAAAGGCGATACAACTACTATTTAGAAAAATATTATTTTTAACCATAAAACTAGATTTATCATATATTTTATTGAAAAGGTTTATCTTTTATTTAACATATAATTCATAAATATTTATAAAAAATATAATTATTCTATCATTTCTTGGGTTTTCACATTCCCCCCCCCCCCTTAAGAAATTTTGACATCTCAATTTTATTCACTTATTAAATATGTGTGATTATCTTTCACTCATAGAATTTTAATATTCCCAGGATTTCGATTCAACCATATGGGTTTTCCATAAAACTTTAATCTTATGAATCACCTTATTCTATAGCCCATACTATTCTCAATCAATAACTTAAACTGGTTATTCCTCATAAGAAATATTCTCTTCCAACTGAACTATTTGTGGCTATAGAACCTGAGATGGATCTGGAATAAACATTCATAAGATTGAAACATAAAATACATTGTGTACCTTTAAGAAACATTAGAAAAATAAACTTGGTAGGAAATTGATCCAACATTCTTCAATATTTCACATTGTTAAATAAATCGTGCACTCAACTTCTTCTTCATACCAAAATGCATTAAACTTTTACATTGGGAAACATTATGAAAGACATGATCGCATATCTAGAAAAATGATCCTTCCTTCATTTATCCACGAAACATTTCCTTATATAATGAATTATCCAAATGTATTATTGAATCAACTTAACTTTCTATGTCATTTCCTCTACAAATTCTTGTCCTGTCATCTTCTATTCACTTACTTTATCTAAAAATTCAAGATTTCAAAAAATATTTCTGTATAATTTTTCAAATACTGACATCTGTATACTAGACTGAAAAATATTATTATAATAAAACTCATCCAAATAAATTTGATAATCCGTACTTCCTTGGTATTCCATCGAATAATCACATAACATATCATGCAGTATCTAATTTATTAATTCTAACTGTCTATCAGATTGAGGATGAAAGGTTATGATAAAACATAATTATTTTAAAAATGACTTCTGAAGACCATTCCCAAAGTTATAAGTGAACATGGGATCATGATCCGATATAATAAAGAGAGGAAATCAATGTAACTAGATAATCTCTTTAAGATACAACTAAAAATATTGGAATAGTTACAAAGTGTCTCAAATAGAAATAAATTGTGTACATTTATTCAATCGATCAATAACAACCCAAATCATATTATTACCTCAAGAATTATTTGGTAATCCCACTATAAATGCGTGGATATATTCTCTATGTTCCACTCTATCACGTTGAATGTTTGAAAAATACACTTCAAAAACTATCATTCAACTTCAACATACTGAAGAGTATAACACTTGTTGGTAAATTTTGCAATATTACATTTCATTCTAACCCACCTGTAATACACCAGAAGGGATTTATACAAAATAGTGCTTCTCAGATGAATATAAAATGGGGAAATATAATCCTAATATACCAACTCTTTATTCAATAGTTAATCATAAGGCACACATAATCAGTTACCAAATCTCAAAAAAATAATTTATCGATTCTAAATTCCTGAAACATAAAATATTAACCAATTCTCCCTTTTTCTGTAACTCATTGTCTTCTATCTGCACATTCTTAATTTTGTCTGACAATGATGATTTCACATACATCTAATCATTATTTACATGGAAACAATTATGTCCTTTCAATAAAGACTCACTTCAGATAAAAAATTTACCATTTTTGAAGGAAATGCTAGAATTGGATCATTCACCAATATTCTTTTTAATTCCTAAAAAAAATAATGATATTATTTTTCCCATATAAACATAACTCATTTTCAAGATAACTTATTTAGTAATCTAGATAACCATAAAATATATTCGACAAACCTCTTTTAAGATCCTGCTAAACCAATAAAACTACGACTCTAAGATATATTAATGGGACATTCCCATTCATCAACAACTTTTGTTATAGATGGATCGATGGTTATTCCATCTTTATAAATAATGTACAATGCAATGATATTTATTACAAAAAAAATTCAAACTTTCTAAATTTTGGATATTGATTCTTTTATTTTGAGGTTGGTAAAACAACCCTTAGATTTTTGTTATGCTTAAATTTTATTTTTGAAAATATCATAATGTCATCAATAAACACATCCACAAACATATACAAAAACTCATGAAATATTATATTCTTAATATTCATGAATACAATAGGTGCATTAGATAACCCAAATAACAGAACTATAAATTTATAATCTTATATCTAGTCAGAAATGAGGTCTTCAGAATGTCTTCATTTTTAACTTTCAACATATAGTACCTTAGCCTCAATCCAAATTTCAAAAAATACCATTCTTCCTTGGAACTAATCAGACAAATCATCGATATGGAAAATGGATAAATGTTCATAATAGTGATGTTATTTAAGCCTATATAATTAATGAAAAATATCATTGAACCATATTTCTTTTAAAATAAATACATTATAACCCCATGGTGACGTGATAGGTTGGATGGAACCTCTATCTAATAATTTATATAAATAATTTTAAAATTCAATATATTTTACTAGAGCCATTCAATAAGGTGGTTTATAATTTTTTTTATCATCAGGAATTAATTTATTAGTAACTTCTACTTTCTGATCCCATATAATACTAGGAAATTCATTACAAAAACCTTTAGATACTCATTTAACATTAATACAACATAAATATTAAGTATTATATTATTCTCAATAAAATATGAAATATAAACTTAATTTCTATATTATAAATGTTTCTCAACTTACAGATATGCTATCAATATCAAGTGTTCATTATTATATCGAAATTGAAACTCTTTCAAAAAGAAACATCTTTATCTTCATAGTCTATCTTAGTATGGTCAACATAAATCCAATATATCCTAACAAAAAAACCAAACACTACAAGAGGAAAACATTACAGTTTTCCAGTAAATTCTTTCCATAGACAATGATAAGAATATTATTATAATTTTTTTTGTTAATATTTTTCCTAGGTATTTTAATCATAAATTATGTATTCATTTTTTGTGTTGGAAATTTTAATTTACTAGAAAATTTATCAAAATTAAAAGAATATATAATCCCCAAATAAAAAAAACATTGGCATTGTCTGAATAAAAAAAAGTATGTTATACCACTTCCTTTTATGGCCCAACATATACTAATGTAGTTTTAATGGATTTCACCACATCATTATTCTTATAGTCTGGATTCTTTCCATCTTTCAGGTTCCTCTTTAGAGACTCATTTTCATATTTAACCATCTCATTGCATTTAAATGTTTTTGATGATTTTATATCATAATTTGTCCTACCACTACCAGGATCTTATTTATTGTATTTATAAGCCTTATTCCAAATATTACCACATATGAAGTACCTACCAATATTAATAAGTGTTTCACAAGTGTGTTTTCTACCATAGTTCTCAAAAATTGTTAACATAATTCTCCTACCATAAAAATTATTTGATGAATTCTTCCATTTTTACTTCTACCTAAAACACTTTTTATATTTTTTTTCAATGAATATGTGATCATTGGAAAACTACATTTCAACCTTCAACACAAATAAAAATCTTTTTCATAACTATGGAAATCATGAGAATCCTATTTCCTTTCATATTATTTCATAAATCCTGAGTAAAAATGATTGATTTTACTATTAAAATGTTAGAAAAAAATTTGTGAGTTCATTGGCAATAGTGTAAATTTGCCTTTGTATATTGCTGGATATAATCCTCCTGACATGATTCCAATAATTGTTTTTTCACCCCAATTCTAATTTCTATAGAAAAATATTTTGGAATTCATCCCATTCTAAAACACAAAACTACTCTTTTTCAATGATATTTTTAACCATCTACCACCACTAGCTACCTTCACCATCAAAAATTTACATAAAAATACTATTCTCTTGATGTTATGAACTCTATATTATTTAAAAAAACTTTTATAGACCTCTAATACACCCTTTATCTACCATTGGGTCCAAATATCTACTAAAAATCTAATATGTTTCCCCATATAAATCTCTACAATTGAAATATTCTTTTATGGTTGATTTGGTTGATCTCGTGCATAGATGCCCTCACCAATTATATATAGTTACAAATAATCTATTATTAAAATGATTTTTTAGTTCTAATTCCAATCATCTTAGTATCCTTATTTATAAGCATGTTTTCTTCCCAATTGTTCCCCACCACAACTTCTTTGTTTCCTCTATTAAAAACCATTCTGAACAGACATATCTTAGGGAAATAAACATGGTAATCATTAAATTATAAGTAATTTAATTTTAAACATAAACTAAAATTTATTTATAGATATTATATTAACAACATCCTAACCCCTAAATATATTTAAACTAACCTTTGATACCAACTATATAGACATTACATTATACATTACAAAATATTGAGTATTATTCAAGAGTGTAATTTCATTCGCATGGAGTATCTTTTCGGGTATATAGTATCTGATAATTTGGATATAATTAATACATAATGTCCCACATTAATACAAAATAGATACTATAAATTTATTACAATTTTTTAAAAAATATAAAACTTTGAAAATAGAACATGATTTATTTTTCATGAAAAATATTCATAACTTTCAACTTGACTTCCTCCTCTATCTTACCCATCCTTATAAACTATAAAATTTTTAAAACATGGAATGTTCACTAAAATATAAATAAGGGACTTAAAAAAAGAAATAAATAAACCATTAGTCCATGATTATTTATATACTAATGTAAAAAATTCAAAAAGGTACACTTTTTACCCATACAACATAATCTCTTTATCTTACCTCATGAGATCATATTTTTCCTATGAAACACCATAGAAAACATAAATCGGAAATGTAAAATGTATAATCATTTCCTTATCACTCTTAAATTTACATTATCTATTAAGGATACATAGGTAGTGGCTTTCATTTTTACATTTGGAATACTAACGGTAGTATATTTCTTTAATCACATAAGGGAAACCCTACATGTTAACTCAATCTCATAACCTAATGCATTGGAGATCTAAAATTTTATCACCCAAACTAAATTTATCAGGGAACCACATATACTCATAAACAATTCCAAATACCATAATATAATCATAACACATAAATTATTCATAAAAGAAGAATAACCTTTCCACTTCGAAAACACTTTCCATTTATCTACAAATTCGCACTCTCATATTTAAAAAAACATTATTTTAAAATTCAATTGTATACATGAAATGGAAGAATAAAAAAATTAAATTGACATTAAAGTGATAAATTCCTTCTTTCTATATGTTATAAAAAAAATCCTTTTTGGATTTTGTAAAAATAATTGAAACAGCAACATTAAAAGAGGTTTTTAAAAGAAAGTTCCTTAGCTTGAGTATAAATCATCAAATATAATCTGTATATTCATAAATAATAAACTAAATATAATTATTTAATTTCTTTATAACATTATTAATGTTTACTATTACTTTTATATTTCTTATTATCAAGTTGTAAGAATTACTTAATTAATTAAATTTTGTAGGATATTTTGATGATATTTGGTACAAGAGTCCCAGACGAATTTTCTATGGCATCAATATTCAATTTGTAATTAGTATATCATATATGGAATAATATTAAATGAATGATAATATATTTTATACATAAATTATACTATTAAATAAAACCGTTATTTGTGGTTATGGTAAATGAGCTATATTATAATTTGGAAGACGGTAGGTCGTACATACACATGGGTAACATTTCTATTTTTCACTAATCATTATGAAAATAAAGTAATTATTATTTTCTCATTATAGAATGATAATAATATAATAAATAAAATATTAACAATTTAAATATTTTTATATATATCATCCAGGTGATGTGGTGATGAAAATAGATCACATCACTTCATGTAGGTGATAGTTTACACAACGCACAAACAACATTATCATTTTTATGTTTGAGGAAAGGTAAGAACATTAATAGTATATTATTATTTAATAATGATAAATATTTCATGAATATAATATATAAACAATAATTAAATCAATATAAAATTTATTGAGAGATAGATATGGAAAACAGATTATATCAGTCCACAAGGTGGTAGTCCACCTTAGACACGAATAAACAATTCATTTCCCATTCGATGAAAGTGGATAAAGATTTAGGTTAAAATATTAATGTAATAATAGTTATTTATATTGAGTTTTATTTATTTATTAATCAATTATGGTTTAATAATATTATAAATAAGTGAAAGAATAAATAAATAAAAAATATATGATCAAAACAATATCTCTTCATCATGATATCTCCTTTTATTAACAACTAAAAACCACTAAGTGTGGTTTTTTATCTAAACTAAGAGATATTTAATTGGGGTAGTGATTATAAGAAGTTATTGGGGGTAGATAATGGATGAGAAAATAGGTTTTTATGTGTGAAGAAAAGATAAGAAGAGGTTCCTTTTTTAGAGAGGGGTGGGTACTCTTGGAATTATACAAAATATTATTTAATATAAATTAAATTTCAATTAATATTTGATAAAAAGGTAGTTATATAGAATATAGTATGATTATGAGTCTAAATAAATTTATAAAATTAAAAGTATACGTGTTTTTATTATTACTTAAATCTATACTATTTTGTTTAAACACTTATTTATCCCCATTAACTCTTACTAAGATATCATGGAATTTACACTTTCAGGGTTATTATAATTACTATATAATGACAAAATACCAATAAATGAGTAATTAATGAAAATTTAAGACATATCCAAATAATTTTTTTAATTTTATATTTTGAAAAATTTTGTATCATTTAATAAATAATTTTATATTTTAAAATATCATTAATATCAATTTTGAGACTATTCATTATTTTATATTTTACAAAAATAATTAAAAAGATAAATTCAAAAAAAGACTTCTAAAACATAACAAATATATCAAATTAATATAATAATTTCCTAGATTATATTATCCATCTCAAATTTTATTTATTTTAAAATTTTAAATATTATTTATTTGATATATCCATTAATTAAGTAATTATTTATTTACCAAAATTTAAAAATAAACTACTATGATTAATATAAATACTTTATATTTCAACATAATATTTATATTATAATATATATTCTAAATAATCTAATACTAAAAATTTTATTATTATCGAAACAAAATTACAACACCTTTGACATTTCTTTAAAATATAATACCATAATATGGTTAAAGGAATAAAAGTTTCTCCGGGAGTCCAAAAAGCATCCCAATAATGATTACATTGTAATATAAATCTCAAAATAAAATTATGACAAGTTTTTGGGTAATTTTATAATTTTTATTATATTATTTTTACCCTTAATTACCAGATTTACCTTTAACCATGGTAATTAAAAATTTATAATGGTACTAGTCATGTTTTCCAAAAATAAGAGGAACTTATTTACTAAATATGTAAGAATTTTTTCAACAATTTAATAAACTTTTAAAAATTAAAATAACATTATTTTTAAAAATTAATCGAAATTAATCCCCTAGACAAGATAAAACAAAATGATTTAAATGAAAAATTGGTCAAAAGTTTAAAATGTTCTTATATCAAATTTAAATGTGAAAATGATTCCAATGGAAAAAATATATTTTTTATGTATGTTTGAACTGTTAATAATATATAACCAATCAAACATATAATCTAAAAAAATAAAAAAATGAAAATGAACATGCATATTTCAATTAAAATATAGTATTTGTTTTATTATTCATCAACATATAAAACCTATAAAAAATAAAAAAATATATAAGTAAATTAATATTGATATTCTTCATTCCAAAATAAAATTTATTTTTTCTATTATAATTTATATAAGTAAAAAAATTTAGTTCTAAAGCCATTGCTTCATTAAATGTTGATAAAAGTGTTTTTTAGAATGAAAAAAGGGCTTTAACCGTAAAACTACATATATCATATATGATATTGAACATAGTGTAACTTTTAATTAATATATAATTCATTAATATTAGTAAATATGATAAAATATATTCTATCATTACCTGGTTTGTTATATCAATCATTCTACTACACTCTTAAACCAATAACTAAACTCAGTTTTTTGATTCCTCGATACCTTCTTCCTTCAATAAGTCATTTGTAGTCTCCTCATCATAAATGAAAAATACATTAATCATAAAACCTTTATGATCTTATTTTTGAGATTTACAGCTAAAAAATATATTTTTATAAATCTCATAATTTTTATATTTAAAACATATAACTGTTTATGATTCCTTAGGGAATCCATTATTATCACCTATTATGTTAGTTATACTTTTCATTTGTAAATTGAAACTATTTAATTTTTTCCCTCAGTATCCACACATAAAACATATAATTTTTCATTTTATATATTATCTTGAGTGATTATTTACATAGTCTCAACATATAGAAAACTGGATCATCTTTCTTATATTGTCCCCACCACCCAATCTCTGATTAAACTCTGTCATTATCTTTTTTAGTGAGATTAAGAGTTGGTTAAGATACATTTCGTTACTCAAAGATCCTAAATAGTAATTTTTGCAAAATCATAATACCCTTAACTTTATTCATCATCACATTTGATTTGACATAAACTCAATTTCTATCACATTAAAAGTTATTCTAGTAAATTCTAGTTCCCACTATTGACCAAAACAAAAAGAACATAATTTGACAAAAATAAATCATCGTGGGAAACCACATAATCATAAAAATATATAATGATATTCCTAAATAATGTAACATTATTTTTAATATAATATACCTTTTTCTTAATGTAATTTATCCATAATAATAATCTATTAATATCCTTCATTGTGGGTTTTGAAATATTTTTTGAATTACCAAAGTATAATCCCAAGGAGTGTCAAACCGGAAGTGTGGAAAGGCTAATTTTTTCATTTTAGGTGGAAAATGAATTGAGCACAATGTTCCATTTTTTGAGTGATTTCTACTAGGTATATCTATTATAGAGAAAAATCCACTTTTTGTGTCTATATAGTGATGTAATTTCATGGAAACCACTCACTCCATCCTTTAAAAAAATTCAATTATATTTTCGTATAGTTAGAAATATCCTTAGACATATCCTTAGAAAATTATCTAGACATATACATAGAAAAATTTCTAGGGACATCGATAAATCCTTGGCATCTTAGAAACCAATGTTAACTAAAAAATTACTCTGATAACCACTATAGTGACCAAGGATTTTTATATATAAATATTAGAAATTTTTATATTAATATTCAATACCTTTGAAAAATTCATGCCCATCGATCATAAATGTTTTATTTTTTTGGAGAAGATTTACACAATATTTATATTTCATGAAACCTATTAATTATATCCCATAAAAATCTTCCCATTTAGTTCTCTTTATATACAAACCCTGTTTAGACATTTCATTATAACCTGTGGAAATAAAAACTATAAATGTGTGATTTTAGATTATCAGTATGGGTAAAAATAAAAGATATAAATTTATCTTCATTATATAATAACATATGTATATGTATATTAGATAATAAATATAACATAAAAATTTTATATGCAAACTATCATCGAACAGAAGCATAATTGAGAGAATATAACATAATCATTTCAAAATACATGTACCATAAGGCTGAGAAATAATCACAACTCAACCATGAACCACAAGTTCATGTCATAGAATTGTGGCACCATCACAAGTATGTAAAATCTTTCATATGTCATAGACAACATTATAGAACACCAAATCATTATTAATCCGACATCAAAATATCTTTATCATTTCGTAATGGATCAATAATAATCACTTGTTTCCTATAGTGAATCAAGAAACTAAACCTATTTATTATAATATATCAAGAATATTTTATATTCCCATAATATTTTCATGAGATATATATTTTTTCCCAATAAATTTAAAGATATATGGGTACCACCTATCATATAATCATTAAATTTTTCTACCATAAGATCATAAAACATTAACTGTTGAAATACCCATAGAAATGAAATGGGTTTCATGAAAATTTCATCATAGGATAACCAAAATAAAGTAATTGGGTTTTATAAAAAATTCATCATATAATAACCCATATAATGAAAATGTTTTTCACAGTCATCTTATCTATTAATCATATCATATATTGTGAAAATTAACGAGTTTCATAACCACATCTTAACCAAAATAATAAACCATCCAAATAAATAATAAGGATGGTATCATTTGATAATATCTTTAGTAAAATGTATGTAACATCATGTGATGTCCTCTTAGATGGAAAACAATTTAGAAAAAAATTACTTGGAACACTTATTGAGAAAATAACCTTTTCTCTTTGATTTTATTTATTTAAAATTTCAATTTAACAATAAAATTAAAAAAATATATTTATTTTAAAATATAATTGTAATCATATAAATGAATATTTAAAATAATGAGTCATTATGATTTTGGGAAATTCCATTCATGTTTTATAGTTAAAAATAATATTACCTTCATGTATTCGGTAAATGCAAAAAAATATTTTTTTAGAAAAAGAAATAAAGGTTAATTTAAAACTATTTTTCAAAAAGTAATATATGGTTAAAAATATCTTCATAAAATAATTATATATTCGTAAAAAACATTATTTTATCCCTTTTAAAAAATGTATACATTTAAATAATTATTTTTGAAAAAAGATATAAATGAAGATAGATTACATCAAAGCATTTTTTGGATTATTTAGTATGTAAAGAAAAGAAAATGAATAGAAAATATTTAATTTCCATAAATATATATATGATAATATAATTCATTTTTTTTTTAGGGGTAGATCAGAGGATACCATTATTGGAATCCCAATCATAAACAACTCTAATTAAATTAAGATATTATAACATCAAACTCTTTCTATTTAGTAACGATCAAATCATAATCCCCATGAAACAAAGAAACATTCATGGAAAATTAAATACCCATAATATTCTTAATAAGAATCATAAAATATGTTCATTGGTAGTATATACCTGAAATAAAATAAAGAAGTGGAAAACAAGGCATGTGTCCCAGATAAGTAAAATTGGGACAAAAAATCCTTTACTACTTTCGTAACTTTTGAATCCTAGTCACCTTTAAAGAATAAAATCAAATAAAAATTTAAATATCATGTAATTAGTTATTTTAAAGATGTAACATGTCAATGGGGTATTATATAAAACACAAAAAATGGTGAATATGGTATGTGTATCCCAAAAATAAAATAGAGAATAAAAATCATCTACCTTAAGTCTCTCCTTCCATCATACAACTTAAAATATACTATATAATAAATGAAATTTTATTAAACATATTTTACATATCCATAATGATATCTACAATCCCATATATTATTTATTATTATCTTTAAATACCGTTTATTAACAATTTTGTGTTAAAACTACGTTTCGGGTAATAAATGCTTTATTTTTAATATATGATTTGGTTTGTATTTTTGGTCCGTTTAATTTTATCATGTTTCCATAATGTTAATAATGTTTTACAATATATAGATATCATATATATTCATTATATATATATATATATAGATTATTCCATTAATTTTATACATAGAAAATGAATTACATCATTCATAGAGACGATAGGTCGTACAAATTATTGAATGATGTTTCCATTTCCTCGACACATGAAAAACATTAAAGGTAAATAACATATAAACTATACATCACATTTTTTATGTCATTTATATCACATAGTTTCATTATAACTTTATTTATATCCTTCCAGTTAATTTATTAGTGAAAAATGAATCACATTTCTTTGTGAGGATGTTGTTTGATGTACACATAAGTTATGTTATCATATTCCCATAAAAGTGAAAGTAATATTTTATGCGATAATACAATTATTGAAGTAAAATTATATCATAAATAACATAAATACATGTTTAATACATCGTTATATTTATCTCTGGAACTTGGTGATAGAAAACTAATCACATCATTTTATGAAGTTGAAGTCCTCCATATACATGATTGGTGGTGTCATTTCCCACTTGATGGAAGGGGATATGGATATCTGTAATGAAATATAAATAATTAAATCCTATTATATTTTATATACCAGTGTTTTTAGATTTTAATTATTTGGACTTTTATGATGGTGGAAAATATAAATAAAAAAAGCAATAGTGAAAAGGATTACCATCACTTAGAAAATAAACCTTTGGATCTCTTTTTAAGGGCCATTTGATTTTTATTTTGATATAAAATAAAATCTAAAACATATTAATGGATTTTGGGGATGTATTTTGGTAGGTTTTTGTTCATCCAAATAGATTCTGATGTGTTGAGAAGTGAAGGAAGGACGTCCCATTTTATAATTCAAGAGTGACATGTTTGAAGATACACAAAACTATTCAATAATGAAAAGTGAATCTAATTCCATGTGCCATAAAATTTTATAAATAAATATGTTTATGGATTATCTGGTTATTAAATACCTCTAACAAAAAAATACAATTGTTTTAAATAGGTTGATCATTGATCTATAAGTTCACTCAATTTTAGCATTTTCCCCATTGTAAATAGTCTCATTACATATAAATTAGTAATTTAAACATTAATAGTACAATTAAAATGATCCTAATTGTATAATTTATTTCCACTTATCATATATATATAAATAATTTATTAAATAAATTTATTATTCATGTCGAAAATTAATTTTAACACATGCATAAGTAATATCAAAAACCTCATTTTAACTTTAATTGTAGTTATTATTTTTTATTATTTTTAATAGTATCGTTGATAAAAAATAATTATGAAATTTATATATATAATAAAACATATTATTATTAAAATTATTTAATCCATTTTTGAAAATTATGATCACATAAGTGGAAAATTATTATTTGAAATAAAATCCACAATCAAAATTGAAAAGTTGTTTTCCCCAGAGAAATTTTTTCTAAGTAAACAAAGTAATAATATAGAATTTCAATATTAAATTGATTATAATGAAATAAAATATATTAATTATAACATATTTGAACCATTTTACTTCTAAACCATTTTAAAATAGAATTTATATTTTTTAATACTTTTAATGAGAATGTGGTTTCAATAAAAATTGGTATTTTCCACTATTCATCAAAATTTTAATATTTTTAAGAAAATATAAAAACATAAATATTGAATTAATTTTCAATTATGAGATAAATATTTGTATTTATTTTTTCAAATAAATTTTCTTGATTTATAGAAATTTATTTTAAAATAAGAGTGTAGAATGCAATAAAAATCATTTTAGAAAGAATACGTTTGTGACATGAAAATTGGATTTATTTTTATCCCATGCTTATAAAAAATATTAGATTAATGATAAAACTATTATTGAATATATAATATATAAATTTCTTTATAACCATGTTTTAATATTGATTTAAAAAATCATGTGCATAAAATATGTTTTCATGAAAACATTTCTTTTATAGTAAAATGATTTATTACTATTTTTAAATAAATTGAAAAAAATAAATTTATTTTATAAATTTTTCAACCATATAATTATCATAACATGGTTAGTAATATTCATACCCACCAATTAAACAACTAAGTTATAATGTTTAGGTTTAAATAAAAATATTAATAGTATATTATAGTTCATTAAAACTAAGGGTTTCTAGAAACATAAGCTATCAAATAATTTAAATTTATTTGAATAAAAATAATAAAATCTAAGGATTTTACATCCTTATAAATTATTAATCTTGAAATCATTTATATATATTTTAATATTGTCTTTTTAATATACTTTTGTAACCAACAGTATCTCATGGTGAAGTTTTCCCATTCTATTTAAATGAACTCATCAAGTGGGAGTATATATTTTTTTCAATATAACAAATATATTAATATATAAATTTATCACAGGTAATGGTAATCCATATCTAATTCCCTGCTATATATTCTCATTATATCTTTAACCACATTTCTATACCTTTCCCAACACTCTCATATTATTTTTTGTAGTTCTCTATACATTCATGCTCGTTTTCGAGAAGATAATGGAAAAACGAACTCTTTCATATTAAAAGTTATATTTAAAAAAAATATAAAAGTCTGTTTTACCAACTTCATTTTCATTTTCAAAGAATTATTTTGTATATATATCATTTTTCTTAAAAAAATTCATTTTTATTAAATTTTTTATAAAGTATTATCAAAACATATGAATCAAATGTATTTTTACTATTACATTTCAATTATTCTTTTTCTAAATTATTTTTCTATTTTTTATTAGTTTAAGAATATTCAGATTCACTCTTATATTTTTGTTTAGGTATTATCTTGAATTTCATTCCTTATCTATATGAACTTATAATTTTATCATTCATTGATTATCATTGAAATTAATATGTTATGAAATTTAGTGATATATCATCAATCCGACTCCTATTAATTCATTACATAAACCATTTGAATGAATCAATGTTGTTTGGTGTTCTTTAAATATCACTGATGGTTGTTTTCCAATGCAAGAAATTAATTAATGTATTGTATTCATGGAAAAAATATTTTATTTCTCTTTCTTCTCCTTATTTTTTTTATAATCACAAAGGGGGTAGTTGATTAATTTAATTTTTAATTGGAGAAGTTTATGTTTTGGGGGGAAGAAAAATTCCCTATAAAAATGGGGATAATTTTTTAAGTATTTTTGTTTGATAAGGGGGATATGTTTGTGGTTATAATGACATGTTGATAACTTTTGTTCTTGATAAATATTAATATAATATTGAAAAATATCTTGAATTACTATCATCATATCTTTAATACATTGGTCCTCGATTCACTCTTTATTTACATAAAATATGTTTTTATATTAATAATTTGTGATCATAAAAAATTGGATATATTATTAAACAAATCTTTCTCTCTGATATGTTTTCAATATCACAAACACTCATATGTGTATTTAATATTTTAATGTGATTTGATGATTTTTACATTGTTTAGATATCATGTTGTGGAATTAACTAAATAATTGAATAATTGTATCTAAATTTAGAGAAACATGTTTTCATTATAAATGAAAATTGATGAATCATAATTGGATTCTCATGAAGTCTTAATATATAAATTATCACTTCTTAATATCATAAGAAACATGCTTGATAATGAATTGGATTCTTTGAAGACTACATTGATGGACACCGTGATGTTTAATGTTTTATAAGATACACATTCCAAATGGTTCCAAATTTGAAAAACCATTAGGATATAAGAATATCATAAACTATACATTGGTACCAACTATCCAACCAGTTGGATCTAGGTAGAAGGGTTGAGCTTTAAGAATCCCACTAGGCAGCCGATGGTATTCAAATAGATGGTCAATGTTCTAATTTTTAAGTGGGACCATCAAATTTAAATCATAATTAATTAGTATTTATGAACAATATTGATTCCAAATTATTCCTTCTCATATTGAATCTTATAAATAAAAAAACATCGAGGCTTGAAATTATCATTGACTATCGATCAGTGCATCGATACACCAACGAAGAAGCTCTTGTGAATTCTCTCCAATCAAAAAGTTATCTAAAGTGAACATTTCAATTATTTATCAATTTCATATCCCCTAATATTCCATAATCACTTCAAGACTTAGAAGATTTCAAATATCATTATGATAGATTAGGGAGTGTGTATGTAATGAATTTTTAATATGAAAATTTCTATTTCTTCATTTTTTCTATAATGGTAACTCACAGCTGAAAAAGTAATGGATGAGTTCATTGAAAACCAATGATGTTAAATTTGGCTCTAAAAACCATAAAATTATGGGATGAGTTTTTTAATCAACAAAAATTTCAATGAATAAATAGCATAAATCTCTAAACCTAAGATGAGAAGATGTAGAGTCTCACATCGAGCTACTATCGGACTCCTTTTATAGTCAATATTTTCTTATTATATTATTTTTTCCATCATTTATTTTTTCACGCTATTCATCAAATAAGATATAAATAATTTCATAAATTTTGTACATATATTTTCACTCTTCATATATTTTAAATTAATATTGAAATTATATTCCTTTTATTGTACTCACCAAATTTATCACTTTATCATATCATATAATTTATATTTTAATATAATTTTTTTCTTTTTTGTAATTTTTAAAGGGAAAATTCACCCAACCAACCCCCACTATTTCCATATTTAACATGACCTATAGTTTCATCCAATTAGATGAAGTGATATATCCATTAATATCAATAATTTTTTAATGATTGTTTTATGTTGATCTTCTACTTGTATTTTTTCCTCTTTCTATAAATTAGTTAATGACATGGAATTTTTAATAGATTTAATTCAGAGATACTATTTCCTTGTGATTTGAGAAAATATCACCCCCCCTATATTCTAAATGACGAAAATTGTTATATATAATATGATATTTCCCACATTTTATTTTAAATCTATCATAAGATGAGAATTTAATAGGCTTTCAATGGAAAAGTCCTCATAGTTTGGTGATTATAACTCGGTCCTTTGACGATAGAGGTATTAATAGAATATTTTTCTTGAGTTTCAATATGTTATGCCTTTACTTTGACTAAATAATAATTTTGGTATTTAATTTACTATATTAAATGGAAAGAAGTTAGTGGGGTATTTTTTTTTAAAACACTCAACTATAATTTTCTAATTTGGTTTCTGATTTGAGAAATTACTCAAGATAGAGTTTTATCTGAACATTATAGACCCTTCATAGGGAAGCACAATCGTGTATGGGTATGAGTAGAGTTCCACAGACCTATAAAGTCTTCATTTTGAATGTTTCATGATATAATTGTTAAAATATAGTATACTTGACATATAATTCTTCGGAACTATTATAGAGTTATGGTTGTATTCTCTTAAATCTCCATTTATGATAGATTTTACAATGTCAGTATTGATGGTTTATGGATTCTTGGCAGATACCATTCATTTTTGTGGGATTATAACATGTGAAAAATGATGGTTTATAGATTCTTTGTAGATATGATCAATAGGCAGTGTAATAGAGTTGTGGTTGTGTTTTCCTATGAATCTTGGTTAGGTGAGGTAATACATTTACCGATGAATATTTTGTGGGGTATTAGGAATATATATCCATAGTATAGGTGGTTTTACACCTTCCATTTTATTTTTTGTTGAAGTATATGTATAGTAAGGGGGTTTTGTTGTGAATTTGTTACCATATGAGTTTATGGAGATAGAATGTGGTTTGATCCATTCCCACTATTAAATACCATATATTATGTTATTATAGTGATGGAGTGATAATGGTTACACAAATCATGAAGATGTGTGTGATGGAAAAAAATGACTCATAATAAAAATATGGTTTAGATTATGATTTGTGTCTTCTTTTAATGGAACTCTCACTGTATTAAGTAGTTCTGAGTTATGAATTTTTCTTTAGATGTTTCAAAGTTACAAAAGTTACTGTAACCCATCACCTAACTAAAATGTTGTCAATCAGAAAAATTACCCTGATATAAACCATCTTATGGCCACTCCTTATAGTAAAGAGTGATAATCGTATTTATATATGGGGTTATTGATTTTAAGTTTACACAAGTTTTAAAATTCAAACATGATCAAATCATATAGACTTCAATCTTATTTAATGTGAAAATGGTATAGATTTTTTTTAAGAATTCGTGTTTTAACTTATTTTAATGAAGTGAATTGATATTTATCGGTGACTGAGAGATCTTTCCCGAGACTCCATCATGGAATAAAGGATGTCTATATGTAAATATCTGGTTTTATTTTGGTACAAGTACTACTCCAATATGGTTATGTGAATTTGTATTTGTATAAATTTTTACACCTAGAAGTGAGTGAGATACCCTCGCGCGAGGTGACCAAATCTGGCCCTCGATATGTTGAATCCAAAGACACATCAATATGTATGTATAGTTTTCTATGCTATTTTTCCTAAATGGAATTAACCCATGTAAATGTTAAAGAATAAATTGAAGATTTAGAAAACACTTTTGGTTTTCCCTCAGTGATAGTTATATATATTTATCATCTTCTATTAATGACATTTAGTTCACGTGTCATTGATTTGGATGATTCACACTGTGGTGACATTTATATTGATTTTGAATAAAATTATCTTGAATAGCACATAATTGAGGAGCTATTATAAATTGGAAGTAATTTAAATGTGTTATTTAGAAATTATAATTTTTAATGTGCGGACTTTTAGTGAGGGATATTTATTCATTGATTAGTATTCGGTTATATGAAAATTAATGTCTTGGTTGTCAGAAAAATAATCGGGATTAAGTTAGTTGTGTGGATGTTGGATCATTTGGTGTAAATGCTTCATAAATAATGGCAGTGGAACATGTGTATTATGATTTATTATTATATGATATTTTTGGGATGGGAGTTGATACTTGAATATAGTCAATGGTGTTGGCCCCTATCACTTCCATTTTCTAAGAGGGTCATATAGATGTGATTCTTACTTTGTAGTATTATATGGCCATATCTTCAAAGGTTTTAAACCTAAATTTTTTTCCTTAATATGAGTATTGTTTCTCAAATTTCCCTAGTTTTATGTTTATTTTCTATTGATGTTCATATTAAATAAAATAGCGAATATCATGAGAGAATACACACCATGAAAGAAATAAACTATATCTTTTATATTCAGTGTACCTTTGGAGGTATATCCATCTCATGAAAAATAATAATATGTAGTGGAGGATTATATTATCATTGGAGGTTGTGGATTTTCATAACTTGGAAATGTGTTATAATAGGATTTACAGCTAACAGAACTATGTTAAAAAATGTTTTTCGATATCCGTGTATGATTGTGGTCGAGTGGTCCTCCTGACTGGATTTTTTATGTTATTGAGTAGTTGGTAGATGATGTTGTAGTTTTTTTCTCTTGAATATATTCTATAAATAAGATATTGAAACACAAAAATTCTCTCATGATCATGATTTCTATACCTATATTTTATTATGACATGGACCAAGGACACCTATGAGTGTTTGTATATAGATATTGATGGATAGTGAAAATTGATATTGTGTCATAAGAACATGAAACTAATTCATGTTCTTTACTAGTATGAGATAACAGTGAAGATGATGTTTCACTAGAGGGTCATTATACCTTGAAACTATTATGACTTTAGTTATTAATAATAGTGAAATTATCAATGTAGGGAGTGTGTTGTAGAATGGTTGTTCATATAAACCTACCATTTTCAAAAATCATTTAACGTGCGGAGTGAGGAGATTCTAATAGTGATAACTATATTGATGAATAGTTTTGATAAAGACTCTAGTGGTTCATGGTTGTATTTCCTTCCATGTAAAAGAACAACTAGTGAATAATAATGGGTACTGGGTTCTATGTCTTGTCATGACACACCTATAACGAATGCATGCTCCCAAATTGTACATGACTCAATATGGCCTATAAATGATGTCTTTATTTGTGAAAGTGTATGTTTACATTGAAGATATATGTTTATTGATTTTATTAAGAAATCAATCCTCTATGTTTATATAAATTCAAATAATGATTGGTTGATTTCTATACTGGATTTTTTTATTGATTTTCTTTTAACAAATCCTTGTTATTTTATTTTTAATAGAAAATCATGTCTTAATGTTATAAAGATGTGAAGACCTTTATTATTCAAGGTCAATAAGTTACATTATTATGTGTTTTTAGCAGTTCGTGTCCTCCACAGTGATAAAGATTTAAATTTTCCTTTTACAAATTCCTTGGAAATTTTACCTTATGGTTCTGTTGATTCTAACTCATGGTGTTTAGTACTTGGGTTTGTTGTCATAGAAATTCTAGAATGGGAGTAACTAAAAAATAATACACATTGAATATAATATAATATTTTTATTCATCATGTTAACATTTTGATTAAATCAATATATCTACTTAATGGATCAACAAGTTGGATCTGTGGAAGTTTGATTGTTTCTATTATAGAGGTGTGACCCTAGGGTGGTATAATTTATATTTTCATTAGTGTCCTTGATAATTAATTGTCGTTAGTGGATTAAATTATATTTTAAAAGGTGAATTTTAAATACATTCCTTATTTATTTTCTGGAAACTAAATTTCCTTATCCCATATAAAATTCTTATATAATCATATTTACCATAAGTATTAGGGTTATCCATAAGAACCCTAGGAATTTTAAACACCAATATAGGAGAGATTTTGGGAAGAAATGAAATAATTTATCTTCATGATCAATATTAACAATGGATGATAACGAAACATTAACCAATGTGTGGCCCATTATAAAGTTAGGTTTCATTATCTCCATGATTTCTCTATTTATCACGATCTTAATAGAAACTTTTTAATTGTATATTATATTATATTTTATCTTTACGTTATTCTTAGATTTTATTAGAATGATAAAATCTAAATTTTTTATTGAATTAATTTATATTTGAATTAATTATAAGCATTAAATTTTCCATTACTATCAAACCCATGGATTCCATTTCTTGTGATATTTATTGAGATTACATTGAATTATCCCTAACTTTGATGTATTTATCTAATAATTAAAGTGGAATATTATGAATGGGTACGATATACACTCCATATCTTTTCTCCATATCTCCAATATATCCTATATTGTCCAACTTCTACTCACTCCTATTCCCAAGGATGGTGACTCATCTTAATCGAGGGTGCCACTCAAGGAGAGATGTGTGGCATGATGTGGGAAGGAATGTGTTAAAATTGTATTTAGAGGTGAAAATATGATGGTAGAAATGAATTTTTTGGACAAGTAGATTCATATGGAAGATATGGTGCCTTCATAAGAAGGTGACCAACTATGATTTTTTTGATATTTTATAGAGTAATATTTCCACAATGGAAGTAATTATGCTACATTGAAATCTTTTTCCTTTGTGGCCATCCTAAATTGAGAGATAAATGGATGGCCTGGGCACTACCATCTAAAGAGCGATGTCCGGCCTAGAAACTATGTCATGAGGAAAGAAGGGATGGTGGAAAACCTAGTGTTTACCCTATATTTATAATCCTTCAGTATTGGTCATTTCCCCAACATCTACATAGTGGGAAATTATGGGATGATATTGATCCCATCTTGGGTCGGGTCATTTAGTTCCACTTGTTGGATTTCCCTAAAGAGAGTCAAGGCCCCTTCTAACATGTGAATCGAGCATTGAAAAAAATTGCATTAGACCCAACTGACATAGGGGACCACACATGATGTGCATATGGTGGAACACACATTCTCACCTAGGTGTACATGTAGTGTGTAGTATGCCATGTTGTGCACACAAGGGATTCCACATTTCCACTGAATTCTAGCAGGTTGTATTTTTTCAATGTTTTTATTCTACGTGTCATTTTTAGGTAAATGAATAGGTTCTACTATGTAATGTATAATTTTTATCAAAAAAAATATGTGTTTATCTATTTGGAAGAGTTTAAACGTTTATACTGTATTATTTTGAATCTGTCTACATATTAATTTTTACTAGGTTCCAAAATTAAATTCAAATCATATTTTGAGTAAAAAATACTCTCTAGTTGACTAACTGTGGGATTGTTTGGATTTCCCACCACTATACACATGTAGGTGTTGTAATTACCATAATATTTTATATGGTACATGGTATATCATCCTATACCTATAGAAAAATATTTTCTTAACACCCCAAGATACTCGGGGTAAAGATATACTATATCCAGTGTACATATTCCATTTATAAGATCACATCCTTGTCCAGAATCCTCAATAATTGTATTTGATAGGTTCAGTACCCCCCCCCCACATGCATATGATAGAAGATCCTCTATCTAGAGTTTTTACCCCCAAGAATGATACTTAACAATTAGAAATTTCATTGTCTAACATTATAGACCATGTATGGTTACATAGAATTCATGGAATTGGTAGACTAGATTCCTGATCATGCGTGTGTAACTGATAACTTGAGGGTTCAGTAATCCATCGATTGAGGGTGTTCTACAGTAATGGTTAGGCTCTAATTTAGGGTTTCTAATGGAGGTGTGGTCATTGGAATGTCTCAAAAATGAATTTATTTAGGTACTTAAGAAACTTTGTCACCCATCGGTTGCGATTCATATATTATATATAACTAGATATCAATTTAAGTGTATTTAGGATATTTTGTGTTCTATGCATCCTGATTTTTTTGCGTGATATAAATTTTGAGGATAAGGGATGAGTTTATTGGTACATAACATTTTATACTAGAATGGTGATGATCAAGAATCCAACTTCTCATTATGGCTTGGGTTCTTATAGATTATATGGTTTCCCTCTTTAAATTCCTCTCAATCAATCTCTTAGAGTAGGATTTTGATTTGATTTGTTTATTTGGTATTAATTTATAAAATCGTGGTGTCCTATATGGTTTTTTATACTCACCACAACCCAATATCTCTCTAAATATGTGTTTTGTATTTTTTAAAATAAAAAATTGATGATGGACTTGTTAAATGTCGAGTTGATGTTAGTTGTTTGAAGATGAAACACAGTTATTCATTTTGACACATGACGGATAATGTTGATTCATATTAATATAGGTTTCCATTGAGAATGGCGATCATGGATGGAGTACTATTATTGGTAAAGATCTATCATTATGATATACATATTATATTCCGACGATTTTTAGTTTTATGGTTCATTTGGGTTTTTTCTTTCAAGGGACTGAGCTTTTATATTCTATTATATTCATATGTTTTATTATGTTTGGTTATTTATATATGTATTTTTAGTGTTACTAACAATTACATTTCTCTAGAGATATTTGATTATTACTGGTACATATAGGTTAAGGCCTCCCATAGTGTGTGATATTTATACTCCGTACCAATCAATATCTCTTGTCATATGAAAGTTGGGCTTGGGTGGAGGCACATATAACTACCAGCACATGTGGGGAATTGGTGTGTACTTTTATGTTATATGTTTATAATTTAAAATTTTAATTTATATATTGTGGTATTTTAATTTTACTAACATTTTTTTGTGTTTTAGTTTCAAGATATTGTAATATACAAAATTGTGACATATTTGGTTATCTACTATTAAATTGCTGGAGAGTTTGTTGGTTTTACCTCCCTAGAGAATGTATGGGTTGTATTGGGTAGTGACTCCCCATTAAAAGTCATATGTTTGGTGTGTATTTTCTTCAACTATAAATGGATTGTTATAATTTTTTATTGAATCTCACATAAAATTTATTTTCTCATTAATACAATTTCTATCATATAGTAATGATAAGTTAATAGTAAATATATGATAATCTTTTATAAAATTTCTTATAATAATTACTACACAAATTTAAGTTTGTTTACTTTACTAATCTATATATTTTTTAGTGTAGTTGAATTTTTATTTTTTTAACTCTATTTTAAATTATTTTAATGTTTTAAAATGGTCATTTCGTCTCTCCTCATATCATTCATTTAAATATAAAATAGGGAAAACAAGGTGTATCAGAGAAGGTGTTTTTAGGATAGTTTTTTTATTTATTTTACACTAATCATCAAAATTTTGAATCAAAACATTAAATATATTAGGAATATCCTTTTACTAATGATTTTTTAGACATAATAATCTATGGTAAAGATATAATTTATTTTGAGGGAAGGATTAAACTATAATGATAGATATATTCCTTAGTGACTACTATACTTTGATAGAATCGACTATAGATACAAAAAATCTTAAATCTAATTTCATGTTAATAACTTTATTATTGAACACATGAAAATGAAATAAAAAAATTTCATACTACTGGATTCTAAACAAGATTTGATGATAGTTATGGATTCAGTAAAGAGTTATTTGATTATTAAACAATGAAAATATTATATTTTGCTATTAATTGATATTTTTTTAGTCGTTAATCTAAATAATATCTACTCATGATGTTTAGAGTGTTTTTCAATACATGCATTGTGATAGATACAATTTGAAGAAAGCCAAACATATATTGTTATGGATGGAATATCAAGACATTTTGATGGGAAAGAAGAATGAATTAATCTGAAATTTTATTGGTTTATGAGTATTTTATGTGGAATTAGTGTTACTAACGAATCTTTTGATAATAAAGTTCCTGTATAAATAGTGTTATGACCTATACTAAATAAATTAATACAAATTTTGTTTTAATCGTTGAATGATAAACCTTCAAATATACAGATGTGATGAACCCATTATGTTTTTATTTCATTATATAATGAATCACAAGAACACTACCGATGAAGTGACTATAAAAAAGAATGGTGTGGATTTTACATCAATTTTGAATGTAACTTATTAATCTTTTGATACTGAAGTACAATGAACTATGATGATTCAAGGTTATCAGACAATGAATGGACTCTCTAAGGACTACAAAAGATAAAAATTATTCTCTTGAATGAATATAAATGACTATACTAGGGAAAAAACTCATAGAAAAAGAATGACAGTTTTTTATAATAATGTCATAGAAGTACGAATATATGAATGTAGAAGTTAAGTACATATAGATATTAATTATTTTATACTATTTCATGGACAAAAATATAAAAAATAAAAGAAAGGGGAGAAAATAATTATTGTAACAGGAAGAATTTATACTAAGAAAATGTATTTTGGTAACTAATTTTATATATACCATGATACTATTAACCTATTCATTATGGATATATTATATAATGATAGAGATGACTCTAGTTTTTATTCTAAATATCATTTTAATACCGATTATGAATTTTAAAAATTGATAATATATTATCTTTAGGAAAAAAATGAAAAAATCAATGAGATATCATTAGAATACCTTCTTTTTACAAGTATATTAAATAAAATAACATGAATCATATTGAATAATATATAATTGATATAAAAATAATGATAAATTCATTAATATTGATTCAAAAAAAATTATAATGATTGTGAAGATGTATATATTGCACAAAAAGAGGATGAACATATCAAGATAATGATTATTGTTTTGAAAGAGAGAATTTATTACTTATTTATAATGAAAAAAAATATTAAAAATGATTTCTATTAGAAAATTGAGTCAGAATAATAGTTGTGTTTGATTTGATCAAATAAATTCATAGGTTTAATGATTTGTTTTATAAAAAGAAACACAGAAAGCATTTCTATTGTTCAGTATTTTGTATGTATAACTCATGGACACTATAATGTGGAATATTCTCCCAGATTTATAAAATACTTATGACACAATAAATATATTTATTATATATTTTCATTTCATAGATTACTTATTCCTTTTAATCTTAATTTTTTTACATATCCCTAAAATGTCATTAACTTTTCCTATCAGACCAAATGTTTGAGGGGTGCTAAAAATATATTCCAACTGCTTTTTTAAAAAAAACTAATTAAACATGTCAAGAATGATTGTCGGAATATGTATATTAGATTCTATTACCACCAAAATATATATCTTTTTAAATTCATATCATACAGAAAATGTGATGGATTCCTTGTGACATTTTCAGACAAATAATGATAAATAGTTAATTGTTTTTGTGAAGTTGGTATTTCTAACTATATGATTATATATAAATCATTTTAACTTCGTGGATGATTGAATAATTTAATTAATATTTTTTATTTAAATAATGATGGAAGGATCATTAAATTTTAAAATGATAAATACATTATTTTTCAAGATGATCATAAATTGGTTTATAATTACAATGATCATTATATATATTCTATTGATTTTTATTCCCAAATAAATAAAAATGTCATGTTTTATAATTTATTAAAATATATTGATATATTTATTATTTGTATTATTTTTCATGATAACATTCATTTACTACATAATTTTGAAATATATCATCATATTCCATAGTTTCCCAAACATAATGTTAATAAAAATTGTATTTTTATGACTCATTTATGAAGGAAAAACAATGTAAATAATGTTTCATTTTTATTAAAGACGTTAACAATATCTGAAATATTGGAGTAATTTATTTATATTTAATTATAAATATTCAAATTTTGTTATTTTCAGAAATAAATATTATTGTTTACATTTTATGATTTTCATAGATTCAAATGTATTTATATTATATCTTATTAAATTGAGTTTTTGTCAGTGATTTCTTCATGCTGAAAATTAGTTCAAATTGGAAAATGTTATTTATTTTATTTGTTTTTAGTTATAGTGGGGGAGAATTACATAATTTATATTTTATAAATTATTGTGAATATACGGATTATTTTAGAAATAATTCATCCCCTAGACCTCCTTAGTAAAATGGATTACTTAAGAAAATGAATAGGCTTATTCAAGAAATTTATAGAAGTATATTGAATAAATAATGTATAAATAGGGATTTCTTGGTAGAAGTAGTGAATATGGTTTGTTTATTTCTAATATAATGTTTAGTATAATTATTATTAAGATTTTCTATTATTATTTATGTAATAGACAATAATTTAATATTTTATATTTTATGGGGTTTGATTGTAAAGTATTTATCCAAAAATAATAATGATATTTGTAAAAAGATTTATTTTACATAAAATTAAGTAATATTAAGCAGCTATTTAAAAAAACTCAAATATTATACTATTTATTATAAAATTATAATATTTGTTTAAGAATCTATACATGTAATGTTTGAAAATATATATTTAAAAGAGAATGATTTTATACAAATTCTATTTAAAAAAGATTTCAAAGTGTTATATTATAGAGGATAAATATTATAATTCAAATTACCCTATTAAATATCATAAAGACCATGATTATAGAATTTAAAAAATTCTTCATTATTATCCCCTATATATAATTATTGAAAATGTCAATTCAAGAGTTCAGAACAAAATATTATTCAGGTATTTTAGTGCTCACATTTTATTTATTTATGATTTTGTTTCAAATGATTTATTTGAATAATTAAAATATTGTAGTTGGATATTATCACTAAAATAATTTCTTTATTATTTTCCAAAAAAATTTCTTGTTAATTATTTGAATCTCATAATGACTCATAGAATAATGTAAATAAGTAATTTTTCATAATTAAACTAGATGATACTGAAAAAGTATTTGCCAAAAAGACGAAACTGTTACACATATACCTTTTCATGATTAAATAATCCACTAAGATGATACTTTTTAAATTTTATATATATTAGATTTTATTAATATTTCTATATATTATAAAGAATATCATGTATTTTTGATTTATCAAAATTATATAATGAGTAAAATTTTTAATTATTTGATTTTAAAAGATATATATGTAAATAAATTAATCTATTTTAAACATCAAATGAAACGTGGTAATGTATTAAAAAATTGAAATTTAATGAATATTTTTAGGAAAGACCCTCAAGAATGAGATGAAAAATTATATTAGTATATTTTAAAGAATATTTTTCTGAAATCCAATGTTCAAACTCATTTTTTTATACAAGTGTTCTAAGGACCTTTTTATTATTATAGATTTATTTATATTATATCAATTTTGAATCACCCCATAAATCCTTGTGTAGATTTCATGACTATTGAGTTTTTCATGAGTCATACAGAAGAATTAAAATTAATTTTGAGATTATAGATATTTAAAATAAATTATTTTGTATTATTAAATCTATGTGCATATTGAAAATAGTATGTTAATATATTTTTAATTAGATTTTTTAGAAGAATAACTACCACTACAAGTACATCCTATATAATGGATGTTGGTTTTGTAGGAAATTTTATTGGTATTATATTTTAGAGGATTTTCTAGTAGTCTTATACATTTAACTTCAAGTATATTTAATCTTATATTCAGTTCTTAAAACATTATTAGATTATAAGAGACCCAAAAAAAGTAATTTTAAAGAGGTTAAAACCAATATTACGAAGTTACAAAATAAGGAATCATGGTATATTTCATCTTGTTAGGAATTATTATCAAACTAAGAGTTACTCATACCTGTATTTTAGTGGATGTATATTTATAAAAAATGGTACTCCTAGTTTGAGTCACATTCTAGATAATATTTTATATTTTTAGAGTTTAATGAAGTCGTTTTTGGTTAATTTTTTCATGACCAAAGATGAATAAGTTATTTTATTAATATATTATGTTTAGTATTAATGGAATAAACATAGACTATATGAATTTTATATAAATATTATCAAATAATTTATATTATTTTTTTATAGTTATTCTTCTATTTATATTTTAAAAATTCCATTAATGAATTATATTACTATGCATATTGATGTGTGATGTAATTTTAATCCAGATCATATGCAGAGAGGATACATCAGGTTATAATATGTGTCAATATAATATTTTTTATTATATATTTTCACTAAATCATTATATAAAGTGATGTTGGAAAATATTATTTTTGAACCTGGAATGATGGAATCTTGACTTTAATATTAATTTTGTTAGGTTTAAGAAGAGTATTGATCATTTAAAAATAAAGAATTCATTATTATTTATAAATAATTTTGGATCCTTTGTATACTATATTTATTCTTATAAAGAATTTTTCTAGTTGATTATACACTCAAGGCAATATCTAGTCCAGAAAGTGAAAGATGAAATTTTAGAGATGTTACTTTTGTTTGAAATTTATATCCTAGCTTTTAAAATATTATTATTATTATGAAAACATTAATTCAAGGGGGTTAGATTATCATAGTTGATTTATTATAGTAATTTGTATTCATTTACTTTTTACTAATAAAAAGGGAGAATTTTCATGTTTATGAGGATATGGTTTATAATTTTCAAAATTTAGAGAAATTTTTGAAGTGGATATTTTCCATATTTTCGTTTTGTTTTGATAACTATTAAACTATCCATGTTGTGCTTATATTTGTTTTTCTAAATGATATTATCTATGGTGTATTCATTAATAATATTTATTATTTAATTGATTGTTTACTTATATTGATAATTACATTAATTAAAATTTATTATGTATCATTCTAGAATAAAAAACCTTTTATTCACCCTCTTATAATAGAATATAAAGAATTATGATAGGTCTATATTATTATTTATTCTAAGATGATATATTTTATTATATTATGTTTTCTAAGTTTCAATTTGTTTAATTTATTAAATATATTATTTATGAACGATTTTCTTACATATCGAATATATTTTTTTGATTTCATTTCTAAAATACTTATGTATATATTTTTCACAAAGTATAACCATCAATATTTCTTGTTTATTAAATTAAAATATGTTACATACCATTATTTTTTTATAAAGTATAGTATTCTTCATATTCTAAACGACATTTCAATATATTTTTTACCCTCTATAGATTAGATATATTATGTTATGTGTACAGTTTTGATTATATTTCACTCTTAGATTTCGTAATGTTTTTTATTTTTACTGCTAAAAATTTCAATTTTATGTCTCTTATGTAGTTTATAGAGTATAATATTTCAAAACATGAATGAAAATTACCCAGATAAAAGGAAACCGTTTTGAAATATAGGTTATTTAATTTTAGAAAAGTTAAAGGATATTATTATTATTATAATAAGTTACACAAATGAGCCTTATGGTTTTTCTATTTACCTGTATAGACTATATATTGACCAATACTGATTTTTTACTCATACAACATGTTAAAAAATACATTAATTTTTTTGGTAATTTATTGATTTTTATGAATTTTGATTTTATTTATACAGTATATGTTTATGAATATCAAGGTATGTGTTATTAACAATAAAATATATAGAATTACACTTAAAATTTTAATATATTTTATCTTATGTATTAGAAACTAAAATTATTTTAAGTGATGAATTTAAAAGTATTACTTTAATACATATATTATTATCTATTTTCAATTAATTTTTTGAGTAAAAAAAATTATATCGATTCACATGCTATGTATTTAAAATATTAATTTCTATTTTATAGTCACGTGGAATAAAATTTTAAGAGATCTATTTTAATTTATACATGTATAAAATGTCAAAATAAATGATCAAACATTTAAAGAATCAGTCATCCATATCATTAAGAAACCCACAATTCCATCATTGATTAGGTATTTCAATATCAACATTTGATTCTAATGTGAATATGAAGGTTTGATTGAGCTCAGTACTACCCAGTAATGTCGAACCAAGGCATCATTGTCCAATTGGTGAATTAAGGGATAAAAGAACAAGAACATGTGTTTAAATAGTAGTTTTCCAAGAATTAATGTCCAAAGAATTAATTTTGGGAGCTCCAGGGTGAAAAACAATGACTAATAAATATATTTTCAGTACCAGGGTGTATGAAAAGTCTAGCAGTTGGTGTAGATCAAAGGAGAGATTCTTCTAAATTAATTTAATAAAAAGGGTGTACACCATGAATTGATGATTCATATAGAGATATTTGATCATTCTTCATTGAATAATTCTCCTGCCCTTGATTAAGAGGATTTTGTGTGTTTGATGTTCTTAGATCTACATTGATATGGAGTCTTGATGTCCTAAGATCTCGATTATCCAATCTAAGGAGAAAAATGAAATGGATTATCCAAAGATATATGTAGTTAACCCTAGGAATATTTTTATAGTGGTGATTTTGTATACGTAATTAATTATGTTAATGTAATGAACTAATTAAATAAATAATATAATCTTCCCACTAAATGAACCACTAATGGACAACTTATCTGAATAACTCATGACGACTTATTTTATGTCACACATAGGGTTAAAACGTGTTTTTAACTCAATAATTATCTCATATTTCTTATCCAAAATTTCGTTTAACAGAAATTCCATTTTCTTTAAGAAACCATGTGCTTGTAAAATTATATATTTAATACTTTTATAAAATTAATTAAGGTCACACTAGGCCTTAAAATTACACACCGTCTCAACCCAAGGCTTTGAAAATATATATATATACAAACTTCCATGTCATACAAGTAAAAAACTGGGATTCCAAAAAAAAATTACAAGTCTAGTGATTAGAATTAAACTAGACATGTGGAGAAGATAATTTTGGAAACTAAATAATATATTTTTGTGTTTTAAAATAGGGTATTTGGTATATAAAATTAGTGTGGGTTAAAAATCTAGGGATTTTATGGTTTATTAGATTTTTTGGATAAAAATGTATAAGAAATTTGAAATTAAAAGGAATAAGGAATCTTTCTTTATGGATAACATGGAAGAAATAAAAGAAAAATTGAATCATTCTTATGTGTAAAAAGGAAAAGGTCAAAAAGATACCTATAACACTAGTAAATTATTTAATATAATGAGATGTAAGGATATATATAGATGTGGAAACATTAAAAATATTTACACACATGTAATGGGCAGCATGTAAATTTAAAAGAAGGGTAAAATATAAGATACTTATGAAGAAAAATACATAATTAGTATTTGTAAAAATATTGATAATAATAACTATATTATCAATTTTGATGATTTGAAATTAGTTCATCAAAAGGATTTATATACTCATGGTGATAAAGGAAGAAAAATACTTATGAATAAATTAATAAAATAGAAAAATTTGTTGGATTTTTATTTATAATCATGTACCTATACTTTAAGATTCATGAATTTACCACTCTTCTTGTTGTGTGTCATTTTTTATTGATTAATGGTTATGGGGAAGATACACTACATGTGGTATATACATTTAAAATACATGGAAGCAAAATGAGAGTTTGGATAGCTGATAGAAGATGAATACAAAATTTGTGTCCAATAAAATAAATTATTTTATGGGTGAAAGAGAAGAAATTAGTTTTAATATTTGGAATCAACAATAATGAATGAGGAAATTATTACACAGTCATTTGTGTTAAGACGAAAAATGATACACATGTGATATGATTGGTGATGTAAAGAATTTAACATGAAGATTCAAAGAGGAATATGTTAAAACATACTGATATAAAGATATATAGATGGTACATATTATTATTTTAAATGATGTTGTTGTAAAACCCACATCTAGATTTTACAACTTTTTTCAATAAAATTTTGGAATTCTAGATATGGTATTATACTATACAAAGTGATTCTAATTTATAAAGAGAAATATTTATGGACTATTAGACAAGTATTTTCCATCATGGATCATCCCAAACCCCTCCCCACAATTTATTCCTCACATGGGATGGCAATATGAGAAGATAGATTGTGTCACTTGAGTCCCTCCCCCAACATGCCTCAGGTTGATGACTAACATCGAGCCTATAGTAAACACAAACATGGGAGGAATTTCCATCTAAGAGAACATGTGATAAAGAGTGATATAAGACATACACCAACCAACACCTGATCAGACTATAATATAAATGTAAACCCAGTACACATATGTAATGACATGCAAGAACTCCTAAAACTAAAGGGAAAATTACATGGTGAAAAAGACAAGTAAAGAAGGAAGAGACCATGAATACCAAACAAATCCTATTAAGTCTCAAGCTAATAGAAACCAGATTGATATCTAACCTACTCTAACTGACTTGAAAAATCATTTATATATACTTATTTTGTGTATAATAATATACTTAGTATGATTCTCCCTAGATAATCTCATGCGAAAGGTAAAGAAATAATTCTGAATCATAGTGAACAAAAAGTGAAACTAACTCCTCACCTAATTAGGTATACTAATTTATCATCCTATTCATGGATAATTTATCCAAGTATCGCATACATGAGAATATAACATGATAAATAATATCAAGGTTACCCCACTACTTCCTCCTCACTTGTTTTCCGCTCTATACCAATGTCGCACATCCTGAGCATCTCTCCCTAAAAATGAAAGTCCACAGACAGCCTGGCGAAGCACCATAACACAATATTCATGCATCACACCACCATTTCCATGCAAAAAAGTCACCAGGTAGTTTCTAGGATCAACCGCCACCTGTATAATGTGTATCATACATCTAGTATTATACCTCAAACTATCAAAACCCATAAATTGAGTAAGGATTCTCAAGCCATCATATCCTATACATGTTATTCCAATACTATTCCATAGGAAACTATACTCAAAATATATGATTGTGAAATAACCAAAATCCATTACAACCCTATACACACGTATATAGTGAAAACTAACCATCATTCAAACCAGCACAAGTAATTACCATGAAAGCAAAGTGGTGTCAAAGTGGGTATTCAACCATCTATCCTCTCACTCGGATTTTGGGACCCCTATAGGCCTTAGAATTCCCAGGGTGTCAGTTTCCGTAACAAACATGGTGGATTATAATTTAGTATCATAGAAATTACATGATATAATATAGCTCAGATTCACACTTTGGGAATAACCTAGTCTCGGAATCAACTGCACCTAATGTCTCCTGGACTCTCAAATGCCACTACTAAGACTAGGTATTATATAAGAACACAACCATTTAAAGATCTACATTAAATTGATTTTTCCATTTTCATCAGTTTAAATATTTTTTAATTAATTAATTAACCATTAACCATTAAAATTGTCCACATTACATTTTAGTACTATAAAATCAATGTTCTATGCCCTCTAGTCATAAGAAAACTGATTCAACGACTTCTCAAAATTATAATTTTAGCATTGCATCCCAGAATTCTCTTACCCCATGGGTTAAAATATTATTCATTTAACAACATTATCACTTTATATATTACGATATTATCTAGTAAAACATAATTGGATACCAAAAATGGTAAACAAAACAACACATCCATCTTCCTCAAATTGTGTGAATATGAAAGAAGATAAAATTCTTTTCCGTCAAAAAAAATAACGGATTTGAACATAAATCCAACTTTCATATCAATGGGTAAGCCCAGATTCAACTTGTTCTATCAACTATGGTGTCCTCCCCCACACCAAAATTTATATATCGATGCATCCCTCCATCATAAACATGAAATTCTTCCACAAAAATTAGGTCACTACACCCCATATATCACAACAACCCTATAGAATTGTCCATCCCAGATTAACATCACATCTAGGCCTCCCCAACCCATATATCACAACAACCCTCTTTGCTAAGCTATATCAGGACCATATCACATATTAACTACCCAACCCCATATACCATAACATTCTTCTAGGATCATCCATCCAAGGCTCACATCATATCACAAACACTAATAAATAAAAATATAAACCGAGTTCCTGTCCCTAAACCAAGGCATCCAACCTTCTCACGCAATGAGAAATCACATCTCAAAAGCTCAAGGCAAATGGCCTATACATGAAAATGAAAAAAAACAGGACCTATAAAGGAATTATAATATATAATAGAACCAGTTCATATTCCATCTTGAATTAATCTATTCATTATCCAATGATTCCAACTTTAGGTAACCTAAAAAGCAAGATAACACAAGCTATCATGAATTAATTAAACATATAATTTAACATAACTAAAATTATTTCATCAAAAACCATATAAATGATTCACATTTATATTAAATTTCATTAACACATAGAAGATCAAATCATTTAAACATGCTCACAACATTAAAACTATAACCCACCGAATTCACTAAAAACGATTCTTTAATATTTTAACAAATCAATTAACAAATAATTCTGGATTTATGTTCTTTAAAAAATTTAACATGCTAAAAAAAGCATAAAAAGAACATCACAGACCCTACACTGTCTTGAAAATCAAAAGGCAACCTATTATCGCGGTACAAAACAGCAATATCTCCAAGTTATTGATACCATTTCTTTAATTTGGTTAATGTAATTATTAGGATAATTTCATCATGATCCAAAGAGATAAAAAATTCTAGCTCAATTTTTTCTCATAAATAAATAGAGAATGGATGAATCCTTACATCAATAGGGTATCAGATTTATTCTCATGAGAAAGAACCTACACTATAAGTTCTAATAACCTTTCCCACAAGAACTAGATTCACCTCAGGATGATGCACAACAATCATGCAAACAAACAACCTGAAAGAAGCATTAGAAACATGTATATCAAGCTTCAGCACATGGAAAGGATGAATTGAAGAAATAAATCAATGAAATTTCAAGAACATAGGTAGAACAAACCTTGGATCAACATGGATTGCAGGAGGCCAGCAACATATCAATACATTACCAATGATTCCCCAAAACGTTGAAGAGAGGGTTTTTGGGTCTCCTAGAATTAGAAGAGAGGTGATGTATTCATATGGTTTGAAAAAGAAAAGTGGATAAAATTTCTTAAATCATACAACATAGAGGATTTACACGATATTTAATCCACATTAATGTTGTGGAATCCTTAAGGTGTTGCTTCGGATGAAAAAAATGTCACCTTTTTATAATTTATCCCCAAAAACACACATGCCATGAGCCTGACTTACATGATGTGTAAATATTTGACGGTGTGAAATTCTTTATGTTTCCATCATTTCACAACCAAACTTCTCTATACATTCACCAAGCCTCCTCCAATAACCTCAATCTTCGGAAATGTACAAAGGTTCGATCCACATGGAACTCATCCCTTATATTAAATACCTCTGAAAACATTCTCATCCTCGAGAAACAGAAACCAAGGCATAGTAGAAAATTGAATAGGGTCATCTGAACATTCAACACATGAGATGCCTCTTTAGGATCTCACCGCCATAAGAGATCAACCACCTAGTCAAAATAATAGCACCAAACCACAAAATAACCACAACCAACTCCTATCAACTATCCTGGGGGAGATACCTCTAAAATAGATTGATCCAAAATAAGAAAAAAGATAAATCCATATCAAAAACTAATAAAAAAGGTCTAAAACAACAAAATTAATAAAATTACAAGATAATGGATAAACATCAATCACCTCTGTGTACTGAGCATGTATCTACGACTCAAGTGCGTAGGTACTATTCTACACACCATTGTTCCTCCACAATATAAGAGCCAAAGTGATATCATGACAATGAAACACCTTATCTTTACAGTCCTGGATCCTAAAGGTCATTCCTTAAATGTTGTATCATTTTCAACTTCGACCTTCCCCCAACTGATGATGTGATAGTCATCATAAAGATAGTTATGGAGATATAAAATGTGAAAAACCTATTGTATCTAGTTCTTCTATGGGGAAAGTGCTATCTGATATGCCATGTCTCGAACACGAGTTAATGCCTCAAAATACCCAAATACTAGGGATAAATCTTACTCTCACGACCAAAACATTTCTTCCTATGAAGGGGTGTAACCTTTAGGAGTAAATGATTTCCAAATTAGAACACATGACGTCTCCTACTATAATCAACATGTGATTTTTGAGGATCCTACAGTAATTTTTTCCCATCATGAATCACCAGAACCATCTTTGTCATATTTTGTACCAATTTTAGTCCGAGTATTGTAGACTCTTTTACCCCATTCTAGCAGAATAGAGAAAGGAAATCCCAACTATAAGAGTCTTCAAATAGAGCCATACAAATAGTGATGTGAGAACTATTTTTTTAATAAAACTCTACCAGGGGCAGGTGCCTCATCCTTGAACCCACAAAATCTTGGACAAAAGAGAAGAAACATGTCTTCAAGGGTTTGGATGGTCCACTCTGTCAAGCCATCTATATAAGAATGAAAATAAGTACTAAGGAATAAATGATAACCAAAATCATTTTTGACACCTATCCATGTCATAGAAGTAAAAAATATGATCTTCATAAGATATTATCTTCATTATAACCCTGTGGAGTCTCACCACCTTCTCCAGATAATTCCTTGAAAAAAACTCCACTGATCTCAACACCTTGATTGAAATAAAGTGGGATAATTTCATCAAATGATCAACTAAAACCCTTATAGGTTCATAGACCCTATAAGATCAAGTTAATATAGTAACAATGTCTATTAAGATGTCTAGACACATATACATAGGAATATCTAATGGCTGGAAAAAACCGTTGGGAACATGGTTCTCAACCATCACCTTCTGGAAAACCAATCATCAAGACACAAACCCTACAACTACATAATTAATAATACACCACAAAAACTAACCAATCAAAGCATGGTATATCATTTTAATGATAGGATGTAATGGAAAAGGAAAATTTTGAAACTCTATGAGAACCACTTCACATATATCCAATGGAACGAAAGAAATATCTTGGAACAATACTGTGTGTTGTACATACTCATACCAACCATCATGTTATTTGCCAAAAACAACTCAGTACCTCCAAAAATCCAACTAAATATCAACCAATTGGGACTCTTCCACCTATTACACCAGATATGACTACACTACCATCTGGAAAAGACATTCTCTCCCTGACTTCTTTTATGTCTTGGTGTAATGGTGAATATTCTTCCATCACTCCCCATAAATCACCTGATTCATGTACTACATCACTGCACGACTTTTTACTCATCACATCGATCATTACATTCACCTATATTGTTGTATATTAAATCAATATGTCTTAATCCTATAATAATTCCATCCATTGATGTTGACGAAAGTTCAAGTCATGTTGGGGGAAAACATACCTCTGGCTCTTATGATCGGTGAAGACCACAAAGTTCTAACATATGAGGTAATGTCTCCACAACATTAGAGAAAAATATAAAAAATCCAACTCAATATCATGGATGTCATAGTTATTCTCTTGGGGACGTAACTACTAAGACCCTTAAAAAATAATTGATTTCTTCTGCATCAGAACTCATACCAACCCAAGATGTGAAGTATCACAAACAACCTCAATATGAACTTCTTATTTTTTAGAGAAAAATAACTAGAGAACTTACCAAATTCTCTCTTTAAATAGTCAAAATCTATCTATATTTGATCATTCATCATGAATTTGTGATCCATTCAAGTCAATTATGTCATAAGAGTCACAATCTGAGAGAATTCGACTATAAACCACACGTAATAGGCTGAAATACCAAGGAAACATCAATCCCATTCCACTGTCTTGGGGGATACATGAGACAAAAATTCTTATATCTTTGATTGAACATGGATACTACTAACTGGGATACAACATTACCTAAGAAACTGACTTATCGATCCCAAAACTCACAATTAAAAAACACCCCAAACAACTGCTCCCGAAGAAGAACTCCCAAAATGGCACACAAATAATCAAAATTCTCTTCCTTGGATGAAAAGTACACAAGAATTTAATTTATGAAAAATAAATTAAAATTAACCAATAACTCCATGAGAATAGTGTTCTTAAAACCCATGAGAATAGTTGGATCTTTTTTCACACATAATATAATCGAAACAAACTCAAAATGCTCATGATGGCAAAAGAATGATGTCTTCGGGATATCTATATTCTTTACAAACATTTGATGATATCCTGGCCACTAATTGATCTTCGCGAACAAATATGAACCCTTCATTTGATCGAATATATCATCAATATTTGGAAGAGGATAGTGGTTTATTACTGTCACTTGGTTCACGTTGCCATAATTGACACACAATCGTAAACTACCATCATTATTTTTCATGAACAAAACTAGTGCACCATGTGGTGACACACTTTTCCCAAAAAACCACACCACACTATACTATAGAGCTATATGCATAGATTTATCAACCCAAAAGGTTTCATCTTATATGGAGACATTGATATGAAAGACACACCTAGATATAGTTTGATTCCAATCATGATCTCTCATTGAGTGGGTAATGCTACAACCTCCTCTTGAAAGACACAAGGGTACTCATCTATGACCATATGAAATTATAACTTCTAATCCTCTGATGAAATTAGAGTTAGGTCAACCATCAATGATGATAAGGAAAAAACACACCCCTAACCCTTCTAAGGGTCACACTCACCAGAGAACATTGTTGGCTCTCTATCAACATCATAGAACATAACCTATCTCTTGAAGAAATCCATGATTGATTACACCAAATATAATAAATTCATACCGAGGATGATTTCATATGGTTGTATACATAATCATAGTAAATGTACCCATGAGGGGTTCTAACCCAACACTATCTCACATTCTATACATTCATTAAACAAGTTCGCATGACCTCCTACCGACATAGGAAATGCCAATTACACTGGAATTATCACTACCTCAGGTCCCAAATCATGGACACCAGAAAATGATATGAAAGAGTTTATCAATCTCCGATCAAACAAGTAATGTACCCAAGTAGAAAACAAGAAATGTGTACCTTTAACGAGGTTTGTCTTGAGTGGCACTCAAAATACTAAAGAATGAATCTAACCACAACCTTCCTCATGACTTCTCGGACCATGGTTGAGTACACCTCCATTGTCACGCTCTGATCTCTGAAGATAGGGAGAATCCAAGAGTTATCATCATCCGACCCCATCTACATTATTATGATCCAAAACTTGAATAAACTACTTCTGATGCCTTGTATGCAACTGCCTTAGTGGAGGAGCATGAAGCCGAATTGTTGGTGCACATCGACTAAATCAGAATGTTTGGGAAATCTATTTATTGGTGACCTCATCCTACAAAAGAGTAGCAAGTGTTTGTTCCTTTTACATATGCTTGAGAGACACCCCCAGATAAACGAGACATTGAGTGATGTGACCTACCCCAGGCTAATTAGAATATCATTAATCATAATAAATGGGAACCCCAAACCTTAGTTATGTTTCACGAGGAATCCCGATGACTCCCATGACAGGATGATATTGTCCTGTATAATATCCTATCGACAAACTATAATCTCTCCAAAACCTTGAGATACGTCTTCAAAAATAAACGAGGATACCTAGAGATGGATCTCTGGAAGAAAAGCCACCTCAAAATGCATCGCCCTGCCATACTCATATAGAAAATGGTATGAAGCATATCATGTATGGTTCATGAAACAGATCCCAAACTCTTGTACACTGGACCATCGCTTAGAAAGTGTATGAAGCTCTTGGTGATAGGCCACCTTCATGGTAGAAGAAAAAAACTCAGATCTGAACTAGTCTCATAAATCCACCCATAAGACTACTAGATCCTCATGATATTCGAGGAATAAGAACCACAAATACCTATCTTCCACATTAAACATCATTGAATGAAATGAATTATAATGATCCTTATGAAAATAAATTGAACTAAAGTCTATATAAAGCTTCTCCAACCATTCATCTATGACTGCATTTGTAATGAAGAACTCATACCTCTATATACTCTAGCACAAAAACTCTTTGAGTCTCCTCCTCTAAGCGTTGTCATCATCAACATCTACTCTATGAAAATATACTTCCATGACCTACTAAACAACTTATGAATGAACCTGATGAGGACATAAACCAGGATCCATGCTTGTAATAGAACAAATAGTTAGTGCCCCAAACAATGAATATTGAAGACCTTAACATTAATTAATTAAATTATTTTTTAATTTTAGGTTACACTATTCAAAAGTGTACCCATTCAAACACATGCGCAAATTAAAATGAACCTAGATTCATTCCTAGGACTTGACTTTGAAACTAGTATCACATCATTTAGTAGCCACTATAAGCTTAAATCTTCATGATCCAAATCATAGGGGGGAAATACCCATGTCAATTCCAATCTCCCATGTTTAAAATGCATTTTAAACTTAGCTAACATCATTTACCTACCATACCATGTATCCTGACATGTTCCTAACCCTGAACTCTATCCTATACCTCAACCAGTCCTTTGATACAACTCTTTAATGACCCTTTACAATAAAGTATACCCCTCATAGGCTGTAAATGGGAGATGTGAGATAGTGACACCCAAGTCCTGCCCTTAGAAGGCCCTAGGTTGGAGAATAACATCAAGGGTATATTAAAAAAACATATGGGAGACATTAACATCTATGGGGACACATGTGAAAGAGAGAGATTTGAAACACCACAACCTACTTCTTCTCACACATCAATGTAAAATAAAATCCAACCAGACATAAGTAATGACATGAAATAGCTACTTCAACTGAAGGGAACACTACATGTACCAGTATAAAAGCAAATACAATAGTGACCACGAATCCCAAACAACTCCTGTTCAACATCAAGGTAGTAGTAACCAAATTGATCTCCAACCTAGTGAAACTAATATGATAACCCATTACATATACATAGTGTGAGTATAATAGTATACTTAGTAGGATATTCCCCACATACTCTCCTACAAAAGGTAAAGAAACCATTTTAAAACACAGTGAATAATAATTGAAAATAACTCATCACCTAAACAAGTATACTAAGTTCCTAGCCTCACCACAAGATACTCCCATAAAGTATCGCATTAAAGATCATATAATATAACAAATAGTACCAAATGTACCCGGTTACTGCTTTCCCACTGGTTTTATGGTCTTCCCCAACATTCCATGTCCAGAGAATCTCTCTCCAAAATGTCTATTCCTTAGAAACCTACTTGAATCCTTGCAACTTAATCCTCCTGCATCCCACAACCATGTCCATATAACCAAATGTAATTATGTAGTTTTTGGGAGCCACTACAACCCATATAATGTGTATCATTCTTTAGGTATTATATCTCATGTCGTTATATCCCATACACTAAGTAAGGATAATCTATCTATCACATCCTACACTACTAAAAAACATGCCTTTAATGTAATAGCCCAAGAAAACTATTAAGATAAGTTTATTAAAAATATATTTTATTAAATATATTTAGTTATAGTAAAAACAAAAAAATAACAATTTTAGTATATTTATTTAGAAATATTAAATTAAATTATTTATTTATTTTAATTGATTAGAAGATAGTTATATAATAACTATTATAGATAATCATATATTTCCCAAATTAATTTTATTTCATTATTCTGTTTTTTCTAATATTTTAACATTAATATATTTATTATTTTTGTAAAATAAATTTGAATAGAAAAATTTATTTTTATCAAAAGGGGTGTTTAATAAAATATTTTAACTAAATATATTTTCTAAAAACGATATATATGGACTATTAAAATTATAATAACTATGATAAAAATTATTTAATGTGAAATAATAAATAATACACATTGAATTAAATTATTGTAGTTTTACAAATATTATGATAATTTTATTTAAAACGTGATATATATATATGAAATGTTAGTTTTGAATTATAAATTTTTAATAAATTATTTAATAAAATGATTATATTTGAAATTATATTATTAGTTATATATCATGCTAATTTTAATTTAATTAAAAAAGAAATGAAAATGACATTAAAAAAAGAAAAGAAGAGAAACAGGTTTGGGGTACTTCTGCTCGACTGAGCAGCAGGGTTTCACGGGGTTGGGTTTTTAGAGGATGAGAAGCATAGTGAGTGGTTGTGGAAGATGGAGGAGTCTCGATACATGATGTTTGAATTTGAGGGCTAGGTTGAATATGATCGACCATCATCGAATGTCTCATTCAAGGTTATGGTTTCATTTCGGCCAGTTGATGTTATGATTTATAACTTGTCCAATATGAGAATGGATGGTGTTTTGTTATAGATTATTTATATTTTTGATGTAAATATATTCAGATTAACATTGATATATTCATTTTCTTCTTCAACAAGATGTTCAAATTTTTGGTGTTGCCTCAATTTTCATCCACTGCTTCATTTTAAGAACAACATATAGGTTTGTCTATCAAAGTTTTACAATGTTTATGTCTTTTTCATGGTATTCCTTTAGACTATGAGCAAGGGTTAATTTCATTTTGGTCTATTGAAATAATCAATCATGTTGTTTTTTATCGCAATTTTTGTACTGAGTCAAATCAGCTCTTAGTGTAGCGTTAATTTAGCTCTTCATTGTTTTATTGATTTCATAGATATCATATTGAGGTTTCATTCAAATCCTCATGTCTAGACCACCAATAAATGTTAGTCTTTATATATATATATATCACTGTGTAATCAGAGAAAGTGTTTTTTTCTAAAATTCCTTTATGCATGCAAATGAAATTTTCCAATAAAATCATTTTATAGGTTGAGAGAATGGGAGTCCACATCACCTTTTGTTTTGTTCCTGTAAATCATGGAAGGAAATTTTATCAGAATATTTCTATTTACACATTGGTGAAGAAATTATCTACTTCTAGTTAGATGATTCACAATTTTAAAGTAAGTATGAGACATCATGTTTCATGCATTCTTTTACTAATTTGAAACCATTATTTCTTTTATGGTGAAATTATTTTACCTTTATTAAAATAATTTTTGTCAAATTATGTCCTTCCCAATTAGAATGTTCTATTTTAATGTTTTAAAATTTTATATCTGCTAATTTATAATTTATCGATCAAAAATATTATTTGTATTAGTTCTTATTCCATGTACATATTTCATGAAAATTTTGTGTTTGCGAAATGCGCATTCCAAATCATAAAGAACTGATCAGTTTAATTTTCGTATGGGAAGGTGAAAATAATTATTTTTTAAATGAAATAATTAACGAGATTTTATTATTTAATTTTATATTATAACATGTAATTAATTATGATTCATGTTATGATATTTTAATTTTATACTATCATTTTAAGTAAGCAATTACATGTATAAATATGACTAAAATTTAGGAAATGGACATAATCATTGAACCGTGATATCAACAAAATTTTGTAAATTAAATTTACAAAATGATAAATTGTTATCTTATAAATGATTTTCATTTAATTCTTATGAGTGACATTTAATGTTAAAACCTAATGTTATATTTCCATTGCTTAAAATTGTTCCAACGAATTAAAATTATATATATATTCATTTCAACATATTTCTCAATTAATGCATTATTTGAATGTATGAATAAATAATGTATATATATTGGCTGAAATTAATATCAAGATCTTATACAAGTCCTTATTTACATTTTTCTCATTCATGAAATGGTTATAGTTATTCATATAATTTTATCACCATGATTTTTAAAAAATTAATTTCATGTCATCATTTTATATTTAAATTTTATTCTTCGCATCTATATATAAACACGTCTTGGAATTATGCATATCATTGACACCCATTTCATTTATAATACATCTTTTATTTCATGTAAAATTTTATGGTTTATTTCCATGATTATCATGAACATGAATTTCTTCAAGATTTGGAATGTTTTATTTAAGATGATTATTTATAATTATATGGGTGAAATATAATTATTTATTATGATTAATTATTAATACGAATATAAAAGGTATCCCATGAATGAGTGTTTGAATATATTAGTAGTTCATGTAATGGAATGATGTTTGGTCGTAACCAAACTCGCCATGTGAAATACAATAAAAGTCAATGTGTATATATATACATATATATAAATGTAATAGTGAATCTGTATTTTAATATAGTGACCTATTTAAAAAAACTCTAGTGAAAATAGATATAAGTAAAAAAAGAATAAAATGTTTTTGGAAAATCCAGCGCTTGGTCATTGTAAACATGGAAGGTCCTTGGTGAGTGAATTAATCCTTCTCTATTTGGGTAGGCCCAAGACACCATTCAATGTTTTAGGTGGCCTCAAAATAGTGTTTTTTTAAGAATCTTGTGTATTGATTTCAGAAAACACTGAAATATGTATAAAGAAATTTTTGAACGTCAGTATTTTCGATGTGATATAGTATTTTCAATGTAGAAGCAATTTGAAATAATATCTAAAAATTATATTATTAATGGTATTTTTCAAAAGTGATTTTAAATAAAAAATTTAAATGTATTTATCTTAGGTTTTAAATCCCATTAATGTAAAATTTAATGCTCAGCCCTTGCATTAAATGTTTTTCACAGGATCAGTAGAGTTTTCAGTGGTGTTCACTTTTATCATAGAGTTAACTCATGCAATGTCTTTCTGATTGTTTTATTTATTTCCAGTAAAACTATGCTAAAAGTGTAAGGTGTGTCTATTCTCCAAAACATTGACCCGTAAAGGTTCTAAATTGTATAATATGTTGTGTAATTGTTCAATTTATATTTATTAAAAAACCACTCAAAACATATATGGGCTGAACCTGGGTTGTGGGTTTGGGTCGTTATAATTGGTATCATAGGAGCAATATAGTTATATTTAGATATTAGATGTTTTCTTCTTAATGGTAGAGTATAAGAGTTTTTCAGTCCTAGTGTTTCTCAATTCTGAAGACAAAAATTTTGAATTCTTATTAGTTTGACAAAATGAATTGTGAGGACATAATATTTTGAGGTGGGGGGGATAATATAATAGCCCAGAAAATTATAAACTTAATTTTATAAAAAATATATTTTATTAAATAGATTTAGTTATATAGAAAACAGTTCAATAAAAGTTTTAGTCTATTTATTTTAGAAATTATAATTTAAATTAATTATTTATTTAAATTGATCTAACTTTTATTATACAATATTTATAATAGATAATTATAATGTTTTGAAATAAATTTAATATCATTATTTTGTTTTATGAAATTTTTTAATATTAATATATTTATAAATTTTTATATAAAATTGGGTGTTTGATAAAATATTTTAAATAAATAAATTTCTAAAAAACCAATATATATTGACTATTGAAATTATACAAACTATGATAAAAATTATTTAATATGAAATAATAAATCATAAACAATGAATATACTTAATATAATTTTAATTTTATTATAATTTCATTTAAAACCTGATATATATAAATCAAATGTTGGTGTTGACTCATGAATTTTGAGTAAACTATATCATAAAACTATTAAACTTGAAATTATATTATTAGTAATATATTATAGTAATTTTAATTGAATTAAAAAAAGAAATTAAAATGACATTAAAAAAGGGAAGGGAATCAGGATAGGGGTACTTGTGCTCGACTGAGCCATAGGGTTTCATAGGGATGGGTTTTCAAGAGAAAAGCATGGCAGGGAGAAGTTTTCATATCTAGAGGAGTCGCCCCAGACGATGGTCTAGGATGAGGGCTAGGTTGAGTAGGATCAGTCATCATTAAAGGTCTCATTCGAGGTTTTGGTTTTGTTTTGGAAAGTTTCTCTTAAAATAAAAATCTTATCCTATATGATATAGGTAGGTTTTTTGTTATAGGTTATTTCCTTTTTTTGGTCTGTATATATTCATAATAAAAGTGATTGTGATGTTTCCATCTCTAGCGAGTTAGTCTCCTATTTGTTGTTGCCACAAATTTCATCTATGATTTTGGTTTAAGAATCCTATATATGTTTGGCAATCAAAATTTTGAAATGTTATTTTTTGTTTTGCGGTCTTACTTTAGACTACATACAACAGTTCATTTCATTTTGGTCCATTGATAGAATCAGTCTTGTTATTTGTTATTTTTTAAATTGTTGTTTTTGTATTGTTTCGAATCAACTATTAGTGTACAATTAATTTAACTCTTTGTTGTTTTGCTGATTTCATAACTTCCACATTCATCTTGCATTGCAATATTGGTGTCTGGTCCACCGATAAATTTTATTCTTCTCTTATATATACATTTTCACTATGAAATCAGAGAAAGACTTTGTCTATAAAAATATTTTTATTTGTGAAAATGTAATTTTTAATAAAAACAGTATGTCAGTTCTGAGAATAGGAATCTGTAGCACCTCCTGTTATGTTCCAGAAAAATATGTAAGGGGATTTTCTCTTAAGAATTATATTTACACATTATTACATCAATAATCTAATTCAAATTTTATGATTCTCAATTTTAAAATAGTTATGAGACTTCATGTTTCATGATTCCTTTTACTAATTGGTAACCACTATTTATTTTATGGTGACATAATTTTACTTGGTCTTCAAATTTCTTATGTAAAATTATAGCATTCCTAATTAAACTGTTTGATTTTAAATTTCTAAGCTTATATATAATTTAATTTATAATTTAGTGAATAAAACTATATTTTCGTTCTTTTTCCTAGTGCTTGTTTAAATAATTTTTTTTCATGATATGTTCGTGTTTAAACATATGGAATTGACATGTTTAATTTTAGTATGGGAAGTGAAAAATTATTATTTTTATAAATGAAATAATTGTTGTACAAGTATTATTTCAATGTATATTATTGCAAGTAATTAATTATGATATATGTTATGATATTATAATTTTAAACTAGCATTTTGAGTAAGAGTTTATTTGTATATATACTACTAACAATTAAGATGTAGCCTTAATCTTTTAACAATGATATCAACCAAATTTACCAAATTAATATTAAATAATGATACATTGTTATCTTATAAATGATTTCCTTTTAATTGTTGTGGGTGACATGTAAATTTAAAAGATATTGTTATATTCCCATTTCATGAAATTGTTCAAAAGAAGTAAATATATATATGTATGTTTGTAAATATATAGACATATTTATCAATTAGTGCATGATTTGAATGTGCATACAAATCATGTATAGATATGGGATAAAATTAATATCATGATCTTGTAAAAGTCCTTATTCTAAATTTATTGATGGATACAATTTCTATAGTTATGATTATAATTTTATTACCATATTTTAAAAATATATCATTTCATGTTATCTAGTTATATTAAAATTAATGACATTTCATCAGCATATAAACATGGCCATGTGTTATGCATATTGTTGACACCCATTTCATTTATAATATATTTGTTGTCCATGTTAATATTTAATGTTTATTTATACGATTATCAAGCACATAAATTTCTTCAAGAATTGAAAAGTTTTATGAATAATGATTATTTATAATTATATGGGTGAAATATAATTATTTATTATGACCAATTATTTATATGAATAGAAAAGGAATCCCATGAATGAATGCTTGAATATATGAGTTGTTCATGTAATTGAATGTGTTTTGGATGTTGAAAACCCCTCTAAGTGATATAAAATGAAAGATCATCTATATATATATATATAATTATGTATAAATATACATGTGAATGTATATTTTAATGTAGTGATGTGTTTAAAAAATCAAAAACTCTTGTGAAAATATATTTAACTAAATAAAGCATAAAATGTTTTCGAAAAACCCGACGCTTGGTTGTTGTAAATATGGAAGGCCATTGCAGAGTGAACCCATTCATTGCTAAGTTGGTTGGCCCAAGACAACCGTCAATGTTTCATGTAGCCTCAGAATAGTGTTTTTTTCTGAAGTATTCTTTTAGTTTTTGAAAAAAATAGGAATCTGTTTAAAGAAAATTTTTAATGTAATTATTTTCTATGTGATATAGTATTTTTAAAGTGTAATAAAATTCAAAGAAATATCTACAAAAGCATATATTAAAGGTGTTTTTCAAAAGGGTTTTTAAATAATACCATTAGAAGGATTTAGCAGAGGGTTTGAAACCCCTTATTGGGTAATTTAATGCTCACCCATTATCTAAATATTATTTTAAGGGGTCACTTTGAAGTCCAAAGATAGGCGTCATCTTTTTTTTGTGTGGGAAAAAACATTTGGATTTTTTTACTTCAACTATGATAAATAGTAATCATGTATATAATCATGTAGAACTAGAATGGTAAAGTTTATCATTCATTTAATGTGTTGTGTAATTCTTCAGTTCTTTTTATAAAAAAAATTACATATCATAATTTAGAAATGGCTCCCACAAAACTATGGTTGGGGCGTTACATTTAACAGCAGTAGAAATGGATTTTATCAATTCTAGAAAAAAATTAACAATGTGAGCGACATAAATAGACCCAGACTTTTATCAGAGAAAAAAAAGAATTTATAATGGACAGATTTATCCGCACTAAAAATCCAGATAAATAGGGCCATTGTTAGGGCATTAATTTATCACTGCTAAAGGAACACTTTATCAGTTCTTATAACAGTTCTTATACATAACTTTTATCATATCTTTTATAATCACAGATTAATTTTATTTTAATCAGTGATTTTAAAAGATCTAAAAAGGTCTTATTTATATGTGCTTTTAAAAGCTCTTATAATGTTCCACACAACACTATACTATTAAAACATAGTACAACACTAGAAACACATCATATATCATCTAAAACAAGATCCAATACAGAAATAAAATGAAATTAAATTCTAAACAAAAATACCAAAAAACTCTATATTATATACATTTGAAACATTAGTTTATACAATTACATAAATACAGTTTATAACATACATTCAAAAATAGTCACTATTAATATTATTATGCTTTTATTGATTTTTTTCGAAATTCCAACATTTCAGGAGTAGTTTTGAACAAACCACCTCAAATGGAAAAATAATCCAACTATATAAGAAAAAAATTCTTACGAGTAATAATAAAATAATGTATGTTAAACATAAATATGAAAAAATACATTAATTTTATAGAAATTTATTTTACTATAAAAACATAAATATTAACTCTATTATTGACTAGTGGATGGAACTTAAAATAATGTGACAAAATTTCACACTATAATATTGAATGATTTTGTGAGAGAAGAAGCATGTGGATATTTTGGTGCAGAAATGGTTGAAATATAAATAGAGAAACCAAACTCGAATAACAAAATCCACCAATATAAATACACAATTTTTCTATGAGTAATATTAAAAATAAATAAATTAAACATGCACATTAAACAATACAATAGTTATATAAGGAATTATTTTATTATGAAATAATTAATATTACCTCTATGATTGAGCATATACACCATCATTTCTCTTCCTGTAGTGAACTGATTATGTGTGTTGTTCACAAATGGGACACCCCAACATGCCTTTAATTCTATATCCTGATAAATTTCCATATATGGGGAAGTCATTTATCGTTACATACTACATGGCCCTCAATATGATTTCATTACTTCTTTGAGAATCATACATTATAACACTGGAATCCCAAATCAATTGTAAATATTCAATCAATGGATCCAAATAGACAACAATATTATTATCGAGTAGATTTAGTCTAGATATAAGTATAGAGAACATAATTTTTATGCACTTCATGCATAACCATGGCAGAAAGTTATAATTTATCAACATGATGGGCCATGTATAGTGAGTACTACAATATTCAGCAAAAAGATTTATGCCATCTGTAGATAATGCAAGATGAATGTTTCTTGACTCATCTCTAAATTTAGGGTACTATATAACAATTTCATTTCATTGAGGAGAATTTTCCGGATGATGTTGGTTCCCATCCTTATGTCTTGTATTTATAAGACATTTTAATTGTCTTGTAGTATCCTGACATCAATATTGTCTTCTAAACCATGGAATTATAGGAAATTACCATAATTATTTTGAAGGTCTTGATTATTTTTTATTGTATCGATCTTCTACATACTTAGGGTATTTGATGTGTGATTTATATTCCTTGAGAAATATTATACACTCATTTAGAAAATATTGTATTGTTATAGGTCATTTCCATTTAACACAATATTCATTTAGTGTTATTTGTCGTACATGGTATTTCATTTTCTTCTGGTAGCATATCTTTTAGAAGACCAAGTAGTTCTGTAAAGATGATGTCACTCCATTTGCTGCCATCTTTCATATTATATAACATCAACATTGTTGACAATGATTTTTTTTTCTTAGAACATGAATGTAATGGTTTCTTGAAAAATTTATTTAACTCCTCAAAAAAAATTGACAATCACGATTGTCATCTTCAATTATTATGGTAATTTCTTCAATGTGGTTTATATCATCTTCTACAAAGGTATTCATAACAATTTATTCATAAATGGTAATATCATCCCAATAGATGTCTATATCTAGTTTCCCCATCGTTTAGTAAAACATTTATATATGTGATCAATTACATGAAGAATAAAATATTCCTTCAACTCTTGGTGACTAATTTGTCTTGAATAACAATAATGTAAACATGGAAAAAAGATTTTAGAAGGGTCATCTTCATGCTCTCTAGAAAACATGATAAAATATATAAATCCATCTTAATTTTTGTTTGTCAAACCATTAGTGTGAATCAATTTTTGGTTCATATCAATCTTATTGGTTTTATAAAATATTATTTTTATACAATATATAAATAAATACACATAAGACATTAATTATCACAAGTGAATGTTATAGACAATTATAATAAGGGATATATGGATCATTTATACTAGAATTTGTGAGTGCCTAGATATTCAAAATCTCATAATAGGGCCTGTTGGAATATGAAAAAATAGTGGAAGATAAAAGTAGATAATAAATGATATTATCATTAAACATTATAGGTGTAAACCAATAGATGGACATTGTAATGACACTATCCTGGATTTCCCAAACAACACCAGTACATATCATCTTATGACCTTTAACACACCTCAATGTCAATAAAGGATGGTCTAAAATATGGGAGTAAATAATCATAAATGGGAGGTGGTCCCTCCCAATAGAGACAATTAGTTACATATGTCAAACAAAATTCTACAATAACCCCTGGGGTCAATGGACATGCAGACTCAAAATCATCATTACCCCATATAGGCACATTTGTCATACAAACAAGTATGGAAATAAATGATGTAATAGCTATATAGACACACATATATTTCACAATAGTATAAAATCACACTCCTTTATAGTATATAAGAAATATAAAATATATGAAAACCTGATATTCAAACATAATGTGTACTAAAGGCACCACAACGATTCAAAAAGTGATGGTTTGATGTGATAAAACCTTATGTGCTTAACTGGGGATGTACCCTTTTAATATTCTCCATATGTAAAATAAAAACCATAGTTAATTTTAATGGGAATGAGATCCTATGATACATATAAAAAATATAGAAACATACATCACTCTACCAATATTATTCTTGAAAAATAGCAGTTGAAGCTCTATGTGCATGAAATGTGTCAACATATATATAATCATTATGGAACCACCAATATGCCTAAAATGAGTGGTCAATAAACAAGAATATATATATGAAAATATAAATAAATTTATATACATATATGAAAAAAATTATATATTAAGAAGATATAAAACATACAAGTAAAACAAAAATGAATAAATCCAATGTTCTATGTTAGATATAAACAACAGACCATACATCAATAGATAATATAAACAACAAACCACAAATTATTCCCTAAACAACAGATTTCAAAAAAATCATAAAAAATAGATCATAAATAATGGATCATAAATAACTCATAGATGAACAAATAAAAAACCAAAAAAATATACACAAATAAATTAAAAGGCCTACCTCACTCAGTCGAAAAAAATCTAAGACCCTCTTTGGATGTCCAATGAGTTGTTTATAGGGAGTTGAGTGGTGAAATAAGACCTTCGATTCACCTAGGGGAGTGCCGAAAGTGGGTGAATTTCATTGAAATATTCTATATCATGACATGTTCACAAATGTTTAGCATATTTAAAATACACCAGGACACATTTATCAACACATACCAATAAGTGTTGATAAAAGGAATATTTATCATCTATAAACTTATAGTGGTGGTAAATGTTTATTTTATCAGCAATTCTTTTAGCATTGATAAATCCTTATCATTATTAGCACGAAAAAGGGATGATATAGATTCTTTTATCAGCACTTATTACTAAAGCGCTATTAAAAAATTTATAATTATATTTATAAACATAAATTATATATAGATATAAATAAATAATAAATATATAAAAATATTAATATAGAAAATATATTCCTTTTTAAATATATATAATAATATTATAAATATTAATTGATATTTATATGAATAATTTTAAAAAATAATATTTATATCATGATGTATATTTATATAATAATATCTATATTTTAGTAAATTTATATTTATATTAATATAACAAATATATTCTGTATTTAAGTGAATATTTTATTAATTTAATAATAATTTAAATAGTCATTATTATTTATTTATGTTTATATATTTACTTTTAAATAAATATTTATATATTTATAAGTATAAAAATAAAATTGTATAAATATAGTGAATGTACATTCACAAATATAATTATTTATAATTGTTTATTAAAAATAAATTTTTAGCATTATTGATGATTATCTAATTTTGAATGCATGAATATATGAAAAAAATGTTTGAAATTAAATAAATTAAAAATATAGGTACACTTTAACGATAATTTTAAAATGGTTATGGTCTCTGGGTGTGCATATTAGATATAAAAACGCATTAATTACGTATATGTGAAATTAATATAACACACATTTGATCTATGTTAAATAGGAAAATCAATCGAAATTCAATTATATGTCGAGTACTATGTAATTAGTCAGTATTTTTAATTCATATTAATTTTCAATTATATACCATTATTCAATTAATATATGACAATTTATTGTAAACTACATAAATGTTTATTAATATACTAATCATATTTAATTACATTAATATATATATTTAATATAAAATTTATTAACATTAATTATCATAATGATCTAATTAAAAAATTGTTTAATATTTAATATTATATAATTAATCAATTAATTTTTATCAATAATTATTTAATTAATAAAACTTGTAATATATTTTTAATAAACAATGTTTTTATTTTTGAATAATATAATTATTTCATTCTGTTAGCGCTAAAAAATGTTGATGAAAGAAATATTTAAGAGGGAAAAAGAGAAAGCATTGATAGAGGATTCCCTTTTTCAGTGCTAAAAATAAAGCGTTGTTAAAGGAATGTTTTTTAGTAGTGTAATATACATTATAAATATAGTATTTCTTTGCAAACTATAATCAAAATATGTGTGTGTTAAATAACCACAATACATTGCATCTTGTTACACACATATATGGGTAAAACTAACCACCGTGCATACTAGCACAAGTAACAACCATGATAAGTGAGAGGGATCATAGGGGGTAGTCATCCGTCCATCCTACCACCGGTATGTTTGGGAAAACACCCCGCCCCTAGGGTGTCAGTTTCCTTAAATAATAGGGTGGAGTATCTTATAAAAACACTTGATGTACATGACGTAATATAGATCAAAACTACACTATGGGCATAACCGAGTCTCAGACTCAACTACACCTAATGTCACTTGGACTCCAAAACGCTACTACATAGACTAAGAATACAACCATTTAATGATCTTATTTAAATTATTTTATCCCTTTTCATCAGTTGTAATTTACATTAATTAATTCTTTAACCATTAACCATTAACACTATTTTACTTACATTTCATTATTATCACAAAAAAATTTCCATTCTCCCCAGGAATAAGCAAATTGAGTCAACATAATCTCAAAATTATGACTTCATCATTTCATTCCAGCATACTCATAAACTATAGGTTTAACATTTATTCATGTACTGACATTATCTCTGTCCATATTTCCATGTACTCTTAAAAAACATCATAAGATACCAAACAAAGTAAACAACCCATCACATCCATCTACCTCAAGCAGTGTGGAATGGAAAGACGATAAATAAACAACCTGTCTATTAGTCAAAAAAATTATTCAAACAAGAATACCAAAATCATATCAATGGGTAACCCCACCTTCAACCGGTTTTACCATCCTTGGTGTCCTTCCTGACACACACATTCATATCATGATGCATCATGCCATCACGAGCGTCAACTGTTGCCTTAAAAACTGGGCCTCCCCACCCCATATATCATAATAACCCTCTGGAATCATTCATCCTAGGCTCACATCACATTTGAGCCTCCCTACCCCATATATCACAAGAACCCTCCAGGATCATCCAAAAAAGGCTCATGACACATATGGGCATCCCCACTCCATACACCACAACAACCCTTCAGGATTAGTCATCAGAGGATCACATCACATCACATGTAGTAGGAAACAAACATAGAAATCGGGCTCTTCGACCCAAATCAAGGCATCGATCCTTCTCATTCAATGAGCTCTCATGGCTCCAAATAACAAGAAACATGGTCTTTAAAAACAAGTTGACAACTCAGGCCCTTCAAAAGCATTATATTTTATCACACAACCTATTCATATTCTATTTTGAATTAACTGATTCAATATTTATACATTCCAACTGTAGGAAATTTAAGTAGAAAGCTATAACAAGTTGTCACAAATTAATTATGAAAATATTTTTGCATTAATATAATTATTTTATCAAAAATAATCAACATGATTCAAATCTTTATTCAATTCCATTATTACATGGATGATCAAATTAATTAAACATTCCTGCAACATTAAAAAAACATCACGAAAAAGTCATTAAACATGCATCTTTAATATTGTAGCCAATTAATTAATAATTAATATTGGATTTAAATTCTATTTCACATTTTTATATTATATGAAGAGCATAAAAATAATAGATTAGATAACACACTATCTAGAAAATCATGGGGCTACTCATTATCATGGTACAAAAAACCAAATTTCCATGTGATTGATAACGATTCATTAATCCATTTCAGGTAATTATTAGGTAAATTTCATTGTGACTTAAGGGGATAAATTATGATAGATCTATGATTTCACATAAATAAATAGATAGGTGATGAATCCCCTATGTTAAAAGGTTGTCACGATTCTTCATGTGAAAATGGACCAATGTTGTGGATCCCTCTCAACTCCCATGCGAGAACATCATCCACTAGAGCACCTTGTTCCACAAACATGCCAAACAACAACCAAAAATACTCCTTTGGAAATATGGAGGTCAAGATCCATCATAAGGAAAGGTGGAATGATAGGGAACGGATTAAAAAAAATAAGAACAGATGTTGAACATACATCAGATAACCACATATAAATAGAGGAAAGCTAGAGTCCAATCCTTGAAAATGTAATCCTTAAAACATTGATGATGGGGTATTTGGGTCACCTTGTTTTGGGATAATAGTGATGCAGTAATAGTGTTTGACAAACCCAAGTGGGAGGAAACGTTTAAAACATATATATTTTGGGATTTACATGACAGGTAATCCCCATCCATTTCATGTAATCCTCATGGATCAGTTTTTTTCCAAAAAAAATCATGGTTTTTTATTTAACCCCAAAAACATACATGTCATGAATATGACATATATAATGTCCCCATTCCGAGAGCCACCCAAAGGTGCCCTGTACCCGGTTGGTCACATGGTCTCAAGAACATTTTCTCAAATGCCAGAGGCTGCCGACTAGCAGCCAGGGCCTTGGTTGTGATAGTGGGGAAACTATTCCCTAATTGGAAGAGTAACATGGATGAAGTAAAACAAATGGAAAGAGCGAAAGCATGAACAATACATACAAAATTAAAACATCGGAAGACTGGAAATAATAAACTAGAGCACACATATATTTGATTGAGTTATGATACATATGTTTATGAAAGCAGCCATTCAAATAACAATGTTGGGACACAAAATAGTACTAAGACAGAGTAAAAATAGAAAATAAATAAACATGTCATATGCATCACAAGCCTCGGATTGGTCCCATGCTCTCCAGCTCCACATCAAATCAAGTACCTAAAGTAGAAGGGCGCCTACCCATATCTATACCGGCAACAATATAATCTGTTTGGGACCAAAATTATGGACCAAATTGGGTGTGAGACTATATCCTAGTAGGCAACCACCACAAGACATGTGCCTAACAGTTAGTGAATATATGGCACCTAATATGTGCAGAAAGTAGTAAATAAGAAAGTACTCAGTAGTAAACAATCCAGAGTTTCAATGCATTCAGTTTCATATATCATGCTACAACTAATCAATACAGGTAATCACAGACAGGTAACCCTCTGGGAATTACTCATAGCCAATCCCCTTTGGTCTATCCTAGAAACGCAATTAAGTAGCTAAACACAAAAGGTAACCCTATGGGAAGTACTCATGGAATATCCCCTATGTTCCTACCTAGCATAGACACTCTAAGGAAGCACTCTCTATCAATTCCTTCTATAGTCCTGTATCGGTAACTAAAGGCGCTCTAGGGAATCACTTACGTCACATTCCCTATGTGGACCACGTCGAAGAACTATAGTCACTCTGAAGAAGCACTTAGGTCAATTACGCCTATGGTCTTGCATCATAAGTAAAACAAACACTAAGGATAATACCTTACATCCATTCTCCCTATGGTCTACTACACCTGTTTCTCATGGCCTTATGTATGTCAAGAAGGTATAGCAACACATATTGGGAAAAATAACCTCAAGAACTACTTATCTAGAACTCTATATCATAACATCATGTAAGGATACAAACACCCCGTCCTACTATACTAGGCATTGAAGGTAAACGACATCCTAATTGGAAAACTAGACCCAACTGCCAAAACATGCAATCAAGCATGGGAAAACACTTCTAATGCATAGAAATTGACCCTAGTCAAATTCAATTAACCTCTAATCAATCATACATGCATAGCATAAAAACAATAGGGCTAAAACAGTAAACGTTCAATACCCCATTCATGGGTATGACAAATTTTACACATATAATTCAAAGACATTTATCAAAAAGGCCCAAACCACCTACCTTGGCATTGGAAGATCAATATAATTGAGTCTTAGGAATTGAATTACCTTAAAACACCAAATATATACAAAAATATCTAAAATGTTCAATAGAGGATAACTCAAGAAGAAAGAGGAATTTGGAAACGAAGCTTAAGTAGAAGAGAGAGCATACTGAGGTGATCCCAACATAATTGATAACGATCTAATCGGAGATTAGATGCTCGGTCAGGGGCTCAAAGAAAGATTGCATCTATACGAGAGATCTTAGATGAACTAGGTTATGAAGAAAGTGCTTCTGGCAATTAGAGGTGACCCTGGTACTTTTAATGAAAATAATAAAATACACCGTGTGTACTTTGTAAGTACACAACTTGTACTTTCCATTTCAGTACTTCACTTTAGGAAGCCTCTAGGTCACCCCCCACATGGTCGTCTCTGTGGCCATCACATGGATATCACACATCCTCATGTGTCTACCCAGTACATTGCGTGTACTCATAAAGTACAGAGCATGTACTCCAGAAATTTCCAGAAATTCCCCTTTTCTTAAAAAGGACTGGAAGAAAGAAAACAAACCCGAAAAGAAGATCTGGGTTCTTAAAAAATTCCCCCCTTAATGAAATTCATCCCCAAATTTCTCTAGAAAGGCGGTGTAGAAGAAGAAACCCTGAATAGCTCTGACCACAATGCTCGTACATCAGCCTCCCTCTCCCATGTCTCGTTATGTACTCACCCATGCTGCGAGAGCACTTATACTATAGGGATTGACCGAACATGGAGAAACTTCATACTTCAATCAAAAATCCGAATAGGATGCTCCTCGAATGATAGATCCACTTCCAACAAAACTTCCTCATGTTGAAAAACATGAGATGAGTCTGAGATGTAACATCGAAGATGAGAAATGTGGAAGATGTTGTGCATAACCGAGTACCTCTTAGGTAACCACAATTGATATGCAACTAGACCAACTCTCTCCAACACCTCAAACGGCTTGACGTACCTCAGAGAAGGCTTACCCTATCTTTTAAACCTCTTGTGTCTCATCATGGGGGTGAAAAGTACAAGAACATGATCCCCGACATCAAACTCCAGAGTTAGTCCTTATTGATCATCACAAGAATTCTATCGAGACTGTACAGTAGCCATCCTTTTCTGAATCAACACTATCTACTTTGAGGTCACCTGAACAAAATGAGGTCCCAGAAAAGATGACTTTCCTTCATCCATCTAACATAAGGGTGATCAACATGGAAAACCGTACGAAGCCTCATAAGGTGACATCTGAATAGTTTCATGAAAACTATTGTTGTAGGGAAACTCCACAAGAGTTATGTGCATCTCCCAAGAACCACAAAAATTTAGAATGCATGCTTGTAGAATGTCCTCAAGCACTTTAATTGTATGCTTGGATTGACCATATTTTTGGGGATGGTAAGTTGTACTCAAAAGTACCTGTGTACCCAAATCCTTCTGAAGCCCCTTCTTGAACAAAGAAGTAAAACATGCCTCTCTGTATGAAAAAATGGAGTGTGGAACTTCATGTATACGCACAATCTCACAAATGTACAACCATCTCAGATTGTCAACACTGAAGGTCTCCTTGATCGGAAAGAAGTGAGAAACCTTCATGAGTCCGTCAATAACAATCCAAATGACATCATTCCCTTGAGGTGACCTCGACAAACCTGTCTCGAAATCCATCGCCACATCATTCCACTTCCACTCGGGAATGGGTAACTCTTGTAAAACCCCTTCTGGTGAACGATGCTCCGCCTTCACCTAATGACCGGTGGAACACCTCATGAACAAACTAGAAACTTCTCTCTTTGTACCTGGACACCAATACTGACAGTGTAGATAACGATAAATTTTAGTGACACCATGATGAACTGCCCAAACTGAGGAATGAAAGTCCTACATCGTCTCCTCCCGTGTGTTTTCTGGCACCCATACACGCCCTTGGAAATGAAAAATATCATCCTCACCTATTTTTGATCGAAGAAAAGGTTCCTCTCCTTACACACTCTCCCATAGGACCAAGACTTATGAGTCTGATAGCTACCTCATTCGCACTCGATCAAGAAGGGTAGAAGTAACAACTACAGAAGAAAAAAATGTCTGGCTATGTCTGTCATGGACCATCAGATGCATATCAGAGAACAGATCCATAAGCTTCCACTCACTACAGGCCTCTTGAACTACATGTATACGAGTCCTTATTCCCAATGCATTAGTCACTGTGTTGCCTTTCCCATGCGTATTGGAAATCTCAAAGTCAAAATACTGAAGGTACTCAACCCACCTTTACTGTCTCAAATTCAGATCACATTGATTGAAGATATACTTGAGGCTCTTGTGGACAGTGAAAACCACAAAATGCTCACCTAGAAGGTAATGTCTCTAATAGCATAAGGCATGAATAACTACAGCCAACTCGAGATCGTGCATTGGAGAATTATTCTCATGTGGCTGTAACTGTTGAGACCTATACGCAACGACATCTTCTCCCTGCATAAGCACATCTCTCAGCCCGATACCTAAAGCATCACAGTACATAGTATAGCTTATTTGCGGCTCCTAAAACAATATTATTGGTGAAGAAGTCAACCTTCATTTCAGCTCATGAAAGGCTGACTCGCAAGAATCTGCCCACAAGAACTTTACACCATTCTTAGTCAGACCCATTAGTGGTGCTGCTAAGCATGGAAAGTCTTGAATGAAGCATTTTTAGTATCCAGCCAGCCCAAGAAAACATTGTAGCTCAAAAATGTTCTTCGGCTGCTCCCAGGATACTACTTCTCTCACTTTTTCTGGGTCTACGGACACTCCTGTCTCTGAGATAACATGACCCTAGAAGTGAATCTGATCCTTCCAAAAGTGGAAGTTTGAGAGCTTAGCGTATAACTAATGCTCTCTAAGTGTACTCAAAACAATCTCAAGATGTCTGGCATGGTCATGTCGAATGTGAGAGTACACTAAGATATCATCCTCGAAAACCACAATGAAGGAATCCATGTATGGATGGAACACTCAGTTCATCAGTGACATAAAAAATTCATGCACGTTATTGATACCGAACGGCATAACCATATACTCATATAAAACATACTAGCTTTGAAAGGTTGTAGGAGGTTTATCAGATATTCTAATGCACAACTGATAGTAACCGAACCTCAAGTCGATCTTCGAAAGCAACTGGGATCTGTGAAGTTAATCAAAGAGATCGTCAATCCTCGGCAATGGATATAGGTTATTGGCCATCAAATGGTTTATCTTCTGATAATCCACACAATGCGTGAGGGTATCGTCCATCTTCTTCATAAAAAAGATAGGTGAACCCCAAGGAGAAGTACTGGTTCAGATGAAACCCGTTGCCTACAACTCCTCCAACTACTTCTTGAGCTCTTATAACTCTGGTGTAGTCATCTTATATGGAGGAATGGACACTGGTTCCACTCTTGGAACAAGATCAATGGAAAATTCTACCTCACGCTGTGGAGGAAAACCTGAAAAGTCTTCTAGAAATAAATCTCTGAAATGATCCTCCACCGGACAAAAGTACATCTGTGAAAACACCTGGTCATCTCAATATAGACTTGCAATATGGGTTGTAACTCCTCCTAACCCATGATGCTCAGGTCCTGCTCAGCTCACTTGGACATCCCATTCACCCTTAAGAAGAAAATATCCTCCCTCCGATGATACGAAACTCACCCTGTGGCGATAATAGTCGATGACTGCCTGGAAGGGTACTAGACAGTGCATTACTAGAATGACATCATAGACTGCCATCTCTAATACATAGAGGTCCCATAAAAAGTGTCACCCACCATTCTCTAGAGGGCACTCCTTGCACTGACGTACACTTGCCATTCTAGTCCCCAACGGAGTATCTAGTGTCGAGATATTAGCAGAAGAAAAGATGCAGAGCCCAAGGCTCTCCACAAACCACAACAGATATAAAGCTATGGGAAGCCCATGTATCGAGAAAATGAGAAGCTAAAATAGAGGCTACTAAGATCGTACCTCGCACTGTAGAGGGTCTGGGATCCTGATCTTATTGGGCCTTCTCCACTCCAAAAGTTTTACCTACACCACGGCCTTGTGACCCTGTCTGACCACCCTGAGTTGATCCACCGTGTTGTCATTGAAAATCGGGCGACTGGATACCATGACCAGGAACTCCACCTTGGTATTAACGGTTATAATAACTCTAGTTACTAGACTGTTAAGAAACTGGTGGTGCTGCTCCGGAGTGAGGAGTCATAGAAGAACCCTTGTCACCAACTGCTAGTGAGAAGATCTGAAAGAAGCATTGAAGATGACACATCTTTTGGTAAGATCAGCACTCCACTTGGTCTCTCATGTAGTGTGGCCTAATATGCACGCTCTTCCCACACTGGTAGCACACCGCCTTACTACCATAAGAATTATCTTGCCTCCTTGGATCTCCTCGCATATACTCTATACAGTGCTTCCTACTATCAATAAGAGGAATACTAACTCCAAATGCTGATCCGCCCAGGCTCACAACTCCTGAATATCTCATATTGCACTCCGTAATCAGCACCCGGTTGATGATAGAAGTGATAGGAGTCAACCTAAAGATGTTCAGCTATGATCGTTTATTGTGCCTTAGACCATTCTTGAACTTATTTTCCAAGAATAACCAACCACCTCCTAGAATAATCGTGAAACACTGCAGCTCGGTAAAGCGAGAGAAATAATCCATGACCAAAAGATTAACCTACTCCAGACTCATAAAATCTTGAGATCGATTGGCCCTCAAAGTCTCTGATATGAAGTAGTCATAGAAGATATGTTGGAACTCCTCCTAAGTCATAACCTGCTCATGTCCCGCATGTCAGATCACATCCCACCATCTCTTGGAGGAATCATGAATCATATATAGAGCGAGCGTCACCCTTCTATCTGGAGGTATCTTTAGATGCTCTAAGATCATCAACATGGCTTCCAGATATGACTCTGCAACCTGGGGTCCTCCATCCTTTGAGAAAGTGGGAGGATGCTGCTGCTGAAAGACCCGTGTCAATTCTTCCATTGACGGGGCAGGATGCGGTGCTCCCTCAATTGTCTACATCATCCTTATAAATCCTTCCCTGAGAAATGCATTAGAACCTATTTCCAGGGGTAAAGGCTGCTGCCTATACTGAAACAATGAGAGGATCTACAGGTAGTCTCTGATCAGCCATGTCTAGGATCCGATCACTACCCTGAAACTGGCGTACAACCGGAGGACGTCTCAGAGGCATGACTCTACAAGGTCAAACACACACCTTAAATCAATATTATCTAGGACTAAAAACTGAATGTGTAAGAAGGGAACAAGAGAAAGAAAGCATTCATGTTTTATCAAAAAATGACTACATGGCATGTATTATCCATACACAACGTGTTCCCTTTAGCCATTCACATGGGCGTGTACTCCTACCAGAACTGGTCGTGTAACACCCCATACACATGGCGTGTTCATCTCACACACGACATGTAATTGAATTTTCCCCCTGACCGAATCCTTCTACATAGCTAAGCCATACGGGTCTCCTTAGAACGAGACTACATGACGTGTTAGTGCCAAACATTGAATGTACTAGACGAACCTCACGGACCCATGTTGTCAGATACATGGCCGGTTACACGGCTCACACTACATGGTGTTTTCCAGCCAGAAATAGCGTGTATTAGAAAGGATAAAACTGACTCATGTTGTTAGTTACACAACCGGGTACCTGGGTTACACAACACAGTGTGTTCCAGACAAACACAGAGTGTACTAAGATGATTTTGTTGAGTCGTGTTGTTAGTGACACCACCGGTTACACGGTTCTATGACATGGTGTTTACATCCTCTACACGGTGTGTCTTACCGTGGATTCCAAACCCTGTGTCCCCACCCACACAGTCTAAGACATGGTTAGAGACTACACAGAAAGTATATACAGTACACAGTGTGTACTTAAGAAAAACATTTTCTTCTCGAATAGTAGAACACATGGCATGTAGTTAAAATTACACGCCATGTATTCTGGTTTTTTTGCAGAAAATAAACCTCAGAAACTACTCCAGAACCCAGAAAACACTTGAACAAACCTTAAAGTTCAAAATTATGATACGTGAGGGCCCATACTCCACGAGAATCAAATCTTGGAATCTCATATAGGTCATAACAAGGTAAACCAGTCAAAGATACACCAACTTCTGGTTCATGAGGGTCCAGAACACCTCAATAACCAAAGTTTTGCATTTATTCAAACAAATCCTTACACAAAGCAATACCCAATCAAAAAAAATGTATTCTATCAAATCATCTATCACAACAACAATCTTATCTAGCACAAAATCTATCACAACAACTTTCAATTGCAAATGCACCCTAAATGGAATGGCAAGAATGCATGAAATGTGATTCCTAGAAAGTGACTATATGAGGGATGAGATGGAATAACCTCAACACATCAGGTTGCAGTAGAAATAGAACCTCAATAAAATGAACAATAACATCAAAAAACATGTGAATCACCGATGGTGAAATCAAATTAACTGTAATAATTTTGAAACCAAAAAAATTACAATAACGAGGTAGATTGGATTTTCCCTGTACACGGGTCCGCAACTCCTAGGCACAACTTATTACCAAGTACCTATTCCTTCATATCCCTTGATATAGGCTCCAAAAAGTAAGTCAATAGAATAGAATACATCTGATACCACTTTGTAATGTCCTGGTTCTAGAAGCCACCCAGAGGTGCCCCATACCTTGTTGGTCACATGGCCTCAAGCACATTTCGATGAAAACCAGAGGCTGTTGACTTGCAGAAAGGGATTTGAGTGTGATAGTGGTGAAACTATGCCCTCAATGGCAGAGTAACACCACAAAATTAAAACAAATGGAAATAGTAGAAGCAGGAATAATCCATACAAAAATAAACAATGAAAGACTAGAAATAATAAAATTGAGAACAATTATATATTATTGATGCAAGATACATACGTCTAAGAAAGCAGCCAAACAAACTACAATTCTGGAATAAAAAATAGTACTATGCTGAAGTACAAAAGAAAATAGATAAATAAATCCTCATCATCGCAAGCCTCAGCATGGTCCCATGCTCTCCAGCTCCACAGCAAATCAAGTTCCGGAAGTAGAAGGATGCTTGCCCTTTTCTATACCTGCAACAATATAATCTATTTGGGATGAAAATCATGGCCCTAATAGGGTGTGAGACTAAATCTCAGTAGGAAAATAGATCAATATCCATGCCTAATAGTTAGTAAATATAGGGAAGGTAATAAGTACATAAATCATTAAATAAGGAAGTACTCGGAAGTAAACAATCTAGAGTTTCAATGCATTCAGTTTCATATATCAAGTAACAACTATTCAAAACAGGTAATCAAAATTAGGTAACCATCTAGAAAGTACTCATAGCCAATCCCCTATGGTCCTACCTAGCAACACCAGGAAGCCGCTAATCAGAAAAGGTAACCCTATGGAAAGTACTCACGACCTATCCCATCTGGTCCTACCTATCATAGACTCTCTGAGGAAGCAATCGTTGTCAATTCCTCTTATAGTCTCTTATCGATAACTAAAGGCACTCTTGGGAAGCACTTAAGTCCCATTCCATATATGTCTTGCGTCGAATAACTACAAACACTCTAAGGAAGCACTTAGGTCAATTCCCCCTATGGTCTCGCATCATATTTAAAGAAGACACTATAGAGAAGCCCTTACGTCCATTCTCCCTATGGTCTACTACACCAGGTTCTCACAGCCCTGTGTAAGTCAAGTAGGTATAGAAACGCATATCGGAAAACTTAATCTCAATAACTACTTGGATATCAGTCTATATAATAACATCATGCAGGGATAAAAATACCCCATTCTATATTACTAGGCATGGAAGGTAAATAGTCGCCAAATATGCAAACTAGGCCCAACCGTCAAAATAAGAAATCATGCATGCACAAAAACTTCCAAAGCATTGAAATTGACCCAATTCACATTCAATTAACCTCTTCTCAAACATACATGTAGAGCAAGAAAACAATTGGCCTCAGACAGTAAATGCATGGTACCCCGTTCATGGGTATTGGGGATTTTTCACATATAACTCAAAGATTTTCAACAGAAAGGCAAAAACCACCTACCTCAAAATTGAAAGATCAATTTACTTGAGCCTCATGGATTGAATCACCTTAGAATGATTAAGATCTACAAAAAAGTCTAAAACATTCAAAAGAGGATAACATGAGAAGGAAGAGGAATTGAGAAATGATTTTCAAATAGAAGATAGAGCTTACTGAGGTGATCCCAACACAATTAAAGGCGGTCGAATCTGGGATCAGATGCTCAGTCGGGGGGTCGGAGGAATATCATGACTGTACTAGATATCTTAGATGAACTAGATCGAGAAAAGGTGTTTCAGGTGATTAGACGTGACCCCAGTACGTTTAGTAAAGAAAAAAACAAAATACATAGTGTGCACTTTAGAATTACTCGATGTGTAGTTTTCGTTTCCGTACTCAACGTTATCCAGCCTCTTGTTCACCCCTACATGGCCGTGTGTGTGGCCATCACACAACTATCACACGGTCTCCTACAGTGACCCAGTATACAGCATGTACTCATAATGTACATGTCATGTAGTCCAGAAATTTACAGAAATTCCCCTTTTTCCTCAAAAACGACCAGAAGAAAGAAAGCATACCTGAAAGAAGATCTGGGTTCTTACAACATACATGATGTGTAGTGATTACATGGTGTGTAATTTTTAATATTTCCATCAGTTCATCACCAAAATATTATATACATCCATCCATCCTTCTCCAAGCACCTCAATCATCGGAAACATGCAAATGGTCGAACCACATGGTTTTTGGCCCTTACAAGGAAAATTGGTTATTCTATTTGATTATAAACTACTAATTAGGTATCATATTATTTTATTTATAGGGTATAAATTTTTATTTTAATGAATAAATTAATATCAATTAATGGTTTCCATGTTCTAATGAATATAATTTTACTAGTCACAAGAGATATTGATAATAGGGTAATTGATCTTGAAAATTGAAAGGATGTCTAGCCACATATAGAAATAAATGAATAAAATGAAGAAAGAAGTATAAATTAAATAATGTGATATAAATTAATAACAGGTCTTGTTAATTGATTAACCACAGGATATTTCTTTTACTCTTATGCTTATCTTTTTATGAAGTAATAATTTTTTAATTTAGTTGATATAACAAAAATGCTTATTACCGAAGGGTTTAAATTTCATAAGTTGAAAGTACCTATTTGACAATAATTGAGTGGTATGAACATGAATGTTATTATAATCAAGGTATCTCATTTTTTACACTGATCCCTGACTTAATGGGATCCTAATATTTGTTAATGACTTATTTTAATGTGAAAATAAACATATCATTTTTATTTCAAAATAAAAAAACTGTCAATTAATGTGGGTTGGAAGATGATTTATGGATAGGTGAGAGATGTTGAAAAGTTATAATAATATTAGTATAATTAGTATGATATAAAATTTATAATTGAAAATGAATGGAGTGCATTGTTTTACATAATCTACAAATCATAAAGGCATTAAAGTTGTTTATTTTTCTTGAAAACATAATTTAATAAATATATTTACAAAGGGGGTATAAATAGAGTTATATCTTGATATATTATCAATGGAAAAGTATAACTATTGTATATGTACTTAAAAATATATAAAAAGGGTGAGTGTATGAAAAGAAAAATCTAGTATAAAATCTGACTTTCATATTAAATGTGGTGTGAGATAAATGTGACCTGATAAATTTTGATGGAAAAGGAAGAATGATAGAGAAATCCTTATAGAGAGATAAATAAAATAAAAATCTAGAGGAAAGAATAACCTTTTTATTTTATTGAAAATAGGGATAAATTGATAAATATAGAAATATAGAAAAGGATAAATAGAGGGAATTATGTCTGTAAAATCCAAATTTTAGGAGGATCATGGGTTTTAAGAAAGCGTGAGAGATTATATATATCTATTATAGTTGTTTTATTATATATAATTATTGACAAAACATACCATGTTTAATATTGTTACAACTATGTCATTCATGAGAGACAATATTTATAAAATAAATTTGGAATTCATCTTTGATAATTAAACTATAATATAGATAAAACCCAAGTACTTAATTGCTTTTAGTTAATTTTGTGGAAAATAATCTTTAAAAGATCTATGGATTTAAACATTATATTATTTGTTTTCCATTGTTTTATAATTATAATCTATAGACTATTATTTTTATTTTGGGTTTAAATTGTTGTAATGATTTTTTTTTGATTTTTTTTGAATTATATCTTTATCTGATTGAATAATTCTACATTGATTTTATTTATTTCGTACAGTCTGGAGGCTAAAAATCGATATTCAAAAATTTCATAAGGGTAAATGAAGACCATATATAAAGTTCATTCCCTAAAGGCTACAATAAGATAATCACAACCACTTTAGGACATATGAAAGCCTTCTATTAATGACTAATGTGCATTATGGTTTCACCACTGATCAATGAACCCCTTAAGTACAACTAGTATATTTGTTTACGAGTATTGTTATAGTTCCAAAGGCTACATTAGGTTATTTTCATGGATCCCCTATTGTTCAAAGTCTTCAAGACACTACATCAATATAATTCGTAGATTACATAAATTTTGGCAAGGTAAATAACACATGAAACATGTTACACAAATCTATCACCCCAAAACATGTGTTGTATTTGGGTATAATCGGTGGTCCCTCAGATGTGTGAAGGTTCTATATGACCTATGTAAAGGTTTTTATATGGAGAAAATTATATCAAAATGGTGATAAGAATTTCCCAAACAAATATGCCTCACATGTATCTCATAAATCATTCTTAGTATCTACCCAAATTGTGAATAACACTTCTATTGCGTCCACACGAAACATATTTAGAGACCGGTCAAGGTAACATGGGAAAAATTTCAATAGAAGAGAATATTTTCAGGGGAGTTATCTGAAGAAATCCAAAAACATCATCTCAAACATATAAGGGTCTTATATAGAAGAATAAGAGGTCATAGCCCAATGACTACATTTAGGAAAAGGTAAAATAAGGTGTAAAAATGCATATAAACATATTTAACCTTCAATATGTTAAAGGATTATAGTATATGGAATTCAACTATGGCATTATATAGTATTGGTTTACTATATTATAAGATTATATATTTGTTTTTTTAAACTTTTTTCATCATTTATATTATATGTTCTTTTTTCCCACAATTTATTTAAGTTAGTAAATCATTGTGATGTACCCATGAACTCTAAGAAATATAATTATGGATAACTATCCCATTGTGGGTGGTCTTTGAAATAATTGTAGAAAATATTAAATTTGTGCATTTAATTCATACTTTTTGTCTTCCCTAATTTTGGTGTGGATGATAATATGAGAAGTAGAGGGGGTCATTGAAAATTTATTATACTTCTTTTTTTTTGAATTTCAAAACACTTTTAAATTTTAAATAATCACTATAATTAAATAACAATTCAAGCTAGTAGAGTTTTTTGATTTTTGAGGATGAATGGTGACTTGTTACTTGTATGTGTTTTAGAAGGATTAATCACTAATTTAGAGTGTAATAACACCCACTACCAAGGAGAAAAATTAGGTTATTGGTCTATTTGAGTATCCTCAAGTAGAGTAATAATTCTATAAATAATAAAATAGTGGTGGTGATTATGAAAATGATATTCATTTTTCTCACCAAATTTGGTGATTTTGGAGAAAAAGTTATTATTGATAGATCCCATTATATTTCATCCAATGGACCATCTAAATTTTATTACAGATTTTATTTTTTTGTTGTTTCTTTTTTTTAATATCATAAAAATTTAAAAAAATTACATTTTCATTTAGGCATTTCATTCAAAATGTATTAAAAACAAAAACAAAATTATTTTATAGGATAATGGGCCCTGAGGTCTAGATACTTGAGATACATCTCGAGTAAACCACTAGACTATATTCTATTTTTTTAAATTTAATTTAATTTTAATTACCATGAAATCCAATGCATAATCTTATAGTAATTTTTATGGTTTTGAGATGAGTTTTTAACTTTTTTAGAACTTTTGTAATTAGTGTTTTCCCATTTGTTTTTTCATTTGTTTTATCATTTTTATTTATTTTTTTACTTTTTTTCACCAACCATTATAATCTTCACTAATTGATCATTCTATAATAATAGATGACCAATTTTATACTCATATAAATGATATTTTTAGACTATTATTTGAGGTCACTGAACCACAAATTACATACCATTTTAGAACATTGAAATATTTGTTCCGATATGAGCTCGTGGAAAAAATCCTAGTAAATATCCTAAAAAACAATTGGCACACAACAATGTTCTAGTAGATAATAACTATTAATATAATAAGTCAATAAATGTTTACAACATATGACCCAACACTAACTGAGTGAAGAAAAACTGGCAGTAATGAAGATTCAACACTACATCCCTAACTCTATGATGTTTAATTTTTAGCTTAAAGATCAAGATAGTTAACTGGGAATGTTGAAGTAAATTATGCCTAACATGACCACCACCATATAAGATTTAATAGGGTAAAATAAATAATAAAAATATGATTAATAATTTTATATATCCAATGATTATCTCAATTAATAAAGTTGAAGCAATGCTTAAATAAACTTCAGCATGAATAATTTTAGTGACATTTTCTAAGATACTTAATAATGAATAATCTGTTCCAATTGAGAGCTTAGAGTGGTGTGGGAAATTTTTAATGATTACTTCCTTTAAATTCTATGAAATTCAATTTAAAATTTACCCTCATCATTTTAATAATAATTAATTATCAATGATTGATTATTCCGTAATATAATATGATGAAAAAGACACATTAGGATTTAAAGAAAAACTGATGGAATCACAACCCTCTCATAATGTGACCACATTGGAGCACCATTTTTAGAATTAAGAGCTCATGGTTGAGAAATTGAATGAAGTATAATAGTAATTCTTTTTTTCCATTTCATTCACTCTAATCTAACCCTCTCTATTCTTTATTTTTGGTTATGTTCAAGAAACAGTTTTCTATGGACTATGAGGTAGATCTTGTGGATGCAACCATATGTTAAAAATGGGTCTAAAAATTGAATAAGATACTTTGTAAAATTAATAATAATACAAAGGTGAATATTTTTTATAAAATAATTTCATTCTACATTTTAATAATAAAAAGAATAAGTTAAATCAGTTGTTATATAATATTGAATAGAACTGAATACTCCTCATTTTAAAGAACATTTTTTTGCAACCAAACATAGATAGTGAAACTATGACCATCAAATTATAATTTATACATGAATAAAAATCTTCGGTACCTATGGTGAATCCACTGGCTCTTGAGAAACATTATTATGAACAATTGGAGGAGGATATCATTATAATGAAGAGTGATTCTTTACTTTCCATCCTACCCCTTATATTTCTTCATCTATAATTTAATTCTTTGTTTTGGATATTTTAATACAATCATGTGGTACTGAAAAACTATTTTACATAGATTTATATTAGTAAAAATAAAATCGGGTGGGTTCTATAAAGGAATTAAAACCCACCATCGGGCATTAGTTAATAATTAGACATGCCTTCTTAGGTCCGTAAATACGTAGTACCAACTTGGGGGGTCAGACCATGTTTTCAAACACTCTTTATTTTCAATAATTTATTATTATTATTTTCTATTGTTTTCTTTATTTGGATATAATCTATATGTAAATATTATATCTTTATATAAATTGTCTAGGGATGAACTTATCTTAATCCTCATAGGGATAAATATACATGTTGGTTTTTTCTTTTTACACTTGTTAAACTACTATGATTCTATGAATGCCTTCTTAACATCAATGTAAAGTGTATTATAGTTTTGGGGATGTTTTTAAATCTATTTTAAGATATGTTTTAAAAATGATAATTATTGTTAAAATACATAAATAAAATATTCTTTTGTTTTTTTTCTTCAAATTTTTATTGTCTATTTAGGATTGGAATTTAGAATTTCAAAGATGTACTGCCTAGTGGATAAACGCATGATAGTTATAAGGATTGAATAATTGTATTATTAATGAATATTCCATATTATTGATTGATTTTAGTTATGGGGTTCATGGAAATTCTATCATGGAAAAAGGAAAATAATGGTGATTGAAAAGGTAGAAGTGGAAATCAAAATTAATACATGAAGAACATATATTTTTGCACTAGAACCTAGATAACATATAATTTATAAAAAAGTAACACCTTAGGGTGACAACTCAAAATATAATGATATAATTCCTTTGAAACATCAATAAATTGAGAAATTAGTATCCCAAAATGATGTTATGAAGTTATTAGGGACTATGTCTATGATTAACAAATTTCGTTGTAAATCCAATTAATACATTTCACAAACATGGTTGAATTAGGATGAATTCAGGTAGTGAGACTAATTTACGGACGTGGTATAGAATAAATAGCTATGATTGAACCTTTACATTCATTAATTTATGATACGTTTTTTCAAATCATTGTATGAATAATCCCTTTAATATGTTTAACTATTTGTATTTCATAAAAGTAAAATAGTTTATGTGTCAGGTATTGATGGGATCCAATAGTTTCCAAATTTTTAGATATTTTACAATTTTATTTAATCCCTAATATAGAAAAATCCAAGGTAATTAATTGATTTTAGTTTCTTCTATGAAATATAATCATTAAATGATTTATATATTTAAAAATAATTTTTATGGTTTATTTATTTTTGGATATAATTTTAATCCATATATTCATTTTTTTATCTAGGTTTAAATTGTTAATTTTTTTTCATGATTTATAGTATTTAAATCAATTAAAAATATAATGAAATAATCCTATACTATGATTATATTTTCATTTCTGTAGGGTGGAAGTAAAAAATAGAAAATTAGTGATTAGGTAAAAGTAAAAAATGACCATTCATAAAGGATGTCAATAAAATGTTTTGTTTAAGTAATATCATGCTTTGAAGGTCCTAAATAAGGGTACCACTAAGGGTTAGTGTACTTATCTTAAGGTATAACATCCATTCAATGATCTGTGTAAGTGTAACTAGTACACTTGTGTAATGGTACTCTTGCAGATCCAAAAGCTACGAAAGTGTATTATCATGGTCCTTCTACTGCATCAATGTATGAAGGCCTCAACATTTAAGTGACAAATAAATTACATTACCCACATAGGGGTAGAGTTAATGTAGAACATTCTATGTAATGGTTTCATAATTAAACATGCACCATATAACTATAACAGTCATGGATCCTCAGATATGTAAAGATCCAACATTATCTTTTTCAACGTGTCCCTATGGATAAAAGTTTTAGGTAAAGGTAATAAAAATTTAAAAATAAAATAATTATAAACGTTCTATCATATTTCGCTCTCACAATTTACAAAAATCAGGATGAACCCCTCCAATGCATCCGGACATCATCCATCAAGAAATTGATCAAGATGGAGATCATGGGAATATTAGTTGGAAATGAGAATATTTTTTGTGGATATACCTAATGAAATATATACTTTATTATTTTTACATGTAGATGTAAAATGAGAAATAAAAAGATAAATATGATTGGTTTTAGTTTTGAGGATAAGTGAGAAGAATGTGCATTGAAGCTTATAAATATATTTACCCTCCCCCTTTTTAAAGTATTTGAGTCTATAATCGTTGAACTAATCTTCATTTAGTGTAGTTTAAATAAATTTGAATAATTTCATATACTGGTTTCTATTTTTTTCATCTATTTAAATGTGTGATCATTTATAGATTATTTTCTTTGTATCTATATAAACTTGTGATGTAAAAATTTTATCTAGGTTGCATGGTTACAGAGAACTACATCATTGTCAGTGGTCTCTACAATCACAAGGGGAAATTTTGAATGTATTCACTTCATATCAACACTATTTCTTCCCTTATTCTTGTGTGGTAATGAATGTGAGGTGTAAAGGAGGTGATTACAACTTTGTTCCCCATTATTATTATTATATTACTTTAAATTTTTGAAATTCAAAGCCACTCTATAATTGTATCATAGTTATTAACAGTGGTGTTTTGTGTTTTCTAAGAAAAATTGATCAGAGGATGATGGTTTGTGTTTGAATAAGTTTATCCAATTCATTAATGTGTGATCTTTTCCATCTATTATGAAAAATAAATTCCTTGTCTCGAGTAGAATAGTAATTCCATACATAAGGGGGATGAGAATTAAGACAGTATTTTATATCTTCATTGGATTATGGGATTTATATGAAAACTTATTAATTATAGTTATCATTGGAATTCACCACCATATCATCTATAGTTTCTTACTAAATTTATGTGATATATATATATATATATTTAATTTTTAAAATATATAAATCCCAAAAAAAACACCTTCACATTCATGACTTTCTTTTAAAATTATTAAAATAAAAAAACAAATATTAGTGCTTGAATAGTCAGTCTATTAGACCGATCTATTGATAGATGACACTGTTCATTCCCTAGGTTCCATACTAGGGTTTTAAATCGTGATTGATAATAATGCCTATGACATGCTATGCATCGGTGTTTTATGTTGATTTCATTGAAAATAACTGAATCCAGTTATAGAATATGAATTTCTATGATGGATGAAGGTTGAAAAATCAAATACTAAGGTTGAAGATCAATGAAAAATAATATTTTATTTTTTCTTGTATTGATGAGTATTAGTTGAAAATCACTAAAGTTTGAAAATAATTGAAGAAAATAAAAATAAATATATTTGGATTTATTACAGTCAAAATATCATAATTATTATGAGCTATTAAAATAATTTGGAACTTTTATTTAATTTTTTTAATGAATATAAAGGTTATATATATTTGTAGAAATAAATTTGATATCACACCACAACAAGTAGGTTCATGCGGCGACATAAATCTCTTGGGAGTTTCTCAGAACACTATTAGTTGGTTAAAACTGCTACTGATATTGGAGTTTGAAAAATTGAATATTTGAATTTTTTAAGGTTAAATATTATCTTTATAATTTTTATATTCTTAAACATAATATATACCACCATTTTCATATTTATTATTATGTTTTAATACCATAAATGAAAGAAAATTTATTTTAGAAAATATTGTGATTTGGTGACTGGGTTATGTAGGAATCACCACACCATGGAAACGGTCAGTAGGATTTCAGTCGCTCTTGATATTTTCAGGTGTATATGTTATTTCCTGACCAAAGAGACACTAGAATAGCGCCCCAATATGGGTTTTCACTTGGCCTCAAGAATGACTCCTCTTACACCAAAGGCTGCTGACTAGCACTAAGGGTCTAATAGAGGTATTGTGGGGAGACTATTCCCTCTAGTTCATTGATAAAAATATAGAAGATAAAATAATACATAAAGGTATTTAAATATAATAATAACTAATAATATATATTTAATAAATTAATTATAATGTATTAACATGATACAATGTATTGGTAGACACATAGAAGGTATACATAGTACATGGGAGACATGCAAAGAATGTAAATGAATAAAAGAAACAAAAAATATCTCAAATTGAATCATGATTAAAATTTTGATCCTATTCTCCTATACTCCATCCCAACCAAGAAGAATGAGAGTAGATAACACAATCCAGGATCCTGGTCCTACAATCAAGAAATCTATTCAAGTTGCACAATGTTATGGTGGCCAGAAAAAGGTATGAGGTGTACTCAGTAGGCCACCCCCAATAGTGTCTAAATAATAATATCGTCCATGTATAGAAAATAATTCACTATGTATAAATATCAAAACTAATGTGTTTATAGATATAATAATGACAATACATCATAAACAGGTCACTCAAGACACTTATCCTATTATACCTGCATCGAACTAAGCCATAATTTCTATGAATAGATACAATCATGTATATATATATTCATATATGTAGACACTAATATCAATAAGGATATACACATACCCTCTACGACACAGGAATTAGTTCTCTGATATTCACATAAAATGATAATAATGTTGTAAGGGTCACATTTTTGTAAGGGATGTAATACCTTATTATAAAAATGGGAGACAACCCATCCAATAGTCTCGATTGAATATTAATTAAAATATTTTTTTTATAATTAATGGGTTATAATCCCATGAGTCTGAATAATGGATATGGAAAAACATTCCATCATCCGACTTCTAGATGTAATCATCTGGCTCAACATCCTAATCATGGGGGAATGATACATCATGAAAAATAAACCAAGCGATGTGGGAAGACATTCTCATCATCCTCAACCTGGGGGTGTGAGTAATCATGCTTAATAACTCAAAAAAGTCCCCTTAGTAAGATTTTAGTATAGGGTAAATCAACATTCTCTATGAGACCTTATCCCAATGTTTTGTAATGTTGAAATAAGAATCACATAAGGAACAATGGATCCTTTTCTGTGTTATCTATTTTATATTTTTTAAAACATGTTAGGATATCATCCATTCAATAATCAATTAAATATTAAAAACTATGAAACATTATTTATACATCAATAGAAGGCCACACAAAACACCAATGTCATAAGATAAATCACCACAGATCATCAATCAATTCACTTTTTTATTTATAAGACAATAAACCTCAAAAAGAGGGTTTTTTTATCTAAGATATTTTTTTCATAAAATAAATTTAATTCAATTTAATCAACTCATTAATGTGGAATAATTTTTTATAGCTAAAAATTGATTCAAATAATGAGAAGACCATTATATTCCCTGACTTTAAATTAGCACCCCAAGGGTGGTACAATCATAATGTAGATAACGATTATTTTAATGAGTAATCATGGGAACCCACATTGGAGGGGTGGTTTAAGTTGTGGTCATAACCTCCAAACATATCAAAGAGGGGTTAAAAAAACATAAAAAGGTGGTCTAGGAATTTAATTTAAATAATTTTGTAACATTGAAGTGATTCTCAAAAAATTCGGCATGTGACACAATGTCTATATCATATAAATGAAAAGAATTTATTGGAAAATCATATATACTACAATCCTCATGAATAAGATGTTAAAATCATATAATGTCAACCTTTTATTTGATTTAGAATAAATGAAATTGAAAGAATTGTCAAATTCTCTGAAAATAGGGAAAAACATCTCGCACTAATTTTGCATTCTTTATGGTGAGATAAACAAAGAAGAAAATTATAAGGATTAGAGAGATTATGGATTTGGTTACAATGCACCCTATGGTGCTTGATTCAAATTTTCTATGGGGAAAGAGGCTCAAAGCCTATTGGGGAGGAGACAAGCTCACACGACCCCTACTGTGAATGAGATTGGAATGAAAAAAGTAGCCCCCTCAATGAATACAGGTTAAAAAGTAAATTACAACTTTTCAAAGAGAAAAATAGTTTGAGAAACCTTATTCCAAATCTGTAGCCTCATATACATAAGATCAAAACCCCACCGTGTTAGGTTGCATGGTTTGATCAGACCATGCACCAAACATGTAGTGATACTGATTATGTGGAACTAATCATGCAGGTTAGGTACATGGTTTGAGTAAAAATTGAACAACCTATCCAAGTCAACCCTACACACATGACCCGTGTTCCATGGTTACACCTGTGAGGTTTCTCGGTTTAAATAAATTATTCCCCCTGTGAAAAAGAAAACACTTGTTTGACCAACATGGTTAAATAAACCATTCACCAACCGTTTTCATCATTCTACAAATACAAAACTGGTTCCCTTCAAGGCTTTATGTTATTGAAAATATAAAAAAACCCAAGACACCTCCTGAGACATAAACTTCATCTAAAAAAACTTTTATGTTTTCCAACAATCAATATTCATTATAATTCTCATTTAAAGATTCATACAATCCACCAACCAAAAGCTTCAAGTTTTTTCAAGAATTGAATGAATAAAAAAATATGGGACATTACAACCCCCTAATCATATAACTTTTTATCCCTGAGAATACTTGGGAAATAGTTCAATCAACACCCACCCTACTCGATTGATGATGTTTCACTCAAACATCCATGTTGTTTTTCAAAGCACCCAATGAACCACTACAAGTCTTTCCAAAAATAGGCTACATAAATTATACAACACAATACAACACCTTTAAAAAATCAAAAAATGTTTATAAAGAACCTACCCATTCTCATCTATCCCTGTATGTTCTTCCAACTTTGTCTCTTTTATCAAGTGTCCAATGGCGATCCCCACCATAGGAATTCACTTTTGAACTACCAATTATGATTCATGGCACATGAACCATCATAATTTTCAACCTAATCATGTTTATAGCATTCTAATGACACATTTATCTATTTACAGATGAAGAAACTAACCATAGTTCGTCATCTAATTGAAATGGTCAAACTATAATCGAACAAGATCAAACTGGTTGAACCGTATATTCTTTGAAAAACCATGGTAGATTTTTTAAGCTATACACATTTCATCATGACAAAATTCGTATTGTGATTTTTTCTCTAACCAAATCTATATATAAAATAGACAAATATATAACTGACATTGAGCCAACTATTATCTGAAAATGATTGGCTCCTTTGGAAAATGATTTACTAAATTAGATTTTGAAGCCCTTATTCCAAGGAATATTGAGTCCATTTTGAACATTCTCACTCAAGAATGTAACTAATTTTTTCAAACATATCATGATCAAAAAATTACTAGATCCTTCGTGAAATGGAATACGAGTTCTAAAATGACAGTGAAAAAACCAGTCCCACATCACCCCAAACCTTCTCAATTTTGGTTTGTTCTCTAGTGATTGACATCCTACTACCCACCATGGGAGCACCATAGTCAACACATCAATGAAAAGTGAATTTTTTCATTATATCACATGCACTATCCCTTATAGATATAGAACTAGTATTGTTAAGAGCCCTCTCATTCCCAAGAATCAGTCGTAAACATTACCAATCACTCATTCCCACTTATTGAGAAAATTATCTCTGGTGGTCATTAAAAGTCTAATCACAAAGAGGATCACCACCCATAAACATCCAAAGTTTCATTATGACTAAAGTGGATTTCCACTAAACTGATCCTTGTGAACAAATCTCACATAGTCCTTTCAAAAAACCATAATACCTATTTAAATAAGTCGATCATCATATAACTGATAGTCTCATAACATTATTTGTGTGATTCCATGATAAGAGGTATGATAACCTCTTTACAAATATACCATTGATATTTTTTGATAGGAATATGTAGCATCATTCTATCCACACCCACATAAAATAGGACATAACTGCCTTTTTAAAGTCATGAAACCAAGTCTCCCAACCTTGTTTGTTCAGGTCCATTCTAGTTTAGCCCTCATCCATGAAAAATCCATTATAGTTTCCATAAAATCATTATCTCCATGAAAAAAAATAATTACATTAGTAACCAATGATTTTGAAACCTTACCTGGATGCTCATCGACATTCAATTCTATGTAGTTTACATTCGCAATAGCTGAAAGATAAAATCACCAAACTCAGTTGGTGCAAATCCTATACCACTCAGAAAAATATCCTAAATAATGCTTCTAAGAGTCACCAGTCATAATGTTTGAACTAAATAAAATACATGGAACATTATTATTTGGATAATTTGGGGGTCCCATTAAAAATCTTCTTCAATAATTGAGTGCATCTCAGGTTCCATGATTTTATGAACAAGTTCCATCCCCTTGGCATCATTTTCTAGAAGAATTGATAGAAAAATCACTGTTAAACAAGACTAGAAACACTAAAAGTCATACCCATCAAATAAAATTCAATATCCAAGAATCCTAGGAGCATTTAAGATACTAAAGGAAATGTAATAACATAATCAGTAAACATGGGTACTAATCATACATCATATTGTATTAAGCATAAGAATAACTCAATGGAAAAAACGACACATAAAATTTAGTCCAACTTATCTCACTTGTTAAACATTAACAATAGACAATTAACACAATAGGGTTCGAGTCATGAGTAAGGGACTCTTACTAAATAGGAACATGGAATGAGCCCGTAAAGGGTGCTGTGGGTTAGGGTTCCTTCTCGTCGCCACCATCCTCCCATTTCTCTCGGACAACGGTGGTTCCTCCTCGGTCTTCCCGGCATGTTCTTGGTGCGGTGGCTGATTCCATGGTGAAGGGTGGCCCTGATCGGGAGGCTCGGTGTTCGATCTACCGCGGCGAGGGTGTTCCGGTTTTCTCCGGCATCGGGTTGGTGCTCCAGCTCTTCTGTGTCGTGGGGTCGAGTTTCAGTGCGGCGTCGCGGCTGCGGTCCTCCAATGCGGTGAGGGGGTTCTCGTTCCTGTGCGTTGGGGTCATCATTCAGCTTTCTGTGAAGGTAAGGTCTAGATTTGTTTTGGGGTCTTGTTTTTGCAGCGAAGGGGATCCAGATCTGGTGCTTTGGGGTGGTGTTCTGCCCGTTCTGAGTTGGTGGGGGCGTGATCAGGGTGTCTTGGGGTCGCGGTTCGTGCGCCGTGGGGCTGTGCTCTAGTGGTCGTGGCTGTGACCGCCTTTCCACAGCGGTGGGGTCTTGCTCTGGATGCGCTCGGGGCTACGAACATCTTCTGCAGAGGCCATGGAGTCCATTCATTCTTTTGTGTTGTGGATTGTTCTCTGGACCTCTTACATAGGGGCTGCAATTCTGATCCTTGGTGAACTGGTTTCCTTTGGTGAACAGGCTGGTTTCTGTCGACTGTGTCAAGTTCCGATGGGGGGTTCTTTGGATGGTCTATTGCGGTCTCTGCGTGCTGGTTGGAGGGCGGTGATGGGAATTTTGTGAGATGTCTGTTTGGTGATGACGAAGGTTTTGCAGTGGGTTGAGCCGTGTGGTTTGCATCGGTTTTTTTGGAGTGTTTTGTTGTATGCTTGAATGTTTCAGCTTTCGAAGGTGGGAGGTTTGTGTTCTAGACTCGACTTCATGAGTAGACTCCAATGGAGGGTTTAGAGCTGGCAGTTCATCCTTGTAGTGTTTTTTGGATTTGGTTGTTTGAGAGGGAATGGCACCAGCCATCGGATCGGACCTCATCATTGACTGAGGACACATGCTTGCCGAATCACATTGCAATGATGGAGAGCTTCTTCACGTTCACATGCTGGGGAGGATCAGTTCTCTGTTGTCATTCTGGTTTTTACTCTTTCATCATTCGAGTGTGAATGTCCTATGTCCATGATGTCATTGGGTTTCCACCCCCTTAATCCCTTAAAAGGGGGTCTTATCTTATAATAATAAAATACTTTGGAGGCCTTCAGGCCATTGGATGAGTAAGGGACTCTTACATGAAAACAATATCCATCATAAGTGGTTTCTATTTCATGATATATAACGTTCCTGAAATCTATCCCTAAAATTGGAGGACACAACATTGGGAGAAAGTTCATCATCCTGCATGGGTAATGATATTGCATAAAATTAATTGAACTAGGACTCATTGGGTATCTAAATAATGAAATTCCCCACTTGAGCCACAACTTACAATAAAACCACATGTTAATATGGGGTGTGTCATTTTAGATGAATATTCAATATATTTCTAAATAATACATTCCAAAAGACCATATAAATATTTTGTATTTCAAAAAATCAACACATAAACATCTTTTACATAAAATATATACATTATTTCTCATTTATTTCTTCATGACTAAAATAATTTTTGAAATGAACACATCAAAAACATTTCTATGTAAAATAAGGAGGGAAATATTAAAAAGGGTGATGTGATATTCTCAGTAAGTCTAAACATAAGATATATAAATAAATGATTATAAGTGAGCATAATAAAACAATAAATGTATGAATCGATGAGATAAAATATAAAAAAATCATACCAATCAATTTATAAATCCTAATCATGAAATATGGAATAATTATTTATCAATCAAAATACATAAGACATATGAGTGAAGAATCATAGAAAATAAATTATGATCCATGAAAGTGTATCATAAGAATAAGACAAACCTTTTTTATATGAACTTATGAATAGAAGCTCATTTACATTAGAAAAGTCTCATATCCATGACTATCATGGTGGATTGAGTTCAATCCTCGTTCTATCATTTCCTTAGTCAAGGATCACTCCGAATACTATGTTGTTGGAAGATTCATTTAACGAACTAGGTTCACTCCACATTCCATTTCTTATTATTCCATGATATATCCTTCTTTACCCAGTCCATTAGAGGATATATAATTATATTCCCACACATCACCTAATTGAATTGAATCATATATGGTCTACAAGAACATATAAAACTCATCATATAATTAAATTATATGTCATGGAATTGATATAGGTTTCTAAAACATATAAACATCATAATCATAAACCTTATAGAGATGTAATATATATGTTTATATTATATTATATCCTTATTAGATAATTAAAAATGTCAGAGGAAATTTTTAAAGATATAAATACCTTTAAAACATCAGTAGAGCATTTTTTAAGAAATTAACTTTTTTATTTGAAATCAATTACATGGAATCTAAATATTTCAAAAATATTATGGAATCAATTTTATTTTAAAGTAATTAAATAAATATATAAATAATTCTTTAAAAAATTTGTATTCATGTTGGTAGAGAAAGTATTTTTTGTGGTGTATTCTAAAGAAAAACGTTCTTTTATATTTTCTAAAAAAACTCATATGTTTCTTTTTTAGAAGATATCGTGAAGGTTCTATTATAGATTTTTTTATAGAAATAGAAAAATGGGTAGAAATTAATAAAATAAGTATTTTTAGAATATTAAACAAAATTAATGAGTATATTTTGAAGAAAAATATGGATATGAATGAAAATATTCCTGCCTAGAGAGAAAAAGAATGTTGTTTTCCTTAAAGAACATATTTTTGTGTATTGAGTACAAAAATAGAGAACAATAAATGCAAAACATGAATTTTAAAAAATATACTAGAGGTTAATAAAAGATATAATATTCTAGATAGACAGATCATACAATGTTGTCATCAAAAAATTAATCATAAACACTCCTAGTAAAAACAGGATTATATAATGAAACTCATTCCCAATGTATGTATTTCATCATAAGTTTGATAACATCAAGTAAAATATTTCTAAATTTATTGTGAATATATACATGGAACATGATATTACCTATAATACTATAAATGGTTTATTTATATAATATTATCACTCATTTATTAACAATATATCCTTGTCATCATCATTTCAGGTATAATCTTTTTTACTTTTCATGCATTTCATTGCTTGTGAGTTATTTTCTTTTCACATTTATCATGGTTACATTTACTATATAATTTCAATTATAAAATATATGTATTGTATATATTTATTATATCCATATTTATAATCATCCATATAAATCACCAACATATAAAGTGAGGATGAAAAATAATTTACATCTTTACTTGTAGACTATAGTATGTATGTACACACGAGTGACTTTATGATTTTTTTTTGATAGATGGTATGATATAATTGTAAATATTAGTATTTCATTATAGAATCATTATAATAACTTAAAAATTAAATTTAAAAATTAAATCATGCATTATAACTGACCATGAGTTTTTGTGGTAGAAAATGAATTTCATTGCTTGTTTGAGGAGGTAGCCAATACTTACGCATGAGTTATAATTTTATATCTAATTGTATTGATAATAGTTTTTAAATGTTTTATCATAATAATAATAATATCTAAGTATATTTATTATATATAATTTGTCATATTTTTACTTATATTACATGTCTAGGGGATGTAGAAGAAGAAATAAAACTGAATGATCATAGTTAAAATCCATAACTCTTTTTTGAGGGCTTCCTTGGGATTACTTTTTATGTGTTAATGATTTAGTTATATGAGAATACCATAAACTATATAAGTAATGGAATTGATATATAATGGTATTTTTCTATGAGTTTATGATATATTTGACTCAAAATGAGGGAAAACACATCCAAAAGTCTCATGTGTGTAATAAATTAAAGAAGGTTCTTATAATTAACAAGTAATCAGAACAGTAATATGAATAAGGGATATAAAAAATGTATGTGATTCCACTAATGGATTTGGATTTCATGCTTGAAAACCTAATGAAGGGGGCATGATACATTAGGCTGAACAACCCAAGTAATGTGAGATGCCATGGACATCATCCTTGATAGATGATGTGAGGTATTATGATCAACAACCATAACATATCCTCTTAAACCTAATTCAATATATAGTAATACAACATTCTATATGATCCCCTAGCCTGATGTTCCATAAAGGGGCCACTGGCATCACTCAAGGTGCAATATCTCATTTTTATTATAATATATTTTATCATTTTGAAAATAGGACATGAGATCATCCATTCCATAATAAATTAAATTTATACGACTAGTATATTCATTTTCACACCATAATAAGGCCATGTAAGACACCCACATCATAAGATACATTACTATACATAATTAATAAATTCAATTTAAAATTTTAATACAACACTCTTCCAAAGGCAGTTTTATTTGTAAATAATAAATTTTCATCAAAAAAAATTTAATTAAGTCAATTTAATCATATCATTTAAGTGGAATAATTTAATAAAGATAAAGGTGATTCAATGAATTATAATACTTTTATATTCATAGAATTTATATTACCAAACCCCAATGGTCGTCCTTATATAAAACAGATAACAATATTTTTTATGATTAACTATGAGAACTCATGTTAATGGTCTATTTTGGGTTGATGTCATAACCTCCAACAATATAAAAGGGGTCTAAAAAACATCACTATGTGGTATTGGAATTTACTTTAATCTATTTATTAATTTAGAAGCTACAACTAGAATGTTCGGTGTGTTCCACAATGACTATATCGTGTAAACAATTTAAATTTAAGGGAATGCCATATAGATCACCAACATCATGATTTGGATGCTGCACTCATACAATATCAGGATTTGAATCAGTCTGAACTATAAGAAATCATATGAATCATCAAATACCATAAAAATAGGTTGAAAGAGCTCAGATGGGTTTGCCATTATGTATGGAGAGATAAATGAAGAAAAAAATTATACGGAGTCAACGGCTTACTGATACAGTTTTAATGCACCCAAAGGGACCAGATTTAGAGGTTAGTTAGAGAAGAAGTCTCAAATACTAGGAAGTATGAGGGGATCTTAGGAGACTCTTGAAATGGAACAAAATTTTAAGGTAAAAAAGAATGAATCCATTTAATGTTGGGATAAATAAATGTACTTTTTAATATTTTTAATGAACTGCATAGTCTAGGTGCATGGTTTTGAAAATCGTGCACCACCAATGTGGCCTTCTCAGCCTAGGAGACTCATCCCATATTCTTAAGTCACACAACTTGATCCAACGATGCACAAACCACATAGTTATTTTTGTTATGTGGATCTAAGGGTTCATATTAATCATATAATTTTAGAAAACTAAGCACATATAATAAATGTCACCCTTGAACACCTTAATGATTTATCATTTCAAGAACTAGGAGGTTTAATGGTGTAAACAATATTCCACCTTAAGAATAATGGTCTCATAGTTAAACCACTCAGTTAAAATACCCATGCCCCAATTTTTCACCTCATTATTCTTCTCTATTAAAAAATACTTTTGCAACCCGATGATACAAAATCTCAACCAAAATCTAAGGATACCTCATGAGATAAAAAAATCAACTAAAATATCACTCTCATGTTTCCCATTGGTTAGATTTAAATTTTGAGGCTTAGTTACAGATTTTTCCCTTCCACCAAGAGAAACATTCATATTATTTCAAGAATTCAACTTATTAAAAAACATGGGATGTTATAGTCATCATCGTGGAGTAAGGCTCATACTACATAAATCATAATCCTAATGTATGATTGAGAGTATCACACTAAAAAATATTGGATTTATCAATAAGAAAAAATAGGATGTTATTAGTAGATATAAAAAAATTGGATACATTCCCATCGTTATGGAGGATTGTAAGAAAACATGTTACAGAAGGAGATGGATTATGTTTCATAATATTATTACCCATCATGAATAAATTGATAGTTTTAGTATGTAAATTGGTATAATGATCTTTCATAGTTAATTTTTCGAATCTAAATGATTTTTTTATAGTATTAATGATGTGGTAGTCAAATGAACTTTTAGTAATTATTTAGATAAATAATAACAACCAATTATAATTCTATTATATAAATCAAATGGAAGATGTTACAAATTCACAATTTATATTAAAAAATGTTTAATATTACTTTAGTTTAAAATTATGAATCTGAAGATTAATATCTTTCCAAATTATATTATAATATGTTATATATAATTATATAATACAAAATGAAGAGGAATAATAGAGAATAGAGAAGAAGGATAAAAAACTGTGAGTTCATAGAGTTTTAAAATGGTTGACAACATGATCTTTATTGCATATATGAATTAGAGTGAAATACATGTTTCTAAATAAGAATGTTAACCATGTTCAACAGAGATAATGTTCTATGTATATTAGTAATCATAATATTTTATAAAGAGCTTCTATCAAAATAACTAAATATAATTTCATTGAAGATTATAATTGGAAAATGGTACTTTTGTTCAAAAAAATTAAGATAACATTTTATGATTATCAATGTAATATTTGGTTCATTAATGAAAAATGGGACTGAATAAATTGATGATAGTTATTTTTATAGAATTATATAATCCCTAGAATTTTTATTTCTTATGTTAAAATATACTTTCAAGATTAAACTATTGACTATTTCTGGGATGCATTGTGTATATAATGTAGAGAAATCATAAGTATCACTTGGTTTACAATAAATAATTAACCCCTGGAGGAATGATTGAGAATTTATGTAATAATATTGGAGTGACCATAATTTATTTAAATTTATAATATATGTTCAAATCTATAAATAGATACATTTACTAAATTATTACATAGAGAAGAAGAAGAGATATTGACCCTTGGTGAGAATTGATCCTGACTAATCATCAATAAGAAGTGATCCTTGGGAGGTAGAGAGCTTATCTATCAACCATTTATTGGTAGTGATCCTTGGTAAAGAGTGTATTCACCTAAATCTTAAATCCACACAAAAATGAGTTATATTATAATTTTAAACACTAGTACAATGTTTATTGTATTATACTTGTATATATCCAAATTTTGTTTAACCAAGTAAAATGTAGGTGTTCTTGCAGACTTTACATTTTACACAAATAAATGATTTTTAATGTGGATTAATTAGATAAATAGTAATGCAATTAAAGATTTAATTTTGTATCTTCTCAAAAGGGAAAAATATCATTATTAGTGAGATGGAAAAAAATTTAAGTCTTCATTCACACCTGCTTCCCCCCAGGGTGTTGTGGGTTCCTACACCGTTGCATGGATAACATTATGTATAATATTTTATGAATGAATTCTATCAGGTCTATATATATTTGAATAGAATAAAGAAGAATAAGTTATATAAAAAGGGATAGAAATAACCAATATAAATATAATGATGAATGTAAACACTTATTGTGATCATTACTTCTATGATATTTTAGTTCGACTATAACATAGTAAACTATATTGTTAAAATTGATCAAATCTTATTGTGATGTTCTATATTTCAATGATTTAAATCTAGTTTTTTGATTATGTAGTTTCTTGATCATTTTTCATGTATGTTTGTGGTGATTTGTGATTTTTCATCTAGAAGTGAAACTTGATTAGATAAACCTCCATTAAAAGGTAGGAGAGTGTGTCAGTTATACCTCCACCAGAAGTTGTACCAATTGTATTTGGTTATGAAACCCCATTAATTGTTTTATAAATCTACTAGCAAATCCATATTGTAATTTTAGTATCAAATAACATGTAAAATTTAGGTTATAGTGAATACTCTTTATCTCATGATTTAGAGACAAATAAAGAGTAAAGGGAATCACCTAGAGATTTTAACTTATATATTTTCCTTTAGAAACTATATTTTCAATAGTTTTTTCACATGAAAAAAAAACTATGATGAAATTTTTAAATGATAAATTTTTTTACCATTATAATATATAAATTAATTTATAAAGTAGAAAACGATGTAATCATATTATAATATGTACATTGAAAAAGGAATGAAATGAAATTATATAGAGGAAGTATCTCTTAAGAACCTCATCTCTAAAATATTGTAAATTATGTATCTTTTCTTGTATTTTAATTATGATAAACCATATACATACTCAAACAATTATGATATGAGTGAAATCATATTCAATATAAATTCAAGATCATGGAAACTGTAATGTTATATATTCTAAAGGAATCATCACCCTCAAATTCCACCGATGCATACATTATTAATGGATCTAATGTGGATATCTTGTGGGGTAATGTAACTAGTAATTATGTTGATATAATAATTTAATTATTAATCTAATAATTTATTTACCACTTTTGTTTTATAAATTCACATTATGAAATTTATATAAAAAGAATGATTACTTTCAATTAAAAAGGTTTGTCTTTATAGAAGATAAACATAACAATTTTATAATATTAATATTATTCAATGAAAATAGATATAAAATTAATCATGAAAATATTATCTTAGGGTATTTTTTTTAAAAAATTATCTATATTTATTTATTTTTATGCTAATGATGAAAATATTGATTTTGGTAAGTGTCACTTTTATGAAATTATCAAAATCCAAGAATGAATAAATTTTTATAAGTTTAAAAATGCTATGTTGGATTTATAAAATCCATTTTTAACATTTTGGATACATTGGTAAACTTTTACTGTAAAATATCATTTTATTCATTTATATTAAAAATTAGTTTTCAGAACTTATAGAAGAGAAATATAAAAGAATATATTTCATAATATAGATCTTGACGTTCATATTATGTTAAAATATTTTTTTGTAAATTTTGAATGTAAAATGATACTAACAATATAAATATAATTTACCATAATAAAACAATTATTTTTCAAAAAATGATACATTTCTAAATATTGCATATTTTTTAAAAAATAAGTCCAAATATCATAAAATAAGACTCCAGTATTCATTTTTAATGTATAAAAATTATTTAAACACTGTTTATATTGATATTTAATTTTGAATATAATTAAGAAAAATTAATTATTAAAATGACATTTAAATGCAAAAGTAGATTTTCAACACAATATATGTTTAAATTTAATAGTTAATTTTACATTACTTAGAAATTTAATTAGAATAAATGAAATCCAAATTATAAATCATCATATCAATAGTTTATAGGAATATCAAGGTATATTTTAGTAATAAAATGAAAACCATGGTTAAATTTTAATCAACATTAATATATTGTAAAAAGTGTAATCCAATGTGGCTCAAATTTTAGAAAATCAATATGATGCATAGACCTTATAGAATAAATTTGTTTGGATGGAAAGTAATACCTATATATCTTACCAATATTTTCCCACAAAATAAAATTAAATCGAATGGAATTGTTTTCTTACCCCATACAAAACATTTTTCCACAAGGATTTATCTCTAATTTTTTACCTTGAAAAGGATATAACTTCCATCAATTTCAAGTCATACCCCTAGTTAAAAATCCCAAAATATAACAAATTTACTTCTTCTAGACATTTTTATAATTCTAGAAGCTATTAGAAAAATAAAAAGTTCATAAATTCCATCATTTATCAAAATGCATCAAGATGATATCAAATTTATCTATGATATTCAACATCATTAATGGAATTAAAGAATAATTGTAAGAGGTTATTTATCTTATATTTAATTACATAAGTCAAATATCATATTTTTTTATCCTTAGACCTCTTATATGGTGTGATTACTACCTAATGATTATATTTTATTATGTAATTCATGTGATATATAAACAAAAATTTAGTTCCTTCCTTTATTAAAGTGCTATAAAGTCATAAGCGTTCTCCTCCACCAACTTATGATCAAAGTACTTATTTTGTGATAATCCATTTTTGTTTCAATTTTTAATTATTTCATGTGTTCATAACCAATCCTTTACTATCCAAATAAATCACTATTAATTAGATACTACCATTTTCTCTAATTAATCTCATTCTAAAAACCTTCTATATATGGTCATTATGCTTCCAAAATCACTTCATAATTTCCCAAGACAAACATTCTTATTTTGAATACCTAACAATTTTTTCATTCATAGGTATTAACAAATAAAAAACTATGAATCATATATTGGGGGCATACATTTATAAAACCAACATTCCATAATCATGGGATTGATATTATTAAATGAATTATTATGGTATAGGATCGATGTGGCACATATAAGGATAAACATATGAATGACGCTCCCTAGAAGAAATCCAGTGCATTGGGTAGAGAAATAATCACTAGATATGACATGTTAATTAATTATTAAAATCATTCCTTGGTAATGTTTTATGATACCTTAATGAATATTCATACTAATATGAATTTACAACACCTTAGTAATGAACTTTTGTGGTATGATATAAATGCCTCGTGATTTTTTGCAGCCACATTTACGAGTTATACTTAAATTTATTCTGATCAAGATATACCTCATTTACTTTTCTTTATATATTATGATCATAATATTATGCTATTCCCTACGTCATACAATGATATATTAATATTTCATTTTTTATTCCTTACTAATCCCCAGATCTCACCACATTATTAGGATTGCATTTACTTAGGTTATAAATAAATTTAGTACTATGATATGTCTAAAAGAGTGACTTGTGAGGATATTTTTTGGGAAATTTTTTAGATTTTTTATTGATTCAAAAGTAGCTTATATAATGGTAACAATATTCATTAGTTTAAAAATAAATTAGTTTTGTTGGTTAATGTATTTCCCTTAATCACTAAAAGTATAAACCTAAATGGTCTTGAGAATGTATATAATGAAATATTTTCGTTGTATTAGGTAATTGTGATAGTCACATTGAAGAGATTTATATAGACATAAGAACCTTTTTAAATGAAATACTATAAAAGTTAATTTTAATCGTATTTTCTTTTCTACACATTATTGTTCTATATATTTTCCTCTACACTTTACATATCATTTCAATTTAACTCAATATTAAATTCCATTAACTTTTTAAATAACTGATTCTACCCCCCCCCCCCCCCCATGTTTACCTCGATAGTAATGTGAACATGTTAAAATACCCCCACTAGATAGTGTAAAATGAGTCATATAAATGGGATGATAACCTTAAATAAATTTACAAACCATCTCCCAAAAATCATTTATTGAGATATAAAATATAAAATAAATGTTAAATACAAGAAAGAAAATTAAAATTAAAAATAGATGTTGAAAACTAATTAATATTTATTTAAAAATCATAATACATAAAAATTATGATTTCTTGTAGAATTGTAACAAATAATTATCTAACTTCATCTTTATATTATATAGTATCAACATCTCCACTTCTTCCTCAACATAATCAAATTCCCTAATATTTTTAATTTCATAATATTTCATTACATCAAATTCATTAATAATTTCATTAACCATTACATCGACACTATTAGCCAATAATTAGAAATTTTCATCATCAATATTTGCATCTCCTCAAGAAATATGACCAATAAGTATCTATATATATTTTATAACTCCACATAACCAATTTAGTTTTCAATAAATTTATTTTTATATGATTTCATTTTTATTATACTCTAATAATAATTTATATAACATGTTAATGAAATATTTTTTTTATTGATCATGATTATATTATTAATCCAACATAAATGATTAATTTCTTATAAGATGGATTTTATACATAATATCAAAGATTCCATGTCATAAATGAATGTGACTCCCTGCAAAAAATCAAAGAAATATAATTTAATCATTTTTATATAATTTTTTCCAAGATAAGATAAATAAATTATTTCATCCAACATACTATAAATGGAAACATAAAAATAATTATGATCAGTTCCTCTTAAATAAACACCTCTATTCATTGATTATTTTGACACACCATTTGTGCATGTATGAAATTGAAATTCATTAACCAAATATACCATTATATGATTTTATGAATTTATATGGGGGTACATAGTGCCCATAAAAAACTGTAAATTATTTTTCAATGAGGTGATACATGAAAAAAAATATTAATTGTGTATTATTATAATAAATATAAAACAGATTTCATATGTTTTATCATAACAAAATTTCATATACCACTCTTGGAAACAAAAACAGAAAATTGTGTTGATGACATTCTTCAAGAGTATCTGAGGTAATATGTTTGGTTTTTTTATATGATCATCATATAATATGTATCATAAATAATAAAATTAAAATTTTCAATAAAAATGAAAATAAACACTAATAATGGAACTATTCATATGAGTAATGATTTTAATCACAATTGAAAGCAACATATATATGTGCTCTATTTTTTAATATACAAAATTCATCAGTCTTATTCACCACCAAAAAACAAGCCCTTGATAATTAAATATTAATAACTTATTATTCATTCTATCATCAATATTTTCCTCATTTTTGAAAATTTGGTTATGTTTTGAGAAATATTCTTGTTAAAAATAATAAAATTCAAATTTTGAAATTTTCATCTTCCAAGTATGCTACTGCAATTAACCCTTAAGTTGACAGAAAATTATGTACCATCCTTAATTATTACGTACATATTTCAAACAGGTAAATCCATTAGAATCTATATCTGGCCACTGGATTTATCTTTAAACAGTAAATATAACAATAAATTTTCTATTGAATCAAAGAAACATGTTGAGAATAATTTTTTTTATTTACAGAAACATATAGTAATATAAAATAATAACTTCATTAACATATCAACGTATGATTTTGTATCATCAATATCTTATTAATATAATATTATTCAAAAAACATGCCAAATTGATGATTAAAATAACCATATAATACTAATAGGTAGTATTCTTTCGATTATGACTTAATGATCATGATTTATTAGCCCAGTAATATAACCATTTTGTACACAATAACATAAATTAGATTCATAAAAATCTTGTAAACTCATTTATATAATTCATTGAAATAATAAAAAATGTATTTAATTACAAATCATACAATCTTATTTCAGAATCATTAAATTTTATAATATTCCATTTTCAAATATCTCAATTTTCGAATGCAAATTTGAGAAATATCCAATAATTAATTTATATTATATTTAGTCTTCACTAATTTGTGTACCATAGTTTATAATATGATATAAAAATATTTATTCTAAAAATACCTTACATTTATAATGGTATTAACTAGAAAATCCAACCAATATGAAATATCATCGTAAATATTTTTTTTATCCATTTATAATCTCTCACAATGCCTCTAATTTCTTCATGGTTTATATATTGAGTTTTTAATAAAGGAATTATAATTTTAATTTTTTTAGATGAGTGTACATAAGGATTTTCAACACTTCCAATTCTAAATTTCATAAAATTATTTTTATTCTTTTTAAATGAAATATTTACACGACTAAATATATAATGACAGCCAAAAAACAAGTTACTATTATATAGAATAGTATAAATGAATTACAATCATAGTGTGGTATGGGATTTTTTAATAAAAACACTTACTCAATCTATATAATATACCAAATGTTAAAATTGTTGATCTTTAGCATCAATTATACTCTCATTGTGAAATTTTGTTGTCCAACAACATTATGTATAGTTACACCATTACACCTAAATAAATTTAAACCATTAATTAAGGTTTTGAAAAATATATTTTTTTTTATTTGGATATCCTATACATAATAATTCTAAATAATGATATTTTTTTATCATTAACATCTACTGATTTAAGTTTTATGGAGTATTATAATTTGGACAACAAGAATATTTACTCATGTAAGAAACAAAAGCTAAAAACGATATGCAGAATGACATAACCAAATATTAAAAGTTTATAAACAAAATTATAGATATAAATCATCAAATTTATTCCATCCATCACTAATATATAAGGCATTTATGCTTAAATTTATAAAATTATTGTATTCATTACATATCACGAATGAAACTATATTGAGAGACAAAAAAACAAAACATAAATGGGAAAATTTAATGATAGCTCAACTACTTTACATAATAAATTTAGTTTTTCCTTGTTAAATATTTTTGTTCATATATGTTCTACATGTTCGTCAATTAACTAAACTCTCATAATCACTAGAATATAAAATATAATCATTCGAACATACATTATGTTACACCACAATTTTTTATGAGTTAATATTTTTTTAACAAATTAAATTTATATGATATCTTGAATTAAATGAAACACCAAGTTAAAATTATGCTACATAAAACATTAATTTATTCTTATTCTACATGCAACACTAGGTTTTCTTTCATTACATAAGACACAATGGTTTAACAAAACTATAATATATTCTTAATATTTTTATTTAGATGTTTCCAATATAACCTTATCTCTAGAAATAGTTAGATGAATAGAAATAAATATTTTTAAATATAATTTGTCATTTTTCTATATAAATGAATGATACATGTAAAAAGTAATTATATTTCAATAAATAATTTATATGTTTTTGAAAATAATATTTTCTAAAAAAGGATTTGGCCTCCTTTTGTAAAAATTATTAAAAATAAATTTTTACACTTTTATAAAATGTATTTAATAAGATAGAAATTATTTTTTAAGTAAATATCACAAAATTATTTTACTCTAATTTATTTTATTTATCTCAAAAAAAATTTTTGATAAATAGTGAAAAATACAACATTTTAATTGAAAACTGACATTCCATTTTGTACATTTATGAAGTTAAATTATATTTCATTATAATTTAATATTTAAAATATTTCTATTATTCATCCATTAAAACAATTTATCTCATTATAATAAAAATAATATTGAATTTAGATATAAAAACTTTGTAAATATTTGAGCTTTTCACTTTGAAAACATGTTTTCTCCTCGTGTTTGTGAGGTAAGTTTCAAAATAAAAATTTCTCCTTATATAAATGAAATTTTTAAAAATAGATTAAATATTTTTAATCAAATTAATTTACATTATATAATATGATCAACTTAATTTTTGACCAAAATTAATAGTAAAAACTATAAAGATTAATTACCAAGGTTAAGGTAAAAATGGGTTTACTAGGGGGTTAAAATAAAATGATAAGGCTATAAATGAATTATAAAATTATCATAAATTATTTTTTTTGATATATTTAGTCCATTAAACCTATATATTTCTATAATGTCCCTTTATGGTCCATTTTTACATGTGAAAAATGTGGGATGACTCATTTATTTTCCAAATTATCATGTGTGTCCTCTCCCCCACTTATAAAAACCCACAAACTCTCTCCTGTTTTTCACTTGTTATAACCCTTGTGGTTCATCCAATACCAACCCAAATAAATTTCCTGAATTCCATAATATAGTAATATAATTCTAAGTTTAGAAATAAATCAAACGAATTAAAACTTTTGGTGAAAACCTAAGGAGGATTCCCGAAGAAGAGGAACCGTTCATTAATTGGCATCTTTTTTTTATTTCTTCTTTTTCTTTATAAAATTATTATTATAATATGATGACATTATAAATTTATTGTATTCCTTATAATAAAATGTGTTTAGGTTAATTTAATTACTTAAAACTATATCCTCATTCATAAAATGGGTTATAAAATCATTATTTTTGAGTACGGAGGACTACCATCCACACAAATCGATGCCATTCATTTTCCCATCACCACCTCTCACGATTGGGAGTAATGATGAATATATAGTATATATATGATATATATATATATATATAATATCTATAAATATTAATTTCTTATATCATATATACCTTTTTTCCATTCTATTGGTGACACTATAACGTCGCTCGTGCGTACGACAACCGTTGTGAAGTGATGTGATTCATTTTTCACTAACACATTACATGGAGTATAATAATGAAAAATATATGCGATATACATGAAATAATTATGATATTAATGAAATATTTATATTTATAAAAATTTAATATGTCAGTTTCTTTAATACCTTTTCACTCAACAAACGATGATTACCACAACGCTCATGCACTTGTTGACTACCACCTTCACGAAGCAATGTAACTCCCTCTTTTTAATACCAAACCACTTGAATTATATGTATAATTATATTTAAATAAATTATATGTTATTTACGATGTTATTATATTTATATAAATATTATAAATGACTTACATCAATTCCATACTGATCATTAAAAAATTTAATCATTTTCATGCGTACGTACAATCAACCACATCCATGAATGAAACAATATTCTTTTTTCAAAAACATTATTTATGGTTGAAATTAATAATATAATTGATGTATAAAATAATATAATTATTTAATTATTATTATTCTGGATTTTATAGAACCATTATCATGTTAGTATTACTGAGAACAAAAAATCAGAACACATAAAAAAATAATGTGGTTGTTAAGAGGAATATTATTTTAATAGAGAAATTGTTAATAAATAAGTAAAACATAGAAATAAATGAATGAGATATGGTATGAAATATAAAATTATATTTATAGAATATATTTATTAAATAATTATATTTATTATACAAGAGGTTTGAATGTGTACAAAAAAAGTCGAGACTCAAGGTAATGGATTTCTGTTATATTTTAATAATAGGTGAGGAAAATTCCATATTCACTGCATATTTATTTTATGCAATTTATAAACATCCCAAGAATTTATTTTGTTATAATTATAAATAATATTATAGTTATTTATATATCAATTTTAGTATCTCTCTTTTACGGGGTTTACGGTTAAAAAGATACCAAATTGATAAGGAATTTTTGTCACTGTTTTCTTTCATTGATACAGATGTTATGTTATGAACTATTATTTATTTTCATGGTGTATAAAGAGATAAAATGGAATTTAATATCATAAATTTATTTATCCTAGTTAATTTTTATGTTTCATTTAATGATTCTCCATCATGGGTCTTAAGATTAAATTTTACCAAAGTGGTAATGATTTTATGTTACAATTTAATCATTTATCAATATTTTTTATGATTATGAATTTGATGATAAATATTTTGATCCATCTATCAAGAATCTAATTAAATTTACAATCTTTTATTTATTAATTATATTTTCAAATAATAGTATAATTTTCCAACTCATTGGTAATTAAAATAATTGAGAAAATGTTTTTAAGAAAATTAAACGGTACTTCTCTCTTCATTCAAAAATCCATTTTCTTCTGAAACTGTGTTTCATTATAATTTTTTTTATTATTCTCTTATTTTAAAAATACATACCCATGTTTTACTTTTTACAGAAAAAAACTAAAGGAATATTCATGTTGTTTTCCATAAAATTCATGTTTAGTGTTTACTAAAAATGTAAAAATAATACGTGTTTTAACATGTATGGAATGAATGAAAACATCTCAAAATCATTAATATTTTTTTCATTAAGTATTCCATTATATGTTTTCATGGTTATTTTAAAATTAAAATATTTGAAAAAAATTTATATTTGAAAAAGTATTTTTCAATGTGAAAATGATATTTTGTATAAAAATTATTTCAATTGATCGATCAAAATAATTTTCCATCTAAAATAGAACTCTTTGATGTTACTTATGACTTACTATTAATATTAACCATAGATTCCATTCTAATTATTTCTCTTAATGGATTATATTTATGATGTTGTGATTTTTATAATAAATAGTTCTCTTCCATATGTTATACCAAAATAAAATTATTATTAAACCCTCTCCTTTTTTCTACTGGTTATGTTGTTATGAAATGATGAAATTATTATAAATTGTTTTTCTTTTATACTTGTTATGATATGGTGAATTCTTTTTGAAAACTAATTCATCTGATGGGTAATGATAAGGGAAATGTTTTATGATATTCTATCACATATAAATATGGTTTGTATTATGAGATGTGTGAGGCCTATATATTTATCAAATTCATTCAGTAATGATGGATAACTAATGGGTAAATATGGTATATGTGAACCAGAATAAATCTTTACTATTTTATTAATGAAACTTATTACTTGTTCGCAATGTTATGCATGGACCTGATTAAATGTTCATAATTGCATACATGAAGTAATAATTGTTGTCCCCAATTTTATGTGTGTACCTATAATGCATGTTAATAATGTTATTATTGGACCTATATTTCATTTCCATAATTTTATGTGTGGACCTATTTGCATGTCTATAAGTTTATTCAAGGTCCTTATTTCATTTTGTTAGCTTAATGAGTGAACTTGTAACAATTTCTACATTTTTAGAATCTTATAAGATAATTTCTATTTTATATATCAACTTCTAATTCTAATATTATGCTCCCATGGATGATGTTATTTTTTTCCTTATGATTTACATCTTATAAACTACCTATATTTATTACAAGACTCGTGATTACAACCTTTGATATAAAGGGTATGGTTTTCATATGTTATTATATTGTTCTCATCCCCTTATGTTCATGTCATTCTAACATATCTCCCCTATTTAACATTACTGGGCATCTAAGATCACCCAATCTTTTGTTTCTTTTCCCTTTGTTATGAATAATGGTTTCTTGTATGGTATGCTTGTGAAGAGTACAAAATAATATGATTTTTATGGAAAACATCGAAGATATTTCACCATATTAATAAAATTGTGTACCGTGTTTTCAAAGACACTAAATTATCATGTTCCTCAAGCATGTGTTTTTGTATTGTATCGAATATCAATCTAAAAATATTTAATATCCTTGTAAGATATTTCAAAGTTCTTATTGTTATTTCTGAAAGGATTATTTAATTAACCTTTCGAAACTAGGATGATATAAATTTAGAGATGTACCTAGGGATATTTAAAATGATATGAATAGGTGTATATATATATATAAGTCTATGGATTTTTCATTGTACATTTAAATGTTTTGTAATTTTTGTAAGTGATATAATGACCAATTTTTAAGTAATTACATCTCTATCTGGATACTGCAAGTGAATATAGATCTATCACAGAAGTACCTAGGAATAAAAACATCAAAAAGGAAACATTGTGATAGACATGATCATCACATATTGAAAGACAACAAAACTTGACACACACCTGGTTTGAAACTCATGGGGGATATTCTTTGTAAATTCATACACTTATGATGATCCATCATGAATGATTTATATAAATAATGACTCAAACTTTCCTAGTATAAATCTAATGTTTCATATATTAAAACAAATGTTTCATGATTTATACACCCTATAAGTGATTCAACATTTTTATATGGTTTCTTATGATTATTATTGATTACACTATTCTTTTTGGTTTTAGTCAATGGGTGGAATAGGAAGGAACTGTGTTAATGCTAAATAAAATGGACAATTCAATGATTTAACACATGAGGAAATGAATTTAATAGAATCTATTTTGTATAGCCTCATTGATATTCTTACACCACTTTATCAAGATATGAATCATGATGGACATCAAATTGATAAACTGAGTGAACAACTTTATGATAAGTCCTTCATGAGGAAATACCTTCCTTTTTTTAGTGTTTCATCTGATCTATTTGTCATTGGGGAATGGATTTGTAACATTAGAGAGATTTTATTTATTCTCTAGTATTCAGAGCATGATAATTTAATTTTTTCTATCTACTATTCGGAAGGTCGGGGAGATCAATGGTGGACACTTAATACTAATATGAATAAATAATAATAAATCTACTCTATGAAGTGGGATAAGTATGAATAGACCTTTTTAGTAAATACCTTTCTTGTATTATTTTACAAAAATAGTGAATGAATTCTTCAAGATTAAGCATAATGATGATGAATTTTTTGGTACCTATGATGAAATTTTTATGTGACTTTTGAGGAAATCATTAGGTATTATAACTCATCCCAAAATTACAGTTGAATGATTATTTAGTGACTTGAAACCATTTCTACAAAGCGCGTTGCCTAGAAGGTATTAGGTATGCTATGAATAAATTGTTCAATGTACACTAAAAGTGAAAATTAAAACAAGAAACTCTATTGGTGCTGTTGATAATAAAAATATATGGGTCTATGTAAAATTCAATGACATGTCACCTAGATGAAAGAAATTGTTTCAAAATATTTTCATTACAAAACTATGGAGAATATAACATAGGTGGGTTCCTGGAGGGATCAATAATGTGTCCCATGTTTTGAAATTCTATCCATTGAGAAAATGAATTTAGATGTGATGTGATGAGGTCATTCAAGGAAATTTATACTGAGAGATCTCAAAATAATGTACCACAAACACTTTAGTGTTTCATGTGTAGGGAGTGTTGGAATTATTAAAATTAATACCCAAATACAAGAGATAAAATAGATTTTAAGTCACAATAACCTATGAAGAAAAAAGAAAAAATTAATGATTACGAAATGAAAATGGATTAATAACATCACAATAATTATGGACCACTTATCCTCCCCTCCTTAGTTGCGAATTTTTTTTATTTAGTTCGAATGGTCCTTATGTAAATCACATAATTTATCCTTTAGTGAATATTCTTGTGACTACCTTCTTCTTTAGGGATTCTAGAATAATTAAATCACATTTAATATTATATTTGAATAATGATAAACCAAAGCATCTAATGAACATATTTTGGTATAAGATAAGATATTATATAAAGAATAAAGGGTGAATCAAAATTTGGAAGTGTATATTTATCCATGTAATATTAACATAAAAATTATGGATACACTCACAGGTTTATGAGTTTAACTTTTATCATATGTTTGAAGTTATTGAAACCCATTTTGAGGTTTAATGTGATGGGATTATATCACAATTATGGATATTTAAAGAGACATTTAATATAATACAAACCATTGGTTTTGTATATTTTTTCACACAATACCATTTAACGATGAATGCATTTTAGGGAAATATGATTAAAATTATTGGTAACATTTATGATTTATCATGTCTTTTATGTTCAGATAATTCTGGGTTATTGTGGATCACCTTAGGAAGTCAGTACACTTCATTACTACTAGAGAAGATTTCTCTCTAGACCCCCTACCCGAATATACATTGTAAAATGTATAAGGTTTCATGGAGTTACAAAAATAATTATATTCAATTGGGATATGATTTTACCTAAATATTATAGGGAAGTCATTAAAAAGATCTTGATATAGAGTTGATCATCATAAATGCATGATGAAATCAATCCCTAGAAGACATGATTAGATCTAGTTCAAAGGATTTCAAAGGATTTTTGGGACCACACCTTTCTCTAGTTGAGTTTTCTTAAAAAATATAATTAACTTGAGAATTTATATTTCTTCTTAAAAAACCATATATATGAACTCAAATAAATCATTACTAAGAATGATATTGGGAACTGATCAAGATGATGAGAAGGTAGTGATGGTTTGATTCATTTAGAAAAATGTGAGTACTGTAAAAAGTTTAATGAAATGTTATGATGATAATAATCAACATGATCTTGATTTTGAAATTTGTGAGAAGGCCATGGATTTTTTCAGGAAACAATGATTGAAAAACTAATCCATTGATATATCGATCACATTAAAATAATTAATCATATAAGGACAATAGATTATCATTTGGTGCTTCCACCGAACCTTTCTTTATTTCATGATGTGTTACATGTTTTACTATTGTTAAAGTACATTCCTGATCTATTACGAGTACTGAACTCGGAGGACATTTTGATGGAGAATTAAATTCTGTATGAGGAATTAATGATAGATATTCTAGATCATACAAATAAAATTCTATAATATAAGGCCACTCACATTTTCATTTTTTTGGTAGAAAAACAAACTTTCAGACGAAGATGTATTGGAACATGAGGATAGGATGAGATAGAATTATCTTTATTGTTTGTTTGAGAGTGATGAATTTAAAGAGAAATAAATTATTTTAAGAAGGGAATAATGTAACAACCTTAGTTTTAATGAATTATTATTTTTGAAGATATTAAATTTCATTAATATATTTCATTACATGCAACACCAATTTAAGATTATGTTACATGAAACATCATGTTAAGATTGTGTTACATGCGACACTCAGTCAGGTTGTGTTACACACAACATTGGGTTTTATGAAGACTACAATATATTATTATTATATTTAATCATACACAACCATTATAACATATCCATTAAACTTAGTGAGATGAATAATAATAACTACTTTAAAAATGTTATGTATAATGGTTTTACATAAAAAATATTAATAAAATTGATAATTTTTAATTGTTTTAGAAAATAATTTTTATAAAATAAACTTAATTATTTAAATCATTATGTCAAAATTATCTTATGGTGAGGTTTTGTAATTTTTCTGAAAAGATTCATTTTTGATGAATAGTGAAAAATAATGAATTTTAATTTAAATATTTATTTGAATTTGATTTATATTTAAAATAAATTTATAATTTTATTAGTATAAATTTAAAAATTGTGTAATTAAACATTCATTAATAAAATTTATTTAATTGTATTTAATTTTATATTAAAGTTTGATATAAAGCGTTATAAACTTTTGATATTTTTCTCATTAAACACCATTTTCTTGTCACATCTACGAGGTTAATTTTAAATTCAAATTTTCTAATTATATTAGAGAAAATTGGGAAAATGGATTATCTATTTTTAATTAGAATTATTTATATTATATAATTATGTTAACATAATTTTTTACCACAATGAATAGTGAAAATTGTAAATTTTAATTAACACAGTTAGGTAAAAATGGGTTCATCGGGGGTTAAACAAATAATAAGGGTTAAAATGAGAGATAAAAATGTATAAAAACTATTTTATGGTGATATATAGACCATTAATAATATTATATTCAATAATATTCCATTTTTCCCCTTGGAAAATATGAAAAACACGCGAGCACTCAATTCTTATCAAAAATACCAACTATGTCCTCTCCCCCACTTATAAAAGGCCACAACATGTCCTATCTTATTCATACCTTTATAACCTTTTGGTTTATCCCATACTATCCCAAATGACATACCAACATACATACCCTAATACTAAAATACCTATTTCAGAAGAAAAAAATCCTACCAATGAGGTATTTGGATGAAAACCTAAGAAGGATACCCAAAGAAGAGGTAACGTACATCGATGAGTGTTTTTATTTTATTTCTTCCGATAACTATTTAAATTATTATTATACCATAATGAATTAAGATAATAATTATATTCAATATAATGAGATTTTTTAAAGGTAATGACCTACAACCATATCAACTTCCATTAAATGGATTACAAAATCATTGTTCGTGTGTGCGACAGTCTACCGCCAAACGAACTAATGTCATTCTTTTTTACATTACCACCTATCACATTTGTGTGTAATGATAGATATAATGTATATATATTATTTTTATAACATATTTATTTCTCTCTATTAATTATGTCATATATAACTGTTTTTTCATTCAATAGGGGAAACGATTACATTGATCGTGTTTACGGCAGACGACCGCCTCATGAAGTGATGTGATTTATTTTTCACTTATACATTACAAGGAATATAATAACGATAAATATATATGATATAAATGAAATAATTATTATTTTAATTAATTAGTTATCATTATGAAAAATTTACTATATCATTTTTTTATTACCTTTTAACTCGTTGAAATATGATAACATCATTCATGTACATATGGACTACCACCTTCCCGAAGCGATGTGACTCTTTATTTTCATAACCAAAACACATTGATGATATGTATAAGTATATTTAAATAAATAATACAGTATTAATGATATTATTTTAATTCATTAAATATAATATATTACTTACCACCTGTTTCTAATTACCGTTGAAAAATCAAAATATTAATTATGTGTACATACGGTCTACTGTCATCATGATCGTAACACACTTAATTTATAAAAACCATCTTTTAAAGATTGGCCTAAAAGTAAAATTTATGAATAAATTATATAAATTATTTTATTTTTTTATTTTTGTGATTATAGAACTATGATCAATGTAATGGGAACAAAAATAACAAATCAAAACATATAATAAAAATAATGTTGTTATTACACAAAATGTAATTTCAGCAAAAATGTTTTCATAAAAAGGTAATAAATCGCTATAAGTAAAGTTTATATGGTATGATATAAATAATTATCATTCTTTAATAGATCTATAATAAACATAGGCTTATTATACAGGATTTGTGGATGTGTATAAGGGTAGTCAATACTTAAGGTAAAGTATTTCCATATTAGTTTAATTTTAATTGAGATAAATTCTATATTCACCTCATGTATATTTAATTTGGTGTATATGAATCCAATTAACATATCTTATAATGATTATACGTTAAATTATTTGTACTTTAATATCCATTTTAGGATCTATCTTTCTTTAGGTGTACGGTTCAAAAGTTGCCAAATATTTTAGGGATTTCTGTCTCAATTTTCTTTCATTGAGACATATGTTATGTTATGAACCCATATTCTTTTTTGAGGCACATATACAACCATCTGACATTTAATATCATAAATATATTTATCTTCATTATATTTTAATTTTCATTTAATTATGTTCTTTCTTGGGCCTTAGAATTCATATTTAAAAAAGTGGTTATGATTTTATATTACAATCTCATCGTTTATCAAGATTGTTTATGAATATATTTCCGATGAAAAAATATTATGATCTATAACTGAATATACTCATGATTTGTTTATACTGTAGTTATCCATGATAGTTTCATGTAATAAAACAATTTTTCTCTCTTCAATACATAAAATAATTGGGAAATTCTTTTAATAAAATTAGACTTTATATCTCCCTTTGATTTATAATTTGCTTTGTTTCAAAGATATTTTTTCTAAAAACATTTAATTAATATTTTATTATAATATTATGATATTTAAAATAAAATTTTACATATGTTTAATATTTTACAAAAAAAATATTAAATTTAATCATGATGTTGGTCTCCAAAGAACTTCCTTTTGGATTTTACTACAAATTTTGAAGAAATATTTGTTTTAACGTGTATAGATTGAATGAAAACCTCTAATAATCATGAAATTTATTTTTTATGAAACATAATTTATGTTTTTTAAATTTTATTTTCAAATAAAAATATTTTCAAAATATTTTATTTTTTAAAATTGTTATGCAAACCAGTGATAATATTTTCCCTAAGTGATATTTTAAATGATCAGTGAAAACAATATTTCTATATAAAATGACACCAACTGATGTTATCTAAGACTTACTAAAGATATGATCCGAATATACAATTATTATTCTTTATATAAATGTTTTATGTTAATCATGGCATGATTTTATGAAACCTGTTTCTCTTCCATCGGTTATACCATGATAAATTCTTAGGAAACCCAATACCTTTTCTACAGGTTATGCTATGATGAAATGTTGAAATAATGATACAATTATGAAACCAATATCATTTATATGAGATATGACATGATATAACTTTTATGTACCCCATTTAATTTCATGTGTTATGATATGATGAATGTTTTATGATTTTTGGGAACATATAAATATGTTTTTATTCGTTAGATTGGTGGGACTTATATCTCACTCCAATGCATTGGGTAAATATGTGCAACTCAAGATTAAATATGTTATGAATAAATATGATTTCATGGTCACAATGTAATGTGTGAACCAAATTATATGTTTGGAATGTTATGGGAGAAACTTATTATGTGTTCACAATGTAATACATGGCCCTATCTTTCATGTCTATAATGTTTTGTGCAGACCTGCCTTTCAGGTCCATAATGTTATGAGTAGACCTTTATTTTATTTCCGAACTATTATGCATGGACCATCTAACATATTCATAAGTTTATCTGAGATAATTATTTTATGTCTTTTATTTAATGAGTAATCTTGTCTCCATTTTTCTTTTTTACAATGTTATATGTTAATTTTTATTCCACAAATATATGCTTTATCCCAATGTTATGCTCTCATGCCTCATGTTCACTAATATTCTTATGATTCGTGTATTATGAACTAGTTGTATTTATACCACAACTCAATATTCTGTCCTTTTATATATAGGGAATGATTTTTATTTTTTATTCTCATATTATTATACCCTTATGTTCATTTTATGATTATATATCTTCCTTGTTTACCCTTAATAAGAATATGAGACCACACTTTCTTATGGTTCCTTTCCCATTGTTATGAATGAATGTTTAAGTGGGGGTTGTTTCTAAAGAGTGCTAAAGGGAATGATCTTTGTGGAAGACATTGAGGGTCCTTTACCAAATTAAGAAGATTATATTCCAAATTTCAATAGTTAATTAACAATTAAAGTCATCAAGTGTGTGTTTCTTAAATGTATTTAATATACAACTAAAAAGATTTTATATCCATGAATGACAAACCTAGGTCAATATAAATTAAACATATGATAAATAAGAATTTATTTATGCATGAAATTTTTTATTTTAAATAATTTCACGAGAAATTTATTTGTTGTGTTGCAATATTTTTAAAAAAATTAATTTTTTTTGAACAGAACAACATTTTTTATATTCCAAAAATTTATAAAATGACAATAAATTTTCTAAAAAATTCTAATTTAAATTTAAAACATATTGGATATGAGGCCTCCTTATTAAATTTTAATTGGTCATAAAATATATATGGTTCAAATTCATTTCTTTAACAACTATTAAAAAAATCTATTATTTGAAAAGATGAGCTAGTATCCTCATGTTATTTTTTTTAAAGTGTGATGGATCAAGAAATAAATTCATATTTCCCTCTAAATTACTTTACATATATTGATACTAATGAAGGAAATTCTTCTAAAAACCAAAACCTAATAGATGAAATCTATCTATATAAAACGTTTCAAACCACATAAGATTGTATTTATAATAATTAAACATTATTGTTACCTATAAAAAAATTGGCTTCCAAGATAGAAATGTTACAAAACATTCAACACCCACAATAATGGTATTATTTATACATGTACCATTAGAAAATTTTCACAAAAATATCTATAAGGCCCCAGCCTTAAACCTTACTTAATCTTGAGTTATTACAAGATTACACATTGAGGATCTTTTCGGGTTTAGAGTTTTAGAGAATTAGATCATAAAACTTGCATTACATTCCACATATAAACAAAGTGGTTACATAAAGATAGTATTCTTCATTCCCATCAATGGAAACACATTTAAAATAAAACATGGATTATTTCTTGACACATCCTTGACTCTATCATCTTATCATGTACCTTTACCTTGACCTGTGAAAAACATTTCAAAAACTTGGGATGAGCATAAAAACTCAGTATGGGTTATAAAAAAAACATGGAAAGGAAACATGAGTTCATATATACATAAGAATGAAATCATACTTTACCCATAAAACATAGGCACTTTAACATACCTCATAAAAACATGAATAAATCATATAAATCATAATACGTAAAGGTAACTTGAGGCATTCATAACATTCTTACTTAGGGAGTAACCCTCTTGGTTACGTTTGGAATACCCATCACAGTATATTCCCTAAAATCTCTTCGGAGAAACCTTAACGTTTCACTCCTTCGCGTTACCCAATGCATTGGAGAGCTATAACGGGCTCACCCGCCCTTAGTTTATCACGGAACCACCCGTCTTCATAATAATGCCCAAGAACCATAACATAATCATATCACATAAAACATGCATAAAGGAAACATAACATTTCCACATTTCAATCACGAGATATCAATACAACACATTGATATAATAAAAACATTATGAAAACCATTTTCAATACCAAAGTAAAACATGGTATTTATTTTTCTTTTAAAAAAAAGGTATGGCTTGTAGAGGAAGCCAAAACTCAAATAACGGTTACGACGGCGGAGAAGTCGTTGTCGCCGCATACGTACGACAAAAACATTCCCTTTTGTCGTTTAGTAAACGCTTCGTATAAAAAAGATTCCTTTTGAGTAAACGTAAAAGTCAAAGGGGTTTATACACCGTATAAAAGAAAGTTGTGTATAAAATAAAATATGCCTCAATGAAAGGAGATTGAGACGAAGTCCCATACAAAGATAACTTTTAAAATAAAATAGATACATTATGTGTATTCACTATAAGTACACATAAATAAAGTACAAATACAAGATACGACATAATAATATAATGACATAATTTGAAAGTAGGAGATTAACCCAAAGAATGGAAATTGGGTTAAGAAGTTCCCATACCTCGTATCTGACTTGACCCGACCGTTCTTTAAACTCCTGAATAATAAAATTTAGTTAATCTCTACTTGATTATGAATCTTTTTCAAGTTCATTATTCCTTTTATACCATGTTATGAACATCATGTAATCATTTAAGTTAATAATGTTCATTTTGTCGGTATTTGGTTCTTAAGTCAAAAATAGACTTCTTACACTTACATGTTGTTAATTTGGTCAAAGGTTCATTATATCCAGAATGGTATTCATTATGTAGATATCATATATGTCATATATATCCAGTACATACATTCATTTATAATATTACATCACATTTAGAGGTAAGAAATGAAATGCACCGTTCATGGAGACGGTAAGCCGTACGTACGCATGAACGCTACTTCCATTTCTATTTCATATTTTCTGGAATGGAATCATAATGATATAAAAGTATATTATAATTCCAGTATAACAACATATATAATATCATTAACTTTATCCTTTACACATCCCACATATGGTATTAACGAATCAAATCACTTTTAGGGGGCGGTAGTCCGCACTTCCTAAAATGAAGATATCGTGTTTTACCCATAATGGAAACCATAAAGGTATGCCCGAAATGAAAAAAACAGAAGCTTAAGGAAAACATAAACATATCATATATCATATATAAAAATAGTGACATCATAATGGACACCTTTGAAGGTGTTAAATGAGTATTGAACAATCATCGTTTCGGGAGGCAGAATTTCGCCATCCACGGAAACCTTATGTTCTTTAACCATTTGATGTAGTTGTGTGAGAGTGTAGCTCAAATAAATCTTATAACAACATCCTAGTATATTGAAGATACTGGTGTTGTTACAAAAGAAGTAAATAAAAAGAGTTTAGGGGGTCGGAGAAGCAAAATAAAACAAATGAACATGAGAGAATGAATTACCTTAAAAAGTGTAACTTCTTTTGGTTTGAGCCTAAAGGCTTCCTTTGAAAGGATTCTGCCCAAAGGGAATCCTCTAGGATGAGGAGAGGGATGTGGAGAGAGCAAATGGGCAGGGGTTGGCCGAGCCAATGTCTTCAAGAGTGTGTGAAATGAGGTAGAGGTGGGGGCCTTTTATAAGGGGAGAGGAGGGGCACTTTTGGAAAGTAAAGAAATATAACTTAATTTGAAAATGTGTTTCGGTTTTAAAAGGTCCCACATTGATAGGATTCGTGGATAAGGTGATAAGGGTTCGAAATCCACTCATCCAATTGGTTTTGGACATGTGTAGTTCATAGATATTACATTATCTTTCCATTTTATTTAAATCGTCAAATAATGATGTCATCGCTGCATCATTATTATGTCATAAATAATTAAATTTATTTAATGTCTAAAAATTATAAAAAAAATTACTATAATGTAGGAAATCTTTTTAGCTTTCCAATGACTATTTATAATCAAAATTTTGAATTGTATAACCCCACTTAAAAATTTTTTTCGCAAAACATATTATGTTTGTGTCATTTTCACTTTAACATTTAATAAAAAGTAATTTATGTTATTTCCCAACAAAAGTGGATCCATGGGGTCCCCAAGTTGACCCATGGCTTGTCTTGGTCGGACATGACACAACCAATAAGGTTGGGACATGTGTCTAGGTCATTTCATATTATTAAATCATTATTTATACCTTAAACTACACTAATTACCACTAATCGCGATTAAGAACTTAATAAGTTACTATTCACCAAAAAATTATTTTAATCTCATTGAACCACATTTTACTTCTTAATGATAACCATGTATGTCGGATTTTCAAAATTCAATACACATTAGTGGTAAACTTTCATTTAACTGAAAAATCAGTTTGCTTGATTACCACTTAGTGGTTTCACTATTCATCAAAAATTGAAGTTTTTCAGAAAATTACCAAAAATTCACCCTAAGCTATATTTGATATTCCGAATTCAAAAATGAAGTCTATTTTACAAAATTCAAATCATATAAGTCACATTAATTAATTTAATAATTAATTCCCGCTGCCAGAGCAAATAGCGTGTTTTTACAAAACAATAAGTATCAAAAGATTGACACCAGTTTAAGTCTAATTTCAAAGTGAAATTGATTCCAATGACCACCATTGGATAAAATTGTAAAAATATATTCTAATTTTACTTCAAAACCAATTCAAAACATAATCTAATCATATAAATAAATTAGATTAAAAAGCAGTTTTGATGTAAAATACAACATTTTACACTATTCATAAAAAAATGAACTTTATCAGAAAGGTACCAAAAATTACACAAAGTAAAATTTGATGTCCCGATTCTTAATAAGAGTTTTATTTGGTCCAAAAGAATGTATAAGAGTGATCAAAACTATATTTAATGACGGTTCACCATTAAAAGGTGATAAGTGAACCTTTAGTGAAAATTAGAGTATAAAAGCCTAAAATTGAACTCTTTCCGTATTTTAAGCCTTTATCTTTTATTGGGTAAATGTAAAAACATCTAAAAACATATCTATTCATATTTTAGTTATTTCTATTCATTCCCGCCAGTACAACGACTACTTGTTAACTAACATTTAAAATAATATTATTATATTACTAGTGTGCTACGTAAGTTTCAATGAAACTCATCGTTGTGTATCGGGTACGCTATCGAACATAGCAACCCCTTTTAATTAAAATTCATATTTAATTCTCAAATATTAATAAATATGAAAATTATTTATTCTTTAATTACCTGGGATGTTACATCCTTCCCCCCTTTTGGGAATTGCGTCCTCGCAATTTTATTCACTTATCAAAACAAGTGGGGGTATTTATCCCTCCTAGCATTTTCAGATTCCCATGTTGCCTCTTCAATCATGTGGTTTTTCCACAAAACCTTTACCTGGTGAATCACCTTATTCCGTAACACTTGCTCCCTGTGGTCAAGAATCTGGACCGGTTGTTCCTCATAAGATAGGTTCTCTTCCAGCTGAACTACCTCTGGACTCAAAACATGAGATGGATCTGGCATATACTTTCTCAACATCGAAACGTGGAAAACATTGTGTACCTGAGAGATACTCGGAGGTAAAGCCACTCGGTATGCAACTGATCCAACTCTTTCCAGAATTTCGTATGGTCCAATGAACCTTGGACTCAACTTTCCTTTCACCCACTTCAACCCAGAAAGCTGGAGTTCGACACCGCTTCCCATATAATGCCTGAAATGGTGCCATCTGTATACTAGAATGAAAACTGTTATTATATGAAAACTCAACCAAAGAAAGATGTTGGTCCCAACTTCCCTGATAATCCATAGAACAAGCTCGTAGCATATCCTCCAATGTCTGAATTGTTCGTTCTGACTGTCCATCTGATTGAGGATGAAAAGCTGTACTAAAATTTAATTCAGTACCCAACGACTTCTGAAGGCCTTTCCAAAAGTTAGAAGTAAACCTGGGATCACGATCCGATACAATGGAGAGAGGAACTCCATGTAACCTGACTATCTCTTTAAGATACAAACGGGAAAGTTGATCAAGAGAGAAAGTATCTCGTATAGCAAGGAAATGAGCAGATTTGGTCAAGCGATCAACAATAACCCAGATTGCATTATTACCTCGAGATGTCTTCGGTAATCCAACAACAAAGTCCATGGATATATTCTCCCATTTCCACTCTGGCACTGGTAAAGGCTGAAGCATCCCTTTCGGTAACTGCCGCTCTGCTTTAACCTGTTGAAAAGTCAAACACTTCACAGTAAAATCATCAATGTCTCTTTTCATTCCATCCCACCAGTAATACTCCCGCAGACCTCTGTACATCTTAGTACTTCCAGGATGAAAAAAAAAACAACTCATTCTTCAACTGTGAATCACAAGGAACACATAACCTCTTCACAAACCTCAAAACACAAACACAAACTTATCCAAGAACTCATGGAAAATTTTATTCATAAGGTCCATGAATACAACAGGTGCATTGGTTAACCCCAAAGGCATAACTACAAATCCATATTGGACATATCTAGTACGGAACACAATCTTCGGAACATCTGGTTCTTTTACTTTCAACTGATGGTACCCTGACCTCAAGTCAATCTTCGAAAAATACTGAGCTCCCTGGAGCTGACACCACTTCATTCGATGGCCCAACATCTGCTGAAGTAGTTGCAAAGGATTTCACCACCCCTTTCTGCTTGTAGTCTAACTGCTTCCCATCACTCAAGCTCCTTGTCGGACACTCGTTTGCATAGTGACCCATCTCATTGCACTTATAACATTTCACTAACTGTAAATCAAATTTATTCTTACCTTCACCTTGATCCTTTTCAGTGCAATCACGAGCCTTATGTCCCATCTTACCACATCGGTAGCACTTTCCAGAATTCAGAAGACATTCCCCAGCATGCCTTTTTCCACATTTATCACAAACTGGAAACTTAGTTTTCTTACCATCAGACTTTTTTGAAGAATTCTTACCTTTCTCCTGCCACCTCGGTCTCTTCTTCTGCTGGTTGTTATAGAAAACTTGGTCATCGGCAAACTCCATTTCCACCTTCTCAGCACATCGAACAAGCTTTTCATAACTTTTAAACTCACGAGAAGCTAATGCCCTTCGATACTTTGGCTTTAATCCTGAGTAAAAACGATTGATTTTACTATCAAGGTCCCGGATAAAATTGGGAGCATACCTTGCCAATCGAGTGAACCTTTCTTCATAGGCAGCCACTGAGTCTTCCTCTTGCCTCAATTCCAAGAATTGCTTTTCCATCCTAAGTCGAACAGCCTTAGGAAAATACTTCTCAAGAAACATACCTTTGAATTCATCCCAGTCAAGAGCATCAATCTCATCGGCGTCCCTGATATTTTTAACCATAGACCACCACTGATCTGCTTCACCCTCCAAACGGTAAATAGCAAGACTAACCTTTTGATTGTCTGAACACCCCATGACATCAAAAATATTCTACAGTGCTTTAATCCACCCTTCAGCTTGCACAGGGTCAGATGATCCTCTGAATGATGGTGGATGTTGCCTCATGAAATGTTCCACCACTGACATGTACCTCTGCGGTTGTTCTGGCTGATCTCGTGCATGGATACCACCACCATTTATAGCCTGAGTCAACTGTGCCATCACTGCAACAAACTGTTCAGTTCCGATTCCGACCATCTCAGGTTGCTGATTTGGAATGTTATCTACCTCCTGATGTCGTCCCAACATAGCTGCTTTGTTTCCTCTGCGGAAAACCATTCTGAACACAGAAATATCTTAGGCGAAGCAACATGGTAATCCGTAAATGCTATATCATTTCGAAAAAGAAAAAAAATATTTTTGGATAATCATTTAATAGAATTCTAACTCCTAAAGTTATCTAAACCGACCTCTGATACCAACTATAAGGCCCCAGCCTTAAACCTTACTTAATCTTGAGTTATTACAAGATTACACATTGAGGATCTTTTCGGGTTTAGAGTTTTAGAGAATTAGATCATAAAACTTGCATTACATTCCACATATAAACAAAGTGGTTACATAAAGATAGTATTCTTCATTCCCATCAATGGAAACACATTTAAAATAAAACATGGATTATTTCTTGACACATCCTTGACTCTATCATCTTATCATGTACCTTTACCTTGACCTGTGAAAAACATTTCAAAAACTTGGGATGAGCATAAAAACTCAGTATGGGTTATAAAAAAAACATGGAAAGGAAACATGAGTTCATATATACATAAGAATGAAATCATACTTTACCCATAAAACATAGGCACTTTAACATACCTCATAAAAACATGAATAAATCATATAAATCATAATACGTAAAGGTAACTTGAGGCATTCATAACATTCTTACTTAGGGAGTAACCCTCTTGGTTACGTTTGGAATACCCATCACAGTATATTCCCTAAAATCTCTTCGGAGAAACCTTAACGTTTCACTCCTTCGCGTTACCCAATGCATTGGAGAGCTATAACGGGCTCACCCGCCCTTAGTTTATCACGGAACCACCCGTCTTCATAATAATGCCCAAGAACCATAACATAATCATATCACATAAAACATGCATAAAGGAAACATAACATTTCCACATTTCAATCACGAGATATCAATACAACACATTGATATAATAAAAACATTATGAAAACCATTTTCAATACCAAAGTAAAACATGGTATTTATTTTTCTTTTAAAAAAAAAGGTATGGCTTGTAGAGGAAGCCAAAACTCAAATAACGGTTACGACGGCGGAGAAGTCGTTGTCGCCGCATACGTACGACAAAAACATTCCCTTTTGTCGTTTAGTAAACGCTTCGTATAAAAAAGATTCCTTTTGAGTAAACGTAAAAGTCAAAGGGGTTTATACACCGTATAAAAGAAAGTTGTGTATAAAATAAAATATGCCTCAATGAAAGGAGATTGAGACGAAGTCCCATACAAAGATAATTTTTAAAATAAAATAGATACATTATGTGTATTCACTATAAGTACACATAAATAAAGTACAAATACAAGATACGACATAATAATATAATGACATAATTTGAAAGTAGGAGATTAACCCAAAGAATGGAAATTGGGTTAAGAAGTTCCCATACCTCGTATCTGACTTGACCCGACCGTTCTTTAAACTCCTGAATAATAAAATTTTGTTAATCTCTACTTGATTATGAATCTTTTTCAAGTTCATTATTCCTTTTATACCATGTTATGAACATCATGTAATCATTTAAGTTAATAATGTTCATTTTGTCGGTATTTGGTTCTTAAGTCAAAAATAGACTTCTTACACTTACATGTTGTTAATTTGGTCAAAGGTTCATTATATCCAGAATGGTATTCATTATGTAGATATCATATATGTCATATATATCCAGTACATACATTCATTTATAATATTACATCACATTTAGAGGTAAGAAATGAAATGCACCGTTCATGGAGACGGTAAGCCGTACGTACGCATGAACGCTACTTCCATTTCTATTTCATATTTTCTGGAATGGAATCATAATGATATAAAAGTATATTATAATTCCAGTATAACAACATATATAATATCATTAACTTTATCCTTTACACATCCCACATATGGTATTAACGAATCAAATCACTTTTAGGGGGCGGTAGTCCGCACTTCCTAAAATGAAGATATCGTGTTTTACCCATAATGGAAACCATAAAGGTATGCCCGAAATGAAAAAAACAGAAGCTTAAGGAAAACATAAACATATCATATATCATATATAAAAATAGTGACATCATAATGGACACCTTTGAAGGTGTTAAATGAGTATTGAACAATCATCGTTTCGGGAGGCAGAATTTCGCCATCCACGGAAACCTTATGTTCTTTAACCATTTGATGTAGTTGTGTGATAGTGTAGCTCAAATAAATCTTATAACAACATCCTAGTATATTGAAGATACTGGTGTTGTTACAAAAGAAGTAAATAAAAAGAGTTTAGGGGGTCGGAGAAGCAAAATAAAACAAATGAACATGAGAGAATGAATTACCTTAAAAAGTGTAACTTCTTTTGGTTTGAGCCTAAAGGCTTCCTTTGAAAGGATTCTGCCCAAAGGGAATCCTCTAGGATGAGGAGAGGGATGTGGAGAGAGCAAATGGGCAGGGGTTGGCCGATCCAATGTCTTCAAGAGTGTGTGAAATGAGGTAGAGGTGGGGGCCTTTTATAAGGGGAGAGGAGGGGCACTTTTGGAAAGTAAAGAAATATAACTTAATTTGAAAATGTGTTTCGGTTTTAAAAGGTCCCACATTGATAGGATTCGTGGATAAGGTGATAAGGGTTCGCAATCCACTCATCCAATTGGTTTTGGACATGTGTAGTTCATAGATATTACATTATCTTTCCATTTTATTTAAATCGTCAAATAATGATGTCATCGCTGCATCATTATTATGTCATAAATAATTAAATTTATTTAATGTCTAAAAATTATAAAAAAAATTACTATGATGTAGGAAATCTTTTTAGCTTTCCAATGACTATTTATAATCAAAATTTGGACTTGTATAACCCCACTTAAAAATTGTTTTCGCAAAACATATTATGTTTGTGTCATTTTCACTTTAACATTTAATAAAAAGTAATTTATGTTATTTCCCAACAAAAGTGGATCCATGGGGTCCCCAAGTTGACCCATGGCTTTTTTTGGTCGGCCATGACACAACCAATAAGGTTGGGACATGTGTCTAGGTCATTTCATATTATTAAATCATTATTTATACCTTAAACTACACTAATTACCACTAATCGCGATTAAGAACTTAATAAGTTACTATTCACCAAAAAATTATTTTAATCTCATTGAACCACATTTTACTTCTTAATGATAACCATGTATGTCGGATTTTCAAAATTCAATACACATTAGTGGTAAACTTTCATTTAACTGAAAAATCAGTTTGCTTGATTACCACTTAGTGGTTTCACTATTCATCAAAAATTGAAGTTTTTCAGAAAATTACCAAAAATTCACCCTAAGCTATATTTGATATTCCGAATTCAAAAACGAAGTCTATTTTACAAAATTCAAATCATATAAGTCACATTAATTAATTTAATAATTAATTCCCGCTGCCAGAGCAAATAGCGTGTTTTTACAAAACAATAAGTATCAAAAGATTGACACCAGTTTAAGTCTAATTTCAAAGTGAAATTGATTCCAATGACCACCATTGGATAAAATTGTAAAAATATATTCTAATTTTACTTCAAAACCAATTCAAAACATAATCTAATCATATAAATAAATTAGATTAAAAAGCAGTTTTGATGTAAAATACAACATTTTACACTATTCATAAAAAAATGAACTTTATCAGAAAGGTACCAAAAATTACACAAAGTAAAATTTGATGTCCCGATTCTTAATAAGAGTTTTATTTGGTCCAAAAGAATGTATAAGAGTGATCAAAACTATATTTAATGACGGTTCACCATTAAAAGGTGATAAGTGAACCTTTAGTGAAAATTAGAGTATAAAAGCCTAAAATTGAACTCTTTCCGTATTTTAAGCCTTTATCTTTTATTGGGTAAATGTAAAAACATCTAAAAACATATCTATTCATATTTTAGTTATTTCTATTCATTCCCGCCAGTACAACGACTACTTGTTAACTAACATTTAAAATAATATTATTATATTACTAGTGTGCTACGTAAGTTTCAAAGAAACTCATCGTTGTGTATCGGGTACGCTATCGAACATAGCAACCCCTTTTAATTAAAATTCATATTTAATTCTCAAATATTAATAAATATGAAAATTATTTATTCTTTAATTACCTGGGATGTTACAATATCAACTCATGTTGTCATAGAAAAATTATTCTATACTTTCTTTATCAATATTTTTCAGAAAAACTAACAATTTAGATTTTGAAAAAGTAGTTAAATTTAGAAAATTTATTTACTAATTTAAATTTATTTATATTTACTTGTTAATTTAATATATTTTGTTTAAAATTTTTAGTTATTATTATAAAATTAATATTTATAAATTTTTAATATATTTAATTTTTATTTAATTTTTATTTTTATAAACTTTTTTATATTATTATTTTTTTAACAAAGTTTTAAAATATTTTTATTAATCAATTAGAATCTATTTCTAATGTAAAATTTTTTTATTACTCTAGTATAAATTATTATTAATAATATTTCAATAATAATTTTATTTACCAATCTAAATATATAAATAACATAAAATTGTTAACTACTCTACTATTATATTTCATGAGGTTTTATATGACACTAATTATTAATAATTCACCAAAAAAATTTATTTACAAATTATAAATTTTATATATTAGAGGAAACTAATTTAAATAAATTTTAAGTAATTTAAAATAACAATAAATATATTATAGTAATATTATAATTTTTAAGATTGATTTAACAGAACAATATTTATTAAATATATTTTTTATTTTTTTTAATCAATTAATTTTCATTTCATTATTATATAAAATATTTTTTAATAGTATTATTTTAATAATAAATGAATATAAGTAATTTAAAAAAATTATTATTCTTTTCTATTAAATTTTAGGGTTTTTATTAAATAATTATTCAAATAATTTTCATTATTTTTTTACTTTATAATTATAAAGTTGATTTAATAGAAATAATTTTTTAATTTTTATTAATTATATAAATTAATAAATTGTAACTGAAAAGAATAATATTATTTATGAAGTAAAATATTAAATTTATATGAATTTATTAATTTTTTTATTTTTATTGATTAATTATTTTCTATGAATTCAATATAATTATTTGTTCTTCGCTTATAATTTATTTGATAGGAATGCGTTAATATGACCCATAGCTTGAAATTTTTTTAATTATTACAATATTTTCCACCTATTTTAATAAATTTAATTAATTAAAACTAATACCTAAAAATTATTATTATTAATTAATATTATATTAAATTCTTTGAAGTGTTTATTATTTTTTAAATTGTAGATATTGTAAATAATTTAATATTAATAATATTAAAACACATCAATATTTATTTATTTTATTATAAATAATTTGTTATTAATAATTTATAATTTATTTTTATAAATATTATAATATAAAAGTAATTTATAATGTTTTTATTATTCAGTTCCATTATATTTTTTAGTAATTTTTTTACTACTTTTATATAATTTTTCATATTTTTTTAACAATAATTATTATTTAAGAGAAAGAATTATTTTGATTATTTTTTACTAAAATTTAATAAATGTACATTATAATAATAATATCATTTTGTAAAAAAATATTAATTTAATAATAATTACAAAATGGTTATTATTCATTATATTTATCTATTATTACTTTTATATTAAAAATAGTAATAAATTAGAAAATAAACAATATTTTAATTAAATTAAAAATAATATAATGAATAAATAAAATTATTTTATTCTAATTAAAAAAAATATTAATATTTTATTAATGTACTGTTAGTGAACAAATACAAATGAATTATATTTTATAAATTATATTTATGTTTTTTTATTTATGTATTATGAACCCTAATTAATTAACCAAAAATTGAAAATTAATTAAATTATTATTATTATAAAAAGAAAAAAAAGAAAACAAATAAAAAATGTTAATAATAAATTATGAAAATAAATTTTTAGGATATTCCTCCATGATTTAATAAATGATACTATATTTAACCCCCGATTGGAAAATCTGGATCACATGAGCTATTAAAGACTTTTTCTGAGAGAAAATGAAAAAATAAAAATAAAAAGTGGAGAACAATTAATAATAATAATAAGAATAAATTAATATTGAAAAAGGTTATATTAAAAGTTATTAAGAAATATAATCTAATTATTCAAGTGGTCAATAGACATAAGAAGAAAAGAGTGTCATAGAGTAAGGGGTTCTTTCCAAATTTAATATTTTTTAGGTTTTTTTCATTATTTTTCTATCACCCTTTCAATATTTTATATTATAATATTTTATTGAATTTTGGGATTTATTCCTTTTATTTTTTATATATTAATTATTTTCATAGAACTCATATATATTCATATTTTATACCTTATATTTTTAAAAGAGATTCTTCTCTCAATCGCTTTTCATTGAGGAATGTTCTATGTTATCCCCTTATCTTCTTTTATATGGTTTATATTGTACTTGTTGTCATATTTAACCATAATTTACTTTTTATCCACGGTTTTTACAATTATAATACACATTCTTACTTTTTTTCCTTTGATTTTTATATTATCCATTACTAATAATAAAAATAAAAAAAAAATCTTTTTCTCACTTTTCATTGGATCTTTCTATTCCATGTTAATGTTTTAATCTGATAGGGGTTTAATATATCCTTTCTACTTTTTTTTATTCTTTTTCCAAATTTTAATTGATTTTATTATTTATACATTATATGATGTTAATACCCTATATTTCATAATTTACATTGAAGTGTTTTTACATATAGATTTATACTATTTATTTGACTGTAAAAATCATGAAAATTCATAAACCAATTATTTCAATAGTGATTCTAATTGATTACTTAACAATTTTAAAGAAATATTTTCCTTGGGGAACATAAACTATCATTTTATTATTGATTGTTTTACTGTGAAGAATAAATTATTGTTATTAAGCATTTGGAGAGACTTATTATTATATAACCCCTCGAGGCAATAGAATCACTCTTATAGAAAACTGGCATTGGGTTGTGGGAGTTTCGTAAACCTTTATTTATCATGTCATAGTACAAGCCCTTGATGATATAGTTGTGATTTCTAACATTATGAATTCTATCATTATGATATCCATTATTCCTTTTCCATGTGATTATTTATTTCTATTGTAATTTCATCTATGGTTATGTTAAACTTATTTTCTCATTTATATTGACTTTATGTAATGACATCATTCTTTTATATTATTGTATGTTATACTTATTCCATGTCAGATTCTTTTTTCGGATACCCCTTTCCAAACTTCTGTGAATATAATTTATATTGTCTTCCCCATTTTCATAGGAAACCTAAAATAATGTTATATTTAAAGAGAGGACAATCAACTGTGGAATTATAAAATTTCATCTATTTCTAAAACATAACTTTTGTTCCTAATTTAATGTAACAATAAAGTACATATAAAGTCTCCTCAAACTACTAAAATTCAAATAATATGTATTATTATTTATGTATTCTGTTACTAATTTTATAAATAAACATTTTCTATTGTATACTAGAGTTAGAAGAACCTATCTAAAGAAAATAACATTACGGTAAACCCTTTGGAAATTTTAGAAATTCATTTAGAATTGGGATAATATTTTATATTTATTTGTAATAAATTCATAGTAATTATATTCATTGATTAATAATTCAATCTATTATTCTTGAATAAATCAATATATGTCATTATTCATAAATGGGGTCTAATGGATGAAATAAAAACTATCTTAATGAAAGTTATATGTGTAGGAATATCCTTAAAAATTAAACTAATGATTCTGGTATTAGAGTAGTGAAAATTATAATTATATTAGGTTAGTTTACTAAATTTATGAAAATATAATTTTTTTATGAAAAAAATGATTCATATCTAGCACTTCATGGAATAACAAATATATTATCACCAAAACAATGGAATGTGTTTCTAGAGAATATATTCATAGTATTGGTATGTAATAGAAGGGGTAAGTTTTTCATAGTTTTGATGTGTCTATGTAGAGATTTTTATCATTTTATGTATCATCCCAATATTATCAATGAAAACAATATGTTTGATAGTGTGCAAGATACATCACATCGAGGTTAAATGAACAATGAAATATGATTTTAATTTGAACATTATAATCATGATTTTATATTAGAAGGTTTGAATATGAATAATTAATTTATTAAATAAATATAATTTTTCAACTTAGTATGGATTCTTTTGTATTTTCAAAGAAAACAATCATTGAATATTTTATTAAATTCAATTTTTTCGTTAAAAAATAAATTTTCATTAAAAACAGGGTTTCTTTCCTTTTATGAGAATATATTTTAGAGCTAATACGATCAAAATTTAAAATTTTATTTTCAATTATTTAATCCGATCCAATTTATCAATTTGAGCTATGTTACATCAATTTTTTTATTTTTTTGGAATTTTTTGAATAGTTGTGAAAATTGCATAATTCTTGAAATTTAATAGTATTTTAAATATTCTGTATTTTAGGAATATCATTTATAGTATTGATCCAATTTTTGTGATTTGGTATTTTTAGGATTCCTATATTCTTGGTATCTGACTTCACCTTTAAGATATAGATACATTTCATAGAAAACTATCACAAAAAAACCAATATAGTGGAGAAATTTAGATGGAAGAATGAATGGACCCCACATCAGTAATTGGGGAATATCTTTGTTTAGGGACATCAAAATGAATTTATTGTAGATGTACCAGAAAAATTACTTCTCTCCACATTCGCTAATTATATTTATTAAAGAAATATACTCATTAAAGAATCCATTTAATGCACCAAAGTGTAGAGAGTTGAGATGTTTCCTCGACCAGAAAAAGAAGTCTTCAGTAATTTGAGTATAAAAATTTTCAACTATCCAAATAAACGGAGTTTTTGGGGGATGATAAAAAAATGTTTGGGTAAAACCATTTATGATGAAAACATCACGATAATCATACATTTACTATCATAATAAAACTCATAATTTCGATTCAATGAATCTAGAGGAAACTTTTTACACCTCTCAACCCAATATATATGAGTGTCCACTTACATTAATTATTGTTAAAGAAAGTGAAAGTTGGGTTGTCCTATAATATTAGAGATCTGAATAGTGTTTTATTTTCTCTTTCAATTTTTTAGTTTGATAAGGCTCTCTTTTTCCCCTTTCAAATCTCTTACCCTTCAAATGGAGGGGTAAAACATTTTTCTGATCGGGGATGGGGGAGTTTTACTTTTTTAATGTCAGATTCTTATGATATAATTTGATACTCTATGTTTCTATTTAATTATTTATATTTTTAGTGGTGTCCAATTCTTTCAATGAGATTGTATTTTGAGTTTTTTCATTTATTGTTTATATATTTTTTTGACGAACATTAAACACCCTCTACATAGTTTGTCTCGATCGAGGATATTTTTTAACGTGGTGTGTGCCTAGAGATCATTTCCAAATGTGTGGAAGAAGAAAACATTTTCTATATTTCTAAGTAATACAAATTCACGATTATAAAATTCCTTATTCATATTCAAATGATTTATCATTTTTTATGCGAATATTATTGGTTTATATTTCTTCTTCAAACCATAGCTAATTGATAACTCAAAAGAATAGTCTTTAACATTACATTTAGTAGGAAGAGAGGGGGAATGATCTTTAAGAATATGATGACATTTCAAAAGGTGATCCTTCATTGACCCCATCACTCTCTTCATCCACTTTTGTTCAAAATTTATTTTTATGTTCTTTATTTATTTTGAAACTTAAACAATTTAAAAGCAACCTTTATGAATTTCACAAATTTATTTGAAATCATTATTATTATACTCTCATCTCTGGAGATAACTTTGATTTACCACTGTAATACATTATAACTTATGAAATATTTGTTTTTGTTACACCGATGATTGGAATGTGTCATAATACAAAAATCAATATTTTGAATTTATATAAATTTTAGTTTATAAAAATAATATTATTTTTAAAATTATCGTAACAATATTATCTTAGGTCTAAATTGTTTTATTTTTTTGAAATGTTTTATTTTCCTTGTAAATATTGAAAAATACATATTTTTTGTGAAACCAAAAGTTTTTTGAACCCCTTTTCATATTTAATTTTATTTTAAAATTATTTCAAATAACCATTTTCTCTATTAAATTTAGAATATTTTAATTATGTTTATTGATATCAATTTTATAATTTATTTATGTATAAAAACAATTTTTTCAAAAGAAAATCGGCAATCTTAAGAGAAACTGTAATATTTTCTATGAAGCATAATTCATTACATTTTGGTAAATTATTTTATAATTAATTTCTATCACTTATGGGAATTTGATTTCTTTAAATAGATTTAATTTTGTGATTAAAACTAAAAATGAATCATGTGGTCACTTTTTTATTTTTCTAAAGAAATTAAATATTTACTTAGTCGTAAAAAACATTGTTTTATGAAATATGGTATCTTTTATGATATCATAAAGTCATAGACAAAATATAACAATTTATAAATCTTTTTAAATTACTAAATAATAATAAAATAAATTTTTTATCATCCATAATTAGTTGAAATCAAAGAGATTATAATTTATGTTGTAATAAAAAAGAAAATCATTTTCATTGATGACTTAGAGCCTGCACAACACTAGAAAGGTCATTTTTTGTATCCTAAAAATAATAATTGGGATTATATAAGTCATTTAAAGAATTTTATATTAACTTTTTTTTAATTATTAATTTTTTTTAAAAACTAATTTTATTGTTATATTACAAGTGACTTATCCAAATTCTTGTGTAGTAGTTGTGAAATGCCATCAAAGTCAAAATAACACATTAAACATGTTTTAGGATATATATATATGAGTTAAATTAAATATTGTAAGAATATAAATGTAAAATATGACTATAATAAACTTATTTTTATAATATATATTTATTTACAACGTTTTGGGTCAACTTGGGTGAGATTATTATCATTATAGTCTGTTGTTTAATAAAAAGTCAAACATGCCACACTCTTGTTTTTAATAAGTGTCATATTTTTAATATGGTATTATTCTATGGATTTTTTGACTATAAATATTAATTTAAAATATAAAATATTTATCTTCATAATTTTAATTTGTTTTTATTTGTTAGTAAATAAATTTTTTTTTAAAATATTGCACAATATTGATACAATAATTATATAGTTAATTGAAAATAAAATAAATGATATTAATAATATGAAAATAAATATACATAGAGATGATTGATATGATAAAATAATTTTATAGATTTCTTGGACACGTTACAGATTTAATGAAATAATTTAAACTAACTATAAGTGTTACATTTATATTATTAAAGCAATGTAATGAATAGTTTATAAAATTGACATTGTGGATATTTTAGAATAAATAATATTTATTTAATGAAATAAATCTACTTACTATTTTTATATTCATCCAAATTATTAGCATAAGTTTTAAAATTTAATCTATGATCCATTTATATGTCTTTTTTAGTAACTATATTAACCCCCAATGTGTAAAAATCCATGTTGGCATGGTAAGGTGTAAGGGGTTAAATAAAAGAAAAAAGAAAAAAATAAGTCTATAAATTTAGTGGAATAAACTACTTTATATTGTATGATATTATTTATACCCATAACAATATTACCTTTTAAATAAATCTCTTTGTTTCCATTTGTAATTGAGCTTTCATTTTAATTAATTTATTATTTTGAGAAATATCAAGATTGACCCTTCCTCTCTATTATTAAAGGGAACCTCTTATTTTCTTTTTATCCCAATTAAAAAATGGTTTTGACAATACCAAACCAAATTATATCCTATAATCTATTCCCACATTCAATAGTTTTTTAGGCATAATACTAGCCTTATAGAGATCAAGGTGTTATGAGAAAGGGGGTTTTCCAAATAAGTGGTATAGTATTCCACTACACACATTAGTTTTTTCTTATTTCTCCACATTAAGATCATATTAAACCATGATAAAATTGAAAATCATGTATCCATTATATATTTATATTTTATTATGTTTCTATCATGACTCATATTCATATTATCTTCCAGAAAATAGGTAAATAATTAATTCTTCATGTGTACGACCGACTACTCCCTCACGAACCGATGTGATTCATTTTCCATCACCGCCTCTCAATAATGGTTATAATGATGGAATAAATGTTTATATATGAAAATAATTAAACATTTACATGTTTTTTATGATAATATATCACTTACATCCTTAATTTTCCATGACCAAAATAACAATAATGTTGTTTGTGCATACGTGTGGACTACCACTTTCATGAAGTAATGTGTTGTGTTTTTCATCACCACATCACATGGATGAAATTTATAAGTATATTTATAGTAATAATATTATATATGTTATTATTATAAACATTTAAATATAAAATAGTTCTTATCATTTTTTCATGATGATCATTGAAAAATAGAAAAGTTACTATGTGTACGTATGACCTACCGTCTCCATAACTATAGCATAGTTCATTTTTCATAACAATATGTGATGGTTAAATTTATAATTATAATTAGTAATTAAATATGACATTTATTTATTTATTATTATTATTTATATGATATAATAATTACAACTTTCTTCATATTAAAAAAACTAAATACATTTTGTATTTATATACCGAATATCATGAAAATATTTGATGGGAACATAAATGATTAATTAATTGTATAAAACATGGTAATAAATGATATAAAAGGAATAATAAACATAAAAAGTTTCTTTGGAAATTATAAAAAAACATAATTTTATTATTTATGACGTTAAGGGAAATAAATTACAAATCTAACTCTTGTTAAAGGACATTCTTATAAAAATACTTTTAAAGTTACTCTTCAATTTTTTTTAAATTGTAAATGAAATATTTTTTTAACTTATACATCATGAAATGGGATTTACCAAATTAATGATTTCATAATTCATTTAGTATTCCTTTATAATTTTATATGTTAATTTTCAAAGAAAATGTTTTCCATTATATTTTCATAGTTTTTCAAAAAAAAATTGATTTAAAAATGAAAATGTTATTTATTTTAAGAATATTTATTGATGCAATCATTCGTGTTTTATGATTATGATATGGTTCTTGGGATTTGTTTATAATGATGGTTTATTAAGTTATAAAATAATGGTGTATGGTTCAATGATAAACCAAGGATGGGTGGTTATATTATTAACTAATGACAATTGGTTCCATGATAAACCATGGATGGGTGGTTATGTTAAAACCACCAATGCATTGGGTACTCTCGTGATAGAAGTTCAGCATTCTAGTTATTTCATTTTTAAGCATGATATTGAAAAATTATTCCCCATGATACATGTTAAAATTTTATATTATTATTAATTTTTGTCATTGAAACCATTTTATTTTAAAAAATAGGATAATGATATTCTTGAAAAGTTGTGTCCTTTTTGGGGTAATAAGATATGTTTTACTACACAATTTGTTTTCATTATTTCATATCCCTTTTTGATATTTCTCTTCTCATACCATGTATTAAATTTAATTTTATAGTGTTAAATGGGTATTAGGTAGAAGGATTAGATCATTGGGGAAATTATGAAGATAATTCATGAATAAAAAATGATTTATTTAAAATGTTTGGTTTGGTGAAAATAATGGAAACTATGTATATGTTTCCACTTGAAATATATGAGTTTAACATGTAAGAGTTAATAATAATTCAATATAACTATAAAAAAAATTTATTTGTGAATATAATAATATAAGTTATAGTTTAAAATCACTAGAATATGTAATGGTTATATATGGGACCTTACATTTGGTATCAAAGTAGGGCTTATATAATTTTGATATTAAAAATTTTTAAGGATAGGTTATCTTATGAGATATGGATATCATAATGGGTTTATAATTTTATGGTTGATCATAATTTTAATGTCTTATAAACACCATTTAGGATTTATGTAATAAAATATTATGGTGACTAATGATACTTTCAGGGAAATTTATTTTTGAGAAAATTATGGATTATTACATTTTGGGATGCAAAATAAAAATTATGAAAAAACCATTGAGGCTAAACCATTTATTGAATGTTTAATATATAATGATTATTTTGATAATTTAATCATAATTTTCAGTAATGTTAAAACACTATTATAGATTTAGAAAAGTAATTTTTTTATGTTGTGTGACAACCCATCATGTCTGGAAAAGCTGCAGGGATTAAATGCAAAACCAAAAGAAGAGAAGGTACCATCACCTACCACAGACCTATGGGATGTCCTAGTTAGTATGAAACGGTTTTTATTTAAATTTTTTAATGGATAAAAACTATGTTCATTTTTTGAATTCTTGTTTTATCAAGTAAATAACCATGGGATTATAAATTGATTTGGTGTTGAGTGATTAACATTATTTTGAAAGAATTTCACTACTTTGGAATCCTTATATTATTAAGGTAAATAAAATACCATAGAATTTTCATTATAGAAGAAAGGATGAATTATATTTTAGATGTATATAAGATTATAATGGGGCATTATGGTTATTTAAGTGATTTATACAAATGAGTATCATATCTTTAAGATTATGTGATCAGGGAAATTCTGTTTTTTTATGATAATTTAATAGTTATTGATGTCAATTTGAAAGAAAAATATTATTTTTTAATGGAAAATTATAATAGAAAATCTTTTTAAATATGGGGTTTGAATATTATTCTAGAATATTTTGAAGAATTTAAAGTATATCTACTGTTGAATGACCTCTGTTTAACCGTATGTGTTAATGATGAATTTTGGAGATTAAAGTAGATTTATTAATATAATTTTTTTTATTTTAGGTGAATTATTTTATCATATACTAACCAATTTTTTTGGATAATTACTAAAGACGTGAGGAATATATAGTAATTCACTTGATAATTTTTTGATCTAAATATGTTGATTATAGTTCTTAAGACATGTGAAATTCATCTTGAATATCATTATCTAAGGAAAAAATAATAATTCTATAATCTCAATTTATTCAATAATGAAAATATAATTTTTATGTAAGTATATTTCTATACATTCTTACACTAGGCTGTAAAATAATTCATCCACTGCAGAAAAATGGTCTTGAAATAAAAAAATGATATTCATTTAGATTTCTTATTATGAAATCAATAGCCTTTTCACCCATCACATATTTACGGTTTTGGGATAGTTAAATTTTCCATGATCTTGTTATCTATCACTCTCACTTAGATATTGAGAGTTGTTATTCTCTTCAATTTTAATTTTTTCAACATGTAAAACTAGTATGTGTTATCCGAAATGTCCTTAATAATTACTTTTGTCTCTTATATAGTGAAAATATTTAATAATCTTTTATACAATATGGGTATTCAAATAAAGTATTTTTAAAATAAAAAATATGGTTAAAAATATAGAGTTAAAATTTAAACGATGAAATTTACAAAAGTATAGAAGAATGTAACATTTTTTAATTTTAAAAGAAAACACTATGTTAGATATCATATAAGATACGCCACATTAGGCATAACTAAACAATTAAACATTATTTATATGTGACCCTAATAACATGGATGTTAAAATTAAAAGTCAAGAATAGAAAAATATAATTTATTAAATAAATATAATGGTCTAACTCAATATGAATTTATTGGAGTGTGCTTATAAAATAATCACACAATGTTTTAGTAAATTTATTTTAGTCTTTAAAATATGTTATCTTCAAAAATGGGTTTCTTGTCTTCCTTGAATGAATATTATAATCAATTTTTGGAAATTATATAAAAATTATTTTATAAAATTAGAATAATTTTTGATACCAAAATACCAAAATTATATTATGGTTAATTTCTAATTTTTTTCTAAATGGATCGATTTTTCAAATGAATAGTGAAAAATGTAAAATTTAATTAAAAAAGTTTTTTTGTTTCATCTATTTTGAAGATTAATTTCATTTTAAAATTTACTGACAGAGAAATTATTAATGTTATATTATTACTAATTCAATTAGTATTATTTTAATAAATTTAATAATTTAATTTTTTATGAATTATTTTTTTAATAGAAATAGCCATTTTTATAAATACTATAATATTTTTCAAAAAAAATTATTTTCATATATTTGTTCATTTATTTTGAAATTTATTTATATAAAATATATGAATTTAATAAATAAAAAATTAATTTATTCTTTTAATCCATAAATCTATTTTTATCATGGTGTAAAATCACATCCTTTTCTGAAGTTATCTTAAGCACACTTATAATAACTTTTTTTTACTTAAGTACCATTGATGGGAGTTATATATTGGGGTTCATTTGGCCGAAGTCGAAGAAAATATTGGATAAAAGATGATGGTCATGGTTAGTGCACAGTTTGTACAAACCGTGTGGCTGCCTAGGAGAAACCATGGCTCTCGAGTCTTTTGAGGCATTATCTTCTGCACAATTAAAGAACAGTTTGAGATGATGTGAAAGGTCTCCATGCATAGTGTCCCCTTTATGTAGTGGTTAATTAAAGATTATTGCATGGTTTGTCTAATAGTGTGACTTAACTATACATGTTCCAACTGTGATATCCTAAAATGTTGGATCTCACTCATTTTCAACTTCTAATGACCAGATTTACTTCCAATGCCTCAGTAACATGTGATTTTTCTTTCCATAGGGTAAGGAAAAGTTGTATCATTGACATGTAGGGATTACAAGGCCATTCGAACTCCGTTATTCGATATTGAGAGCCTGAATCGATCATCTGCTATCCACCTAGTAAGTGAATATCATTCCTATGTTTGTTCTGTTCATTCTTCTCTATCTCCTTCATCTGTTAGTGTATAATATCCTCTATTATTTATATATAGATATATGTGGTGAGTCCATGATCTAAAATTATATATATATATATATATATATATGTTGGTTAATTATATCTTGATATTGTTTTCTTTATTTTGGGATTTAGATCTGGAACTCGTATCTATGTCAATGTGCTGCTCGAATTTTTGGAATTTCCATTGAGTAGACATCTATGAAAATAAATAGTTTAGTGGTATAATATAATTCTCATAGTCATGGATTTGATATGTATATGAATAATTAATGAATCCCCAGTATCCTTTACCAAGTGATTAAATTTATTTGAGTTAACAAGATTAACTAATTGATTTATTGAATATTTTTCTAAATAGTTGATTAATTGAGGATTTAATCATGAGGATAAGGGTATTATATATTAGATAAATAGTTAGGGTAATTTATTTTAAGGGGTTGAAATATAGATAATTAATCATGGGATTTATTATAAGATATTGATATGGCTATGTTGATATAATTAATTGAAGATTAATTATTATCCTTTCATAATATGATCAAGATAATTAATTTTGAAAATAATTATGAAAAGTTGAGATTAAAATGAGATAAATAATTTTTGAAAATTTATTATGGAATATGAATTGTGATATTGATTAATTAATTGATTAATTAATTAAAATTTTTGATGAACATAGTTAATTTTTGAGTAAACTAATAGAATGTATATGTTTAACTACTTTTGAAATTAGTAATGGGGGTATAGTGGATAATTTATTAGTAAATAGATTATGAGATTATGAATGGGATTATGGTCATTCAAAATTGAGAAGAAAAAATAGTAACATGGTCATCATACTTACGAGTAAAGAGAATGGGAACTTGGTCATTTTTAATTGAGACATATACATGGGAACATGGTCATTATACTTATGAGTGATGGGAATGGGAACATTGTCATTCAATTAAGGTGTAATCATGGAAACATGGTCATATTACATGCATCTGTGATATTGTTAACTTTGAAAATGTGGCTTATAAATGTGAAATAAGAGAATAAAAATAATGGCATTTATGTTATGGCCTCACATGAGAATATTAGAACTCTGACATGAGTTAAATATGTCACTAAGATATCATGGAACCTTGAATACTTCGAGAATCAGAAAGAAGTAGGTATTACGATATGATATTACCCAAGTAACAGTGTTAGATTTAGTATGAGATGGAGAAATTATTGAGGTACGAGTACCCCTAGAAACCATGGAGTTAATGAAGATAGATAATAATAAATGACAATGTAATAACATGTAATTTTTGTAGTGTAATTATTTATTATAGAACTGTAAACATTATCTTCTGAAAATAATTATTTTAGAAACCATTGGTGTTGGCCTTTAGTGTTGTACTCAAAACGTGTTCAGGATTCTTTATCGTTTCCAGAATAGATTATATTGTGGTAGGATATGATAAGGGAAAAGGCACTATTATGGATTAATAATTTGGGATGGAGCTTGGATAAGGGGATTGGACATGGTTAGAAACCCTATTGTAGAGTCATAGTGTGTATTTTTCAGTTCGATTATAGACACTAGACTCTTATATTGGCATATAATGTTTTCCCTTTCAGTTTAGTATTGTATTCATATTTGGTTATGTTATGACATGAGAATTATCCTGGTTATATATGATTCCACTATTTCTTATTTACAACCACTGGTGTATGACACTAATAAAAGAGATTATAGTCTCCCCATTTATGATTTACCAGAAATTCACTATTAGTCAGCACTTTTAGAGTATTAAGAGTTTCTCTTGAGGTCATGTGGTGAACCGGAATGGGGAATTATCGTATGGTACCTAGGTCAGGCTGTTACAAAGTGGTATCAGAGGCCCTATTTTATTTGTTCTTCTTTTTTTATTACTATTTTAAGAAAGGTAGATAGAAGACTATGAAGAGTTGAGGCTCAGTAATGAGTTAATTCCTGGGAGTTGCAAACCCATGTTATGGGGAAATACCAAGTACTTGGGGTTGAATTTTGGTTATTTTTGTTTTATATTATTGTTGAATGTTATTCCACATTGGGTGACACAGTTGTGGTGTTATTAGATTATTGATTCTAATAAATTATTATTATTGATTTATGGGAATGAATTTTATAATATTTGAGTATGTATGCATCATTTTTGGCACTCAAGGTTTTTGTGACACAATTCATTTTAGGCACGCACCGAAAAACATATTATGTGTATATTGTTTACATGAACTATTTTCCTTGTTTATGAGATTAAAATGAAAAATTATTCCCAACCTGAATGGTAAAATGTTGTAAAAATGATGTCAAATGATTATAATTGGGTGTCTAATGAGAAACATGATTATGATTGTGTGTTTACCCTAGTTATCCAAAAACTAAGAGTATTATGGTTAAGGGTAGTGATTGTACCTCCGTTTTGACCATGTAGAGAGGTGGGGGGAAAGGCTTGTAGTGATTACTTCCTTTTACATAAATGTTTTAGGGTTGTTTTATGAGACATGAGACATGTATTTGGAATTATAGAGATTATGCTTTCATGATGCTTATTGAGGGGGAAATTGAGGGGTTTTCCTAGGAATGATTTTCTAGTTAGGGAGAATGAGGCACTAATCATGAAATCTGAATATTAAGGGAATCCGTTTTGAGATAACATCACTCACATCATTGAATTCGTGGAAAGAGACCTAGAGAGAGTTGTGAAAATTATGTCAGAGTTGACCATGGGGTTTCAGTTGCAGCACTCTTCGATTCTTATAGTAGAGGGTGGACCTGATGGATTTTAATTGTAGGTTGAGCCCATAGAGACAATTCTTGACAATTTTGAGACTTCTGCTAAGATAATGGTCATGTTGGATTCTTATATACTATAAGGATCAATGAAGTACTAGTGGAAAATTCAAGCACAAACCTGAAGTACTGGTGGTATTTTAAGGAAGGAGTTATTGGAGAGGTTCATAGAACATGTTTTTGCAGAGACCCAGAGACGAGAGAAAGCTGTTGAGTCCATGCAACTAACATACAGGAGCATGTATGTGATCGACTATACTGGACACCACATAGATCTACCATGCTTAGCTCCACCGTTAGTTTGAGATGAGGTACAAATAACGAAACGTTTTTGGGATGTAATTAGGTGTGATATAATGTACCAAAAGAATATATTTAGGTGAAATAATTTTATGAATGTGGTGGATAAAGAAATCATAGTTAAAGGGAACCTATGAGAGAATTCTAGTGCGAGATAGGTAGTTGTTACTAGATGATTAGGAGGTGATAATTATTGGGGAAGGATGTTCTGTTATGAAAACTATATCCAAGGACGTGGAAAGAAGAGTATGAAGACAAGATGGTTGGTTGGACAGGACCGTACTAGATTGATCTTTCATTAGTGTGGTAGGTCGGGATACTATCGTCGATACTATTTTCTATAACCATTAGAGTGTTGATCATGGTGAAATATGGGACATCTAAGAAAGGTTGTAAGGTCCCAGTGACATACTAGTACTACAGGAGAAGCCAAACAAATTCAAAATATGGGAAGAGGATCCTCTACACATTATTAGGCTGGCAGTTGGAGTTCTACTAGCCATGTAAGTAGAGGTAGTGGATGTGGATATTCTAGGAAAGAGCGCCTACATCAGGAGAGTTTTCTACTCAGGGGAGTTAGACACCATCACAAATAAAATGGGAAGCATTGTAACATGAAGTACAACATACACTTGTGGATAGTAAGGCCATACCATAAATAATGAGAGGTATTATATAAGTAGAATATACTTTATCTAGTTCTTTTTTTGATACTCCTACCTCTTATTCCTTTATATGTGAAAAAGATGTTAATGGTTTGAGATATGTGGGGTTGTTTATGAGTGGGGTAGTTAAAATAGATACACAACTTGGAGTATGGTCTAGGGATATGTGTCTATGAAAATGGTTTTCACTAGAGATCAGGCAATATCATTTTTTAGGGAATCTCTATGTTCTTTATATGACGGTCTTTGACTTTATTATGGGTATGGACTGGCTAGTCACATATTGATCCCACATCGATTGTTACTATATGAGAGTGACCATTGTGTATCCTAATGGTGACTCACATATTCATTATAAAGAGTGAGATATCCATATAGGATAAAGAGATCCAATTACTTCACAACTGAGAGAGATCACATCCCATTTTCTAGTCTTTTGATAGATGATGGGGGTGTTATAATATATTTCCATCCACCATTAGTGGCATTGGTTTATGATGTCCTTACTGAAGACTTTTATGGGCTTCTACCTGAGAGAGATGTGGAATTAACTTTTGGGCACATGTTGGGGGCTGATCTAGTATCTTTTTCCCCATACAAAACAGAACTGAATGATCTTCATGATCTTAAGACTCGTCTAGTAGAGTTATATTTTTTTAAAGGTTGGGGACGAACCCTCATTTTATTATTAAATTAAAGCAAAGACCTCTTTTAAATGGGTAGAGGGAGACCCATTAAATAGCTTGAAGTCCTAGTGGGAATTTAGCCCATTACATGACCCGTAGGCCCAAATTTATGGCCTAAATTCCATTCTGTGAATATTAGTGCTACAGTACCTGCGTTGCTACAGTTCCGCACAGTACCTGCCACCACTATAGTGCCCGCCGCTGCTACAGTACGCTACAGTACTACTACAGTTCCCTGGTTCCCATGGGTTTTGAACCCCCATTTTTCATGTAGCATTACGGGGTGCTTACCACTAAGCTAAACCCCAACTACTCTACTAGTGGAGTTAGATGATAAGTGATTTATCCATAAACCAATGTCGCCTTGGTGATCACCTATTTTGATTGAAAGGAAGGATGATGTGAGATTTTGTTTGTCTGTATATTACTAGAAGTAGAATAAAATAATTGTAAAGAGCCAATATACAATTCCATGTATTCAAAATCAGTCAGACTAGTTGAAGGGAGTTTGTGTGTTCACAATGATTGATTTGAGATCATGGTATCATCATTTGAGATAACTGACTTCTGATATACTGAGGACTATATTCAAAAGTAAGAATGACCTTTATGAGTATATCATAATGTCATTTTGTTGAAAAATGAACCAAAAGTGTTTATGGATTTGATGAATAGTCTATTTCATCATGTATCAGGATAAGTTCATTTTTGTGTTCGTGGATGACATCTTGGTGCAGTTGAAGACTCATGAAAATCATTCCAAACATAATTCCATATTTCTAGGTACACCAAGAGAAAATAAGTTATATTCCATGATATATATGTTTCAGTTTTCGATTGACCAAGTACACTTCATGGGGAACATCATCTCGTATAAAGGTGTGTTAGTAGACTTAGAGAATGTTCTGGCCGTGGTTTCATGGGAGTAGTCCAATAATGTTTTTAATATACAGTGATTTTTTGGATTTGGTGGGTATTAAAAAGGATTCATCAAAGACATTTCCCGTTTGATAGTGCCACCTTCAGGCTTGACCAAAAAGGTAGTAAATTTTGAATGGTTAGAGGTTTGTGAGAGAGATTTTCAGGATTTGAAGAAGTTCTTAACATTGGAAACAATTTTGAACTTATCTCAATCATGTGAGAGGTATATTTTTTATTGTAATGCTTTTGGGATAGGACTTGGATCTATGATTATGAAGAGAGACCAAGTCATGGCATATGGGTCTCACAACTTAAGCCCTCTTGAACAAAATTACCCTACACATGACCTCAATTTGGATGCAATGGATTATGTTCTTTATTATTGGTGAGAATTTATTTTGGGAGAAATGTTTTTAGTTTATAAAAAGTATAATATATTGATGTATATATTTTTATAGTGTGATTTGAATATTCAGCTACGTAGATGGGTTCTGTATATGAATTATTTCTATTTTGAATTGGAATATATGACCGGGAAAGGAAATAGTTTCCCTGATGTCTTGAGACAAAAAAAAACTCCGACTCATTTGGTTTAGGAGTCGAGTGTATAGTGGAAGATGATTAACTTACTGGCTTAAATGCATGTTGTGGTTTAGGAGAGTTTGGAGCAGATGATATGGGTATTAGTTGAATTGGATTATATGCTATTGAGATGAACCAAAGATAGATAATATGAGGAACAAGAGTGCATATCTGTAGAGACCCAAATCTTGACGTACATGGACATTACATTACTTTTGCGGAATACTTAGTACATAACAAAAACAGACACACAAGGATCGTAATAGTTTAGTGTCTTTGGAAACTCAGAATATAATCTTCTAATCGTGGTGAAAGATCTTCAACATCTCCCATAAAGATCTTCTTTTTTTAAACCTAAAACCGTTCTTTATATCCTGGGGAAAATAAAAAATAAAAGGGTGAGCTCAAATGATCAGTAATGGTAAACAAAAGAAATATCAATCACATCATATTCATAAGAACATAACATTTTTGAAATCTTAACCTGAAAAAGAGAGCATAATTTCATAACATGGGGTAAATCATAGTAGTGAAATAAAATCCCAATAATCATAACATAAAACATGAAACATTGTGTCATACACACATAATAATAGAAAATAATTTTTTATTAGTCAAGACTCATTGCCAATACTATCTTAGTGGACAAAGTCACTTTCTGAACCGAGTTCACTCCTCATTTCAGTGCTGTTTTTCTGAACCGGTATAACCTGTCGTTCCAGCCATGTCTATCTCATGAGATATAAAATCTTTACCCAATGCATTTGAGGGAGATATAGGTCCCACCCACATCATAACGATACCATTCTTATGTGTTCCACAAAATCATAAATCATACATCATTGCATAACCCATGTAATAAAAATGGGATTCATAAACATCATGACATCATAAAACAATTCATATAAGATAAAGGAATTCATAAAAATAATTCCATCACAACATAATCAAATCAATGTAATAATAGGTATAAAACAGAACCCTTTATTATCTTAGATGGAAAATAATTTTGATAAAACACTTGAACTCCATTCTTGAAGAAAATATCCTTTCTACTAAAAAAAATTTTCCTTTCATAACATGTCATACAATTTTAAACTAAAATAAGTTGATTAAAAATAAACTTGAAAACTTGTAAAGTAAGCTTCTTGGAAATAATGTTTTAAAAATCCATTCATGCCGTATATGTTAAAAAAACATTCTTCTTGTACTTTTGTCGGAAAAGTCAAAAAGTACCTCATATGAAAAATGACAAAAGATTCCTTTCATATCTTTTACTAAAAACTTACTGAAGGGTAAAATTGAATTTAAACAATTGTAGGTGGATGGATATAATATTACATATTGAGTAAACATGGATTTGGATGATAAAATACACCCCAGTAAATGCCAAAGTATAAACAATCTCGGATAAAAATGAGATTGTGATATTTCCCTTACCTTAGGTCCGATTTGCTTCGTAAGTGTCTGAACCTCCTGTATAATGATTTAAATAATGTCATTGACATATTAAAGAATCATATTCATTGTTATTATATCATATATTGTTCACTTATGACTTTATATTACCTTTTCTTTTGTAAATTCATGTTAAAGTAGCGTTTTGGGTAAAATCGTCTCATTTGTCGTTTGTGTTTTAACTTGTAATTATTCATATGATTACATAGATCATGATTACTTAATTCCAGAATATAAAACATGATTTATATATAATATATATTCAGAATATACATATATATAATGGATCGATAAATGGAATGATATACACCATTCTTGGAGACGGTAGGTCGTACGTACGCATGAACGTTGTTTTCGTTTCCTTATTGAATTGTGTGGAATTAAGTAGATGAAATAAATATATATATAAATAAATCCAGTAGTATTATTATGTCGTATATTTCATGACTACTTATTATATATACTTTATAATCATTCATGAATGGTTAACGTGGAGAATGAATCTCATCGCGTCGTGGAGACGGTAGTCCGTACGTACGCACGAGCGATGATATCGTTCTCATGATCGTTGAATTGTATTGTAGTGTATGTATACTATTTAAGAATTAATATCATTTTAAAATAATCATATATAGTTATTATTTACACCATTATACCCATCCAAGTAAGGTGGTGGTGGAAAATAGATTACACCACGGCGTGGAGACGGTATTCCGTACGTACGCACGCGCAGTGATTTCTTTTTCCGTAGGATGGATAGATGGTGAAATAGGATTGTTTCATACTTATAATAACATATCAGTATATTAGTGATACTGATGTTATAACTTCATAATGAAACAACTAAAGAAGAAGAAGTGGAAGAAGAAATAAAGATGAAAGAATCGGTAACGGACATTACCTCTTCTTTGAAGTGCTTCTTTGAGACCTCCTTTTAGGGCACTAAAATTGGTCATTGAAGAAGACCAGGACCTCTAGTATGTCTCTATGGAAGTGGAGAGAAGAAATTGGCAGGTGTTGGCCGAGCATGAAGGCTCATAGTGGTGTGAGGAAGAGAGGGAGGAGGTGCCCTTTTATAAGGGAGGAGAGGGGCACCTTTGGAATAACGAAAAATATTATTTTATTATAAAAACAAGTTCTGTTTTAAATAGCTCTAAATTTATTTATTTAGATGCTAAGGTGGGTATGGGTCGAAATCCTTTCATCCAATATAATTTAGACAAGTTTAGGTTCCTATTTTAACCTTATCATGTAGATTTAACATTAAGTTAAATAATTTTACTTTTACCGTGTCTTCTTGTGTTCTTATACTATAAGGTTAATAAACTTACTAAATCAAGCCAAACGAACCCCAAGTTGTTTATAATTAATATATATAACAATATCTAAGACATTTGGACGAACCATAGATTTTTAGGAATAAAATAACAATTAATAATATAATATTTGTTTTAAAAACTATTTTATGTCTATTTTGACACTATTTAGTAATTGATTTTTGTAAAAATAATAACAGAATTATTAGTTCAATAAATGTTAATTAAATCAATAATAACATGTCATATTAACCTATAAAATTAGTGGAATTTATAAAAAGTCTCAAATTATATTTATTTGGGTATTTATAACATTAATTATGTCAATATTTCATTAATAAGATAATTACTGCATCATCGTTGTGTCATAAATAAATTAAATTATTTAATGTCTAAAAATAACAAATAAAATCCGATTATGTAGGAAATCTTTTTAGCTTTCTAATTAATATTTATAGATGAATTTATCTTATGTATAATCCCATATTAAAAATGATTTAGTTATTAAACATTGATTTCAACTATTTTAACCCTTCTTTAAATAAATTAATAATAAATGTCCTAATCTAATCCAAGTGGGTCTAAATGGTCATATTTTATTCCTAAGTTTGTTTTTTGTAGAATTACACTTGTCCAATAGAATTATGACATGTGTTAGGGTAATAATAATATCATTTTTACCCTTAATTACCCTATTTACTTTTAACCGCGGTTTAAAAAAAGTAAAAAAGTTACTATTCACCAAAAATTATTTTCATCTCATTGAACCACATTTTAGTCCTTGATATTAACCGTGTCTCTCGGAGTTTCTAAATTCCACTCACAGAAGTGGTAAAATTAAGTTTTATGAAAAATTCAGTTTTTTTAACTACCACTTAGTGGTTTCACTATTCATCAAAAATTGAAAGTTTTCAGAAAAATACCAAAAATTAGGCCTAAGCTATATTTGATATTAATAATTAAAAATTGATTTCTATTTTACCAAATTCAGAACATATCAGTTGCATTAATTAATTTAAAAATTAGTTCCCGTCGTCAAAACAAATAGTGTTTTTTAAGAGATATTAACTATCAAAAGATTGACACTTGGTTATAACTGGTTTAAATGTGAAATTGCATCCAATGACCAACATTGTATTAAATTTTAAAAATATATTCTAAATATACTTTAGAACCACTCAAATTAATAATTTATCACTATTAATTATTTCTATTAAAAAAGTTCTTTTTAATTAAAATTTAGTAATTTTCACTATTCATAAGAATATGAAAGTTATCTGAAAAGTACCAAAATTTCACCCTAAGCTAATTTCGATATTCCGAATCCAAAAATGAAGTCCATTTTGAAAAATAAAATTTACAAAATTTCAAAAAGTGGTTATTACTATTCATAACGGCTAGTTTTAATAATATTTTAATAGTATATCGTTGTTTAGTGAAACTCGGTATTGCGTACTACACACGATATCGAGGAAGGTCGCGATTGCATGTAATTCAAGGCAAGTCAATGATGTGTGTTGTGTAAGATACTTTTGGTGTAGCATAAAACACAAGACATTAATGAAAAGAATATTTTTCATAAAATCTCGGGGTGTTACATTCTACCCCCCTTAAAATGAATTTCTCCCTCGAAATTCATCGGGGTTATAAATGGTTTACTACTTGAAAGTTTCTTTAATAGAAAACCACATCATAAAAAGGAATACCAAAACCATTCTTTAAAAACAAAATTATGAAACGTAACAGTTACCCAAATAAAATAATCACTGGGTTTCAACATAGGTGAAAATATGGATATGGAAGAGAAATCTTACCATCATGTTCTGATAGAGACTGGTAGAGAACATGGCTATGAAAAATCCATCAATCACAAAGCCATAAATTTGTGACGATCTAAGGTACCATCTAATTCATCAGATATAAGAGCACTAGGACAACATTTTTGGTTTTCAAGATCATTTCCCTAAAGTTGATGAAATTGGAATTAAAAGAAATACTTTCGTGATTTTGGTACTGTGTCACCGTTGGTCATTCTTTGGACAATTTCCACTTCAACTCTTAAAGAAATGAAGTTGGAATTGTCATTCGTGAAGTGTTAGCAGATCATGTGATAGAATGATGGGTCATTCCATCTGTCTCAAACAAAAGGTTACAAATGTTATCAAAAATACATAAGACCGTCTATGGTGAAGTTAATCGTATATGATTCCAAAAATGAACTTATACTTCATATATCATACTGCGTAATAAAATAAAACTAGTTTCTACTAACCAGAGACTTCCTGTAGGCCAGTGGTAGGCGATAAAGGCCAGTCGCACTTCGGTTGTGGGTTCGATTCCCACAGCCTTGTCTGACGCGATGGGTTGTCGCCCATCCTCCAGGTTGTCCTTTTTCTAAAACTACATTACTATAGCATCCCATCAATAATATCGAAAAAACTTTTATCCTAAAACAATACTAACTTATGTCCAACATAGTCCATTCTAATCTTTAGGCTTATCCATAATACTGTTGTCCAATCTCATATTATAGTGAAAACGATTACCAAAGAGTTTATATAACAAGCATGTTAATACCATCGTTTATCCCTGTATATCATGAGATATGTCTTGTTGGTCACATTCCAAACATTCGAAGTCCTTAATCATGTATTCTCTTGAATACCCCTTGAACCTTAGTGAAAACATGAATGTAGTTAAATGTTAACACTTTACACATACCAAAATCCTCAAAATTCTATATACTCAAACAATGATATCACTTAGTCCTTATATCAATCATGAGCTCATGAATACTATCAAACATATTAGATTATCTTTATCCCTTCATTATGTACATATCATCTGCTTTCCAAAAATATTTCAATCACTTTTCATGGTTACCGATGCCATAAAATTATTGAAAACCACAATATACCAAAACATAAATATTCCAATATTCCACGATACTATATAAAACATTATTTTGGAATCCCATTACATAAACACTTAATCATTCCACCACATCCTTGTCATATTCAACATCACCAATGGTGATCGCATGTGATGTCCCTTTGTCCTTTTCCTTAAGTGGTTTCTCATGTTGATCATCACTATCCCTTGGATTAGGGCATTTATTAGCAAAATTCCCCATTTCCTTGCACTTGAAGCACTGAAGTGTAGTAGGTTCATTCTGTGTATCCCTTCCTTTTTTTCATCATTAGATATCTTCTTCCCATCATTGAGGCATTCAAATGCCCGATGACCTTCCTTTCCACATTTGAAACATTTACTTATCCCTTTAAGACAATCTCCACCATGCTTCTTTCCACACTTTGAGCATAAGGAAACATTCATCTTCTTTCACCATTATTCTGAGATTTCTCCTTGAACTCCATCTTTCGTTTCTTGTCAAAACTACTAGATGGATAAGTAACACCAACTTCCATTTCTACCTTGATAGCACAACACACAATTTCTTCATAGCTAATGAAATCTCTTATAGGTAATTCCCTTCGAAGATTTGGTTTTATGCCACTGAAGAATCGATCAACTTTACATTCAGGTTGGATGATAAAGCCTGATGCATACCTTGAAAGCCTTGTAAAATTCGCTTTGTATACACCAACAGATTCATCATCCTTTTGCTTTAGTTCAAGAAACTCTTTCTCCATCTTTGTTCGAAGAATACGAGGGAAGTACTTATTGAAAAATAAGTTCTTGAACTCATCCCATTCCATGGACTCAATTTCATCCCTTTGCCTCGTATTATTAATAAGATTCCACCATTGATCAGCATCACCTTCCAAATGATACACTGCTAAGATGACTTTATCATGTTCAAAAAATTGAAGAACTGAAAATATCTTTTCAGTAATACTAATCCATTGTTCAGAAACTAATTGATCAGTAGACCCACTGAAAGAAGGTGGGCGTTTTCTCATGAAGTACTCAATAGAATATTGTTCCCTTCTCTACGCATTTGGAAGTCTAGAATGATTCATATCTTGTGTAAGTATAGCAATAAGATTTTTCACTCTATCTCCCATAACATTTGTTTGTTCAGGAGGTCAATCATTTCATTGTCCATTGCAATGATCAATACGTTTCCTTCGGGTTCCATCCATCGTCTAAAACCCAAAAAGAATAGTCTGAGAGGCAAAAATCATGATAGGGAAAAAAACATAATAAAGGAGAAGTACCTACAATATCTAACATCATAGGTTTAATTCTATGATCATTAGCGTAATTCTAGTACTATAACCTATACGTATACTTAACCTTATGGACATCCCTAAACATACCTTAGAAATATCTCTAGGGATCTCACTAATGTTTTCACATCCTAGTTTCCAAAGGGTGACTAAACCATTCCTCTGATACCAACTGTAGAGACCCGAAGTCTGACGTACATGGAAATTACATTACTTTCGCGGAATACTTAGTACATAACAAGAACACACACACAAGGATCGTAATAGTTTAGTGTCTTTGGAAACTTGGAATATAATCTTCTAATCGTGGTGAATGATCTTCAACATCTCCCATAAAGATCTTCTTCTTTTTTACCTAAAACCTTTCTTTATATCCTGGGGAAAAGAAAACATAAAAGGATGAGCTCAAATGCTCAGTAAGGGTAAACAAAAGAAATATCAATCAAATCATATTCATAAGAACATAACATTTTGGAAATCTTAACCTGAAAAAGAGAGCATAATTTCATAACATGGGATAAATCATACTAGTGAAATGAAATCCCAATAATCATAACTTAATACATGAAACTTTGTGGCATACACACATAATCATAGATAATCATTTCTTATTAGTCAAGACTCATTTCCAAGACTATCTTAGTGGAAAAAGTCCCTTTCTGAACCGAGTTAACTCCTCGTTTCAATCTTGTTTCACTGAACTGGTATAACCTACCATTCCAGCCATGTCTATCTCATGAGATATAAAATCTTTACCCAATGCATTGGAGGGAGATATAGGTCCCACCCATCTCATAATGATACCATTCTTCTGTGTGCCACAAAATCATAAATCATACATCATTGCATAACCCATGTAATAAAAATGGGATTCTTAAACATCATGACATCATAAAACAATTCATATAAGATAAAGGAATTCATAAAAATAATTCCGTCACAACACAATAAAATCAATGTAATAATAGGGATAAAACAGAACCCTTTATTATCTTAGATGGAAAATATTTTTGATAAAACACTTGAACTCCATTCTTGAGGAAAATATCCTTTCTACTTCAAAAAAAATTTTGTTTCTTAACATGTCATACAATTTTAAACTAAAAGAAGTTGATTAAAAATAAACTTGAAAACTTTTAAAGGAATATTCTTGGAAATAATGTTTTAGAAATCCATTCTTGCCGTATAAGTTAAAAAAACATTCTTCTCGTACTTTTCTCGGAAAAGTCAAAAAGTACCTTCTATGAAAAATGACAAAAGATTCATTTCATATATTTTACTAAAAACTTACTGAAGGGTAAAATTGGATTTAAACAATTGTAGGTGGATGGAAATAATATTACATATCAAGGAAACATGGATATGGATGATAAAATACACCCCAGTAAATGCCAAAGTATAAACAATCTCGGATAAAAATGAGATTGTGATATTTCCCTTACCTTAGGTCCGATTTTCTTCGTAAGTGTCTGAACCTCCTGTATAATGATTTAAATAATGTCATTGACATATTAAAGAATCATATTAATTGTTATTATTTCATATATGGTTCACTTATGACTTTATATTACCCGTTCTTTTGTAAATTCATGTTAAAGTAGCGTTTTGGGTAAAATCGTCTCATTTGTCATTCGTGTTTTAACTTGTAATTATTCATATGATTACTTAGATCATGATTACTTAATTCCAGAATATAAAACATGATTTATATATAATATATATTCAGAATATACATATATATAATGGATCGATAAATGGAAAGAAATACACCGTTCATGGAGACGGTAGGCCGTACGTACGCATGAACGTTGTTTACGTTTCCTTATTGAATTGAGTGGAATTAAGTAGATGACATAAATATATATATTCATAAATCCAGTAGTATTATTATTTCATATATTTCATGACTACTTATTATATATATACTTTATAATCATTCATGAATGGTTAACGTGGATAATGAATCTCATCGCGTCGTGGAGACGGTAGTCCGTACGTACGCACGAGCGATGATATCGTTCTCATGATCGTTGAATTGTATTTTAGTGTATGTATACTATTTAAGAATAAATATAACTTTAAAATAATTATATATAGTTATTATTTACACCATTATACCCATCCAAGTAAGGTGGTGGTGGAAAATAGATTACACCACGGCGTGGAGACGGTATTCTGTACGTACGCACGCGAGGTGATTTCTTTTTCCGTAGGATGGATAGATGGTGAAATAGGATTGTTTCATACTTATAATTACATATCAGTATATGAGTTATACTGATGTTATTACTTCATAATGAAACAACTAAATAATAAGAAGTGGAAGAAGAAATAAAGATGAAACAATCGGTAACGGACATTACTTCTTCTTTGAAGTGCTTCTTTGAGACCTCCTTTTAGGGCACTAAAATTGGTCTTTGAAGATAACCAGGACCTCTAGGATGTCTCTAGGGAAGTGGAGAGGAGAAATTGGCATGGGTTGGCCGAGCTTTAAGGCTCATTGTGGTGTGAGGAAGAGAGGGAGGAGGTGCCCTTTTATAAGGGAGGAGAGGGGCACCTTTGGAATAACTAAAAATATTATTTTATTATAAAGTCAAGTTCGGTTTTAAATAGCTTCAAATTGATTTATTTCGATTCTAAGGTGGGGATGGGTCGAAATACTCTCATCCAATAGAATTTATACAAGTTTAGGTTCCTATTTTAACCTTATCATGTAGATTTAACATTAAGTTATATAATTTAACTTTTACCGTGTCTTCTTGTGTTCTTATACTATAAGGTTAATAAACTTATTATATCATGCCAAACGAACCCCAAGTTGTTTATAATTAATATATATAACCTTAGCTAGGTCATTTGGCCGATCCTTAGATTTTTAGGAATAAAATAACAATTAATAATATAATATTTGTTTTAAAAACTATTTTATGTCAATTTGGACACTATTTAGTAATTGATTTTTGTGAAAATCATAACATCATGATTAGTTCTAACAAAGTTAATTAAATCAATACTAACATGTCATATTAACCTATAAAATTAGTGTAATTCATAAAGAGTCTCAAATTATATTTATTTGAGTATTTATAAAATCAATTATGTCAATATTTCATTAATAAGATAATTACTGCAACATCGTTGTGTCATAAATAAATTAAATTATTTAATGTCTAAAAATTACAAATAAAATACCATTATGTAGGAAATATTTTTAGCTTCTTAATGAATATTTATAGTCGAATTTATATTATGTATAACCCCATATTAAAAATTATTTAGTTATTAAACTTTGATTTTAACTATTTTAACCCTTCTTTAAATAAATTAATAATAAATGTCCTAATCTAATCCATGTGGGCCTAAATGGTCATATTTTATTCCTAAGTTTGTTTTTGGTCGAATTAAACTTGTCCAATAGAATTATGACATGTGTTAGGGTAATAATAATATCATTTTAACCCTTAATTACCCTTTTTACTTTTAACCGTGGTAAAAAAAAGTAAAAAAGTTACTATTCACCAAAAATTATTTTCATCTCATTGAACCACATTTTAGTCCTTGATATTAACCGTGTCTCTCGGATTTTCGAAATTCCACTCACAGAAGTGGTAAATTTAAGTTTTATGAAAAATTCAGTTTTTTTAACTGCCACTTAGTGGTTTCAATATTCATCAAAATTGAAAGTTTTCAGAAAAATAGCAAAAATTAGGCCTAAGATATATTTGATATTAAGAATTCAAAAATGTTGTTTATTTTACCAAATTCAGAACATATAAATTGCATTAATTAATTTAAAAATTATTTCCCATCGTCAAAACCAATAGCGTGTATTTAAGAGATAATAACTATCAAAATATTGACACTTGTTTATAACTGGTTTAAATGTGAAATTACATCCAATGACCAATATTGTATTAAATTGTAAAAATATATTCTAAATATACTTTTAAACCACTCAAATTAATAATTTATCACTATTAATTATTTCTATTAAAAAAAATTAATTAAAATTTAGTAATTTTCACTATTCGTTAGAATATGAAAGTTATCCGAAAAGTACAAAAATTTCACCCTAAGCTAATTTCGATATTCCGAATCCAAAAATGAAGTCCATTTTGAAAAATAAAATTTACAATATTACAAAAATTGGTTATTACTATTAATAACGGCTAGTTTTAATAATATTTTAATAGTATATCATTTTTTAGTGAAACTCGGTATTGCGTACTACACACGCTATTGAGGAAGGTCGTGATTGCATGTAATGCAAGGCAAGTCAATGATGCGTGTTGTGTAATATCCTTTTGGTGTAGCGTATGACACAAGACATTAATGAAAAGAATATTTTTCATAAATTCTCGGGGTGTTACAATATCCATGAGGGAAAGATTTAAATTTGGGGATACAACTTCAGAATAGTAAGTAAATGAGGTTGATATCATCTATGTGAACAATTCAGTTTTGGTACCTATGAGCGTGTGAAAAGAGCTCATGTGGGAATTTCATGCCACAAAATGGGAATTTCATCAAAGTGTATCCAAAATATTCCACGACCTTCTATTATTTTTTTGGTGACTAGGCGTGATAAAGGATATAATAGGGTTTGTGACAAGTTGCATCACCTGTCGGCAGGTGAAGGTAAAGCATCAACAACCTAGAGGTTTATTATAATTGTTTCTTATTACATAATGGAAGTAGGATGACATGATCATGGATTTTATTGTGGCTATCCCGAACACACTTAGGATGAATAATGATACTTGGGTTATTTTTAATTTGCTGACGAAGGTAGAACATTTACTCCCTAAAAGGGAAACCATTACATAAAGAGTTTTTGGGACTGAGTCTTGTGTTGGAGACATCTAAGAAGGTAAAGTTGATTCAGAAACATATGTTTATAGATCAGAGTTTACATAAGTTGTATGCTGAATGATGGAGATAACCCCGAGAGTTTATAGAGGGTGATCATGTGTTCTTTTGGGTATCTCTAATGTTGGATCACCACAAGATATAAAGGAAAAGCAAGTTGGTACCTAGGATTGTTGGACCCTTTGAGATAGTGGAGATAATTGGGTTGGTGGCATCTCAATTGGCTCTTCCACAGAGATATAGTTCTATGAATGATGTTCTCCATGTATCACAACATGAGAGTTATCATCCTAACCCTTCTATTGTGATCTATGTGGAAATGTTTGACCTTGAGATATATGAATTTGTTGAGGATCATCTGATACGCGTGTTGGATCATAGTCAAAATTTGTTTCAGGGAAAGACAGTACCGTTATTTCAAGTGTTATGGAAACATGGAAGTGTGCAAGAAGAAACAAGGTAATGAGAATAAAATAAAAGGGCTTCATGGCCAGATCTTTTTGGATCAGAATCTTATTAAGTCTTGAAATCATAACTCAATGCTGATCTACAATATGGAGGGGATATTGTAATATCCCGACCTTTTCTGGAGTTATCTCTCATGTGATTCCAAATAATTTTTGTTTTTACATAATTACATTGGATGAGAGTTATGTCATGGGGTGTATTGGGGTGAAGTCTAAGAAAATTTTAGAGAAATGATGTTGTGAACTGTTGGCACAAAATTTGTATGAACTGTGTGGCTACCTAGGAGAAACTGTGTACTCTCTGGTCTTTTGACAAAGTAGCTTCAGAATAGTTAAAGGATTATTTAAGAGGTTGTGTGAGGTTTCCATGTGAAGTGCCCACTTATAGAATTGGTTAATTCATTACTATATTATCATTTGTCTTACTGTGCGATTAAACCATGCCTAGGTTAACTTTGAGATACTAAAATTGCGGATCTCACTCATTTTAAAATTTTAAAAACTTGATTCACATCTAATGTGGCCCTAACTCAGTATTTTTCTTTTCAAAGGGTAAGGGAATGTTCACCAATTGACTCATAAGGATTACAAGTCCCTACGAACTCCGTTCATTGATATTTAATGTCTGAATCAAAGACATTATCTTCCCCTGGTATGTGGATCTCATCCATATGCTTTCTTATATTCATTCTCTTATATATCATTTATCCATTGAAAGAGGATATCCTATGTTTTCATACTTCTAAACCTATGTTATCAGATCTAGATATAATATTGAAGATCCATATCCATATTTATTATATCTTAATACCATTATATTGATTTTGGGATTTCGATCTAGAACACATATCTACATCGTTGTGCTTCTCCGATGTTCAGAATTTCCATTGGGCAAACATAAGTAAACAAAAAGTGGTAGATAGTATAAATTTAATTACCATAGTCATGGATCTAATATGTATATAAAAAATTTTATAATTTATATAATCCTTTAGAAATTGATTTTCTCGACTTGGGTTAATTATATATACAAATATATTTGTCTAATCTTTGTTCGAATAGGTGATTAATTGAGAAATTATTCATGAGACTAAGGGGATTCCAAATTAGATGATTATTTTGGGTAAAAATATTATAATTGGTAAGGGTTGTAATCTAGAAATTCATCAAGGGATTTAATATGATATATTGAAATGGATAGGTTGAGATAATTAATTATAGATTAATTATGTTCATTTTACAATAGGATATAGATAATTTATTTTGGGAATAATTATGTGAAGTTGAGACTATAAAGATATAATTTATTATAGAAAATAATTATGAAATATGAATTGTGATATTGATCGATTAATTGATGAATCAATTAAATGTTTTGAATCACTCAGTTAATTGTTTAGTATACTAATGGAATGAATGTGTTAAACAAATTTTTGAATTAATAATTGGATTGGAGTGGGTAGTTAATTTGTAAATTATTTATATTATTAATAATGAAAAAACGGTTATTATAAATTGATAAGTACAAATGGTAAAATGGTCATCATACTTATGAGTAAATGTAATGGGAACATGGTCATTCAAAATTGAGATGTATATATCGTATCATGGTCATTATACTTACGAGTGAATAGAATGGGAACATTGTCACTCAATTGAGGAGTAAGTATTGTAACATGGTCATCCTACATTTGTTTTTGATATTTGTAATTTTTTCAATGTTTCTATATATGTGAAATTAAATAATGGAAAATATGGAACTATGAGTTATGTCCACACATGAGAATATTTGAACTCTAGCATGAGTCAAATCAGGTACTAAGATATCATAGCACATTGAATACTTCAAGATTCATCAAGAAGTTGATATTGAGATATGATATTACCTAGGGAACACTTTGGGATCTGGTATGAGATGAAGTTAATATTGAGGTAAATGTATATTTGGGAACCCTATAGTTAATAATGTTAGATAAAACTAATGATAATGTAATTACTAGTTATTTATGTACTGTGCTTATTTCTTATAGAACTGTATACACTATCTTTTGACCTGAATTATTTAAGACACTATTGTTGGTGGCCTAATAAGTTTTACTCTGACTCTATTCACACTGCTTAATCAATATCTAAATAGATTATATTATTGTAGGATATGATATGGGAAAAGGCCCTGGGATGAATATCTGATTTGGGATGGAGCATGGATTAGGGGACTAGACAAGGTTTGAAAACTGCAAGGGGGGTCATAGTGTCATTTTTTTAGTTTCATTATAGGACCTTAACACTTATGTGGGCATAAAATGTTTTTTATTTCAGTTGAGTATTATATTCCTATTTTGTTATCTTGTGACAAGAGTATTTTCTTAGGTATATATTCTTTTTATGTTTCTTATTTAATTCCATTGTTGTTTGACTTTGATAAAATAGGGTATAGTCTCTAAATGAATGACTTACCATACCCTCACTTCTAGTCATCAGCCTCTGTTTATAGTGAGCCGTGCTTGAGGTCATGTGGGGAATATTTTTTGGCCATCATCATGTGGAACCGAGGATGGGACATTACAACTAGGGTGAGTTTTTTTTCATTTTTAAAAAGAAGATAATTTTTTTTGTGAATTGTAAAAATATTGTTTTATAAAAAATAATATCAATTATGTTATCACAAATATAACTACCTAATAGAAATTTATGAAACTTATGAAATAGATAAATAAATAAAAAATAAAATAGTTTACATTCATAAAAAATTGAAAACACAGAGATTATAATTTTCCCACAATAAACTATATAATTTTTTTTAGTGATGACGTAGATCTTGCTCAATATAAAAAATTCAAAATTAGAATGCTAAAAATAATAAACAGAATTATATAATTATTTTATAGAATTTTATATTTAACATTACGTATTATTTATTATTTTAATGGTTTGAACCAAATTTAATAGTTTTATAACACTTTTATTATCCAAATTCTTGTGTAATCCTTGTGTAAGTCTAGAAAAGTCAAAATACTACATTAATTGTGTTGTAATGATAAAAATAAATGTTAAAATAATTATTGAATGAATTTAAATGTTTATTTTTATCATAATTAAATTATATTTATTATATAAATTTATTTATTACCTTTTAGGGACACTTGGATGAGATTATGACCTTTAAAGTATTGTATTTAATAAAAATTAAAACATGTCACACTGTTTTTTTAATAAGTGTAAAATTTATAATATGATTTTGCGATGAGAATATTTTGAAATATAAATATTATTTTGAAATTTAAAATATTTATCTTTATTATGTAAATTTTTTTTACTGAAGAAATAATTTCCTTAAATGTTAGAACAATGTTGATGCAGTAATTATTTATTTATTATAAAATTAAAATAAATGATATTAATAATATAAAAATAAATATAATTTTAGGATATTTATTTTGATAAATAAAATTTATAGATAAAATTTATATTTTTGTTATGTAATTAATTTATTTTTTGATTTATAATTTTTTTCTTGATATTATTAATGATTTCATAATAAATAGTTTATAAAATTGACATAGTGGATATTTAATAGTAAATAATATTTTATTAAACAGCCGAAAATTCCAAAAAATAATTAATTCCTACAAATTATTATTATAATCTTTAAAATAACAGAAAACTATTTAATAGTCATTTTTATCATTTCATAGTAACTATATTAACCCCCAATGTGTAAAAAATCATGTTGTCGTGGTTAGAGTTAATGAGGTTAAATAAGTGTTAAAACCAAAATATCACTCTATAAATTTATTCCAAACATATATAATTTCTATTTTATGTAGTTATTTAGACCCATTATCATGTTATAATAGAAATAAATTACTTTTTATCCATTTGGTATTTAAAATTTATTTATATTAATTAATTATTTTACTAAATTCTAAGAGTTCCCCTCCCCTATATTAAAAAATGGCACCTATTCTTCTAATTTATTCATAGATGAAAAGTCTTTTGGTTAGGAAAAAAATTGAAAAAAACTTACTATAATCCATACCCACATTATAGAGTTTTATTTTGGATTAAAAAAAACATATAGGGATTAATGTATTTTCCAAACGTGGTTTTCCAAATATGAGGTATAGCTGTCAACTGCACAATTTAGTTTTATTTTTCTTCCACCTCCAAAAAATATTATCCAACCATGATAAAATAATAACTCTAGATTCTTATATATAAAAATATGTAATTGTTTTTTTGTAATGATCTATATTAATATAGTCTTCCAACAAATGGGAATAAAATTCATCGTTCCTATGTACGTTAGACTAATTCCTCGTGAACCGATGTAATACATTTTCTATCATTGTTTTTCAATAATAATTATAATAATGGAATTCATGTTTGTATATGATATTATAGAAATATTTATCACTTTTATTGATAATAGTTCACTTACATTCTTATGTGTTCATGCACGGGAAATTGATAATTTCGTTCGTGGAAGCGTGTAGACCACCACCTCTACAAAGAAATGTAATTTTTTTCATCACCACATCACATTAATGTTATAAATAAGTCTATTTAAATAAAAAATATGATATTTTTGATATTATTATAATTATTTTATGCTAAAATAATACTTACCTTCTTTCTATAACCATCATTGAAAAATGGAAACGTTAGTAATGCGTACGTATGGTCTACCATCTCTATGAGTTTAATGTAGTTCATTTTTCATTACCATATGTGTTGGTTAAATTTAACAGTAATATTTATGAATATAAATGATAATTATGTCATGGTTATTATTATTTATATGATTTTATAATGACCACCTTTACCATAATCAACCGACTGATGCCATTTTGGACATAGATACAAAATATCTTCAAAATGACTGATGTGAACATAAATTATTACGTAATTTATAAAACATGGCAGTAAGTTATATAAATAGATTAATAAGATTAAAAAATTTATTAATTAATTATAAAATTAACACAATTTTATCAATTATAAAGATAATGGACATACATGACAAATCATACTCAAGGTAATGGATTATCTTGTTAAAAATCCCTTTTATTGTCACTCTTACAATTTTTTAGAAAAAATTCAAGAAGTCATTTTTTTAAAAAAATTATAGAATAATAGGATTTTCCCAGAATTATGTAGCCTTAATAGTGTTAATGTTATTTTAAATGTTTATATGGTTATTTTTAATTGATGTTTTTTCTCTTTTATGTGCATAGTTTTTCTAAAAATATGTGATTTAGAATTAAAAAAGCTATTTTCCCTAAGAATATTTTTAGGATGAAAGCAATCAAGTTTTATTATTAGGGTATGGTTCTTTATAATTGTTTATGATAATGGGTGGTTATTTTATAATCCAATCAGGGGTGTTTCCATGATAAATGAATGATGTGTGGTTTCGTTATTAACCAATGGTAGGTGGTTCTATGATAAACCAAGTATGGTTGGTTATGCTATTACCTATAATACATTTGTTACTATGGAGAGGGAAGTTTTCCATATTGGTTATTCCATTATTATGTTTGATATAGAAAATTATTTAACAATATACCTATTTAACTTTTATCCACAGCCTTGTGAGATATTATATAAATTGTTTTATTTTCAAATTGAAAATATTGATATTTTTGAAAAGATTATTCTTTTTTGGGGTAAAAATGCAGGTCATGATTTATGGGTTTTAACAAGACTAATATATTCCTTTAAATTACACCCCTTATTGAGTTTTTTATTCTTGTACTATGTTTTTATTTTTTTCTACACGGGTTAAGGGGGAGTGCTATGCAGTATGAGATCAATGGAAAAATTGTGAAGATATTTGCATAAAGAAACAAAATTACTCAAAATGTTTTATTTGGTGGAAAATTTGATACTAAGTATATGTTTCTACATGTAATGCATGGGTTTATTATTTAAAAGTTACTATTAACACTCTAAAAATATAAATCAAAATATATTTTGGGTTTTAATAATGTAAATGATCTTTTAAAACAACTATTATATATAATATTAAAAGATTAGTTTTTATTACAGTGGTCCATCATTTAAAAAAACTATAGAGGATAATATATATAACATGGTTTGTAATTATTTTAATTCTATATTACTTGAATAAAATTTTTTATCAAGAGAAACAATATGATATAGGATTAAAAATAAAAAATTTATTATGAATTAAATAAGAAAGTATAACAAAATATAATGTCATATTCTCATGATTTTTGAGCCATGTCCTGTATTATATATATAATCTAGAGAAAAAAATAAAGAACATCCATGATGGAGAAAATAAACTACATCAATGTTATTATTCTCTTAATCTGTAAAATAATATAAGAAGATGGTGTTATATGACATCAATAATCAGAAGGGGTTCTCTAAGAATATTATTTTTGTTGGAAAACAGGATAAATAGAGGAATTTCGAGAACCATGTTGAAAGAAAATTGGTGAATAAGAAGAGTTAAAAATCAAGGGTGGAATTACAGAAATGAAATATTATTTGAAGAATAAACCTAATTTATTTAGAATGGAATTTTTAAGATAAATTTAATAATGACCATGACTTTAAAGGAAGGATATATACTAAAAATATTCAATGATTTAATTGAACGAATATTGGACAAAATTCAATTGATGACCCAACTATGAATAAAATATACCTTAGATGTGGTTGAGAGTGAAAATTTAAGATAATACACATACTATAGTGTCATTTGACATCCCAAATGTCATAACAGTTTGTACGTTGATCATAAACTCAAAATTTTATAATAAATTATTATATTCTAGAACTATACTAACTTGTATATCATGGAATTTATCTGAGAGCATTGAATCATCACATAATACATTTAAGAATGCTACTCCAGTTAAAACACATATTGAAAATCATATTTCACCAAAATGTATTATTTCTTTTCTATATGTATGAATTAATTTTTTATACTTCCCAAATAATTTCCATATGAGAATTTTAATTTCATATAATTCAATAGAGAAATATGTTCTCAAATTGGAGTCTAATATATTTAAGATGATAAAAATTGGATAATTTTTTTAGAGTGGAAAACATCATAGGATTTTATATGATACAAAATAAAAAAACCAAGTTTGAATAGATGGTTTAATTAATTCAACACATATTTTCATATTTAAATTGATATTTTCCTAGATAAAAATGAAGTTATCATTTTCTAAGTTCTCTTCAAATTTTTTTATATATTCATAACATTGGTAAAATTTAATTTTATTAGATATTATTTGCAATCACACTAACTACTACATGTTTAATAATTTAGTGGTAATATGGTAAAAAAATGGATCACTGAAAGGTATATCTTTAAAAACTCATGAAACTTACTACCGAAGCCAACATTGAACAATTGTTTTGAATAATAAAAATTTAAACATATTTCTATACACAGGGTAATGATGAGTTCTTTGGATTTACCCTAAAATAATATATAATTTTTCAATAGAACTCATATAGGGATTCATTTCTATTTTAATGATACAATAAACTATTTTTCACTAATTAGAGTAAATAATAAATTTCATGACACACATTAAATAAGGGATAGAATGTAACATTTCAAAATTTAGTTAAAATAGTTAACCCTTCATTTATTTACTTTTGAAATTGATATTTCAAAGATATCTATAATTAATGTCCATTTTACATTTATTTAATTAAATATGAGTTTTTAAGTATTTTTGACTTAATTTCCATTTTAAAATTCATGTTTTTATTGTAAAATAAATACATAATAACATAATTTGTACATTATTAATGAAAATTTAAATTAATATTTAAACCTCAATAATTGTTAATAATAAAAATGTATATTTAATGTATATAAGATTTAATGACAGTATAGAATGAAAAAAAAATATTATATATGGAATATAAATGTAATCAAAGAATTATATTTTTTATATATGTAAAAGGAAAATATTGTCCATATCATCTTAAAATAACACTGAACGAAATAATTTGATTCCTAGAATGAACACCAAACTAATATGAAATGAAAATTAATATAAATCATGGGATATATGAGTAATATGATAATAATTAATTTTATTATATATATATATACAATTTGAAAAGTGGTTGATATTTGATATGACTATAAAAGAGTTTACAATGGCTATAAAGGGGTGAATCAGTGATAAATAAAAAATAAAAAATCTCAATCATTTTTTTCAATGATTTGTTACTATGATATGATTTTGATAGTGATAATGTGTTTATTTGAGTTAATTATGTGATATTAAACATATCAAGGTTGTGGATACAAGGTTCAATGACTCTTTAAATAAAAATTTTAATCCCTATTTTCCAAATATTGTAATATCACATTCAATGTTACTATATTATTATCCATAAGAAAAAGTTAATTTGAAATAATAAGTCTATGAAATCCTATAAACAAGTTAAATATAGATGGTTTTATACTAAATAATCAATTTCTCAATGCCTTTTTTCTCAATTAATAATTGTATTTAGTATAAATGTTTTCCATTTTACTTTATTTAGTCTTACCTGAATTATAATTTCATGTGGTTCCCAGCTATCTCAAGGATTCATCATTTCCCCTCACAAATATAATTCATCATTTTTTAGGAATACACTATTATTTTATACATACTACATATAGATTGTCAGGATTATATTTCTGAAATCATAATCCTTTTATTTATGAGATGTAGAGAAAATAATCCTATAAATTGTGAATAAATTTTGTATATCATTTCGTTGTGGCCTAATCTACTGCAATGAAATCACCTAAAAAACTCTAAAACTATAAATATATCAAAATACAACTAAGAAAACCATTTTTTTGTATCCTCTTTTATTTTTAATCGGTCCTTATGTTTTTTGGAATAATAATCCTGATCAAGACATAACATGATTTTTTCTATACATATCATCCCCAAAAATACATGTACTTCATGTCACAACATAATCCAGTCCTAGTAATTCTTTGTGTACATGATTCAAAGAACAACCACCTGGGTTGTTTTATAACACTCATTTATAAGAGTGAATCTCTCCTATACCTAAACTCATTCACACCAAGACCTACATACACAGTAGAGAAAATGTATATACGAGTGAAACGTATTCAACATCAATATCCCCATCATGGTGAAACAACACCTTTCACATATCCATATTCTTCAGTTCAATATAACATATCTACTTTTCATCTCCACTAAACTCCAAAAAACCATTGTCAAATCAACAAATAGACCTTAAAAAAATAAAACATGAAAAATATTTCATAACCCATTATTGAATTACCTTATAAAACATGTTAAATAATGCCTCCAATGTGAAGGTTATTGAAACTCTACACCATATGGTATAAATATTTTAATGAGGGTACACCAACTCTTTATTTAAGATAAATTATTTGTTTTACATGTCATAGTTGAGATCAACTCATAGATTCATTTTTAAATTTATTTCACATGGGGATTCTCCAATCTATAACACTATCCAACATCCTTAAATCCTTGTGGTTTCTATAATCTTCAATGGATAACCAATATCAACCAAACTCAAACAGCTCTATAATATCCCGCATTGATCTTTTTAACCATATTTGAATCATTACACGAGTTATTCACAACAGATCAATAAAAAACATCTCAAGTATTCCCCTTAATCATAACTAGTAAAAATAACTAAATTACCCTTTATAATAATAGATTCTTTTATAATATCCCCCTTTTAAAAAAACACAAGTTAATGTATGAGGGAAAATAAACATTAAATTTTTTAGGCATTGTGACATATAATTCACTCACAATCAGACTCTTAGAGTTTTAGTACATCAATTATTAGGGGACTTCTCAAGATATTTGTTACATTACTATTGGTTAAAACATGATCTATAGATAGGGCATAACACTATATTTTATCCTTGATGAATTTGTACTTGATTTCAATATGTTTCATCTTGGAATGATGAAATGGATTTTTTCACATGATTAATGAACATTTATTATCACAAATAATCATCAGTAGATATAAAAAATTCATCATATTATTTTTGATACATGAATCCATCCATATAATTTGTTTTGTAGATCTAAATTAAAAAATATATGAATATTCCATTGAATATAATGTGATAGAATTTATCTTCTTAGAGTGTAAATCAACACAACTTCTTCTAATAAAGAATGAACATCTTGAAGTAAAATTTTTATCTCCAGCATCTCCTGGCCAATATGTATTTTTAAATCCATAAATATGATATAATTTATTCTTATTATACCTCATACTTAATTCATTATTACAATTGATGTAGAAAAATATTCATTTCACCAAATAAAGATGCGGATTCATAATATTTATTTAGAGTCATGTATAAAGTATAACAATAAATATAACCTATATCTTATACATCATAGGATAAATTAGACCATAAAAAATGCTCTCCAATTTCATTTTATTCTCACCCTATCTTTATTAATTAATGTAAAAAAACTTCCCAAGTGTTATAGGAGTTGTGACCTATCTAAATTTCTCCACAAAAATATTTTTTTAATACCTCATGTGCATAATTTTTATATGAGTGAAACATAATGGATATTTTGTTTTTTAATTTAAAGTCATAAAAAATTTCACATGACCATTATGTGCAAAATTATATTCTTTTCTGATATAGGGGAAAAATCCCTCATGATTCTCCAATACATCTGTAAAATTTACTGTTTTCTACATACATAATCATTATGAGTGAATTTATGTATAATCACTCAATTTTTTCTCTGTAGTGTTTTTGAATATTTTCAATGTTGTTAAAATATTTAACATGGTATTTTGGGGCCTAGAGTACTATAGGGCAATGATATTTAAAATATTAAATATATTATATGAAACACTGCTTGCATATGAAATATTTTGATATCATAGAATGATGGTTTCATTGTATGGGGTTTTATGTCTTGTACAACCATTCAATGAGGGGTTACCAATATTATATCTAAACCAAGCTCCCAATAGATCCCAAATCTATAACTAAATATGTACCTGCATTCTAAAGGAAGGAGGTCCTTTAGGGTTTCATACCCATGATGCTTACTAACTAACATTGGTAAAGAGGATTGGAGGTTGGGCTCATCACTACATTTTCCGGGGAAATTTTATCATACTCTAGGAATCTCTTATATATTTGAGATATGTTCAAGAATAACTTCCTCACCCCAATATGGGACTAGTTACGCTATCAAAGTAATCATGTTTTTAATCCCTCAATGTAAAAAGGGTGTTTGAATATTGAATAATACTATATGTATTCAAGGTTCTTCATCCTTTTCCCACTAATGGGTTTCTCCTTAAATGTTAAAGACATATAACCAAGAACATTATTGTTTGTTGTGATCTAGTGAGGAGATTAATTTTTGGAGGATGGGACTGTTCCATTACAAGTAATCCTACATATAAAATTTATAATAGGAATGAAAACACACATAATTCGTTATACCTATACAATTTAACAATATATAGTAAATTAATATATGGGCGATCATAGGAACAATGTATTTTACCTCGAACTTTGAGGATGCATCCTATGAATCCTTTATAAAGAAGGCATTAAGCACATTGTAGTTCGTTTACATCCTTGAAAATCTATCTAAGGCAGATTACCTTATATGGTGCAGTTATATCATTACACTGATTGGGGATTACACACTAAGGTTTACCTATCTGGTAAATATTAATAGTGAAAATTATATAACCATTACAAATCCCCTATCCCATATGATCTATGCTTGGTGTGAGAAACAAGGGGTATCAAGTAATCATTCTCACTACATAAGGTTTTGGGACTTATGTACTGGGACAACCCTTTGTATGTTTAATATGGATATTGGTTCTTAAAAAGGTGTCTTATATATCATAGTTACGGAATGAATATGAGTTCATGTAGTTCATTAATCTTTTAAGACTGTTGAGGAATGGTGAAGAGAGATAAGTCCACGAGAAAGATTAGGTCTCGACTATTGGAATGCCAAAGACATGGAGGGACTCACACTAAGGTTGATTCTCATTTGATCTTTGGCCTTATAAATTAATCCTTCATATCCTAGTAATAGAAGGAATCAAAATTATTTTTTTATGTTATGAAATAGGCTTACACACTGTGTCCTTCCATGTTTGGTGAATTTCATATCATGTAAGTGATCAGGGTTTACACTCTGAGGATTACCTTATATATTCATTGGGAAATTTCATAATTTCATAGTATGTTGGATCGACCCGTCATCGTTTTCTTACTGGCATGATACGATCATCTAACTGTCATGTTTTGAGATGTATGGACATGTTATGGTTGACTATAAAACATGTCCAAATATAATCTCATGATCCAGTTAACTAGTATGATGGAAATTTCATGATTTGAATGATATGTCTGGAGGAAATTTCATGATATGGATGGATTTTCTAGAGTTAATCACATATCTGGGAAGACTTTTATTATGGGAGATGGTTGATCTAGAATAATATTTCTGGAGAATTTCAAAGGACTTGACTGAATTTTCAGGAGGACATCGTATGATCCATGTTAAAATATTTGAAGAGATGCACATGACCTAGTTGACTAATTCGAAGTACATCTTATGATTCTGTATGACATCTCTGAAGGGTGTAATGAGATCTAGGATAACAAGTCCATAAAATGTCAAATGATCCATAATAACATGTCTAGAAGACATTACACGATCCAGACTGATATATATTGGTGTTAATATGAGACCTAGTTAACTTATCTTAGTGTCACTGTATAACATGTGAAACATATATGGAGGATATGAAAATTTTTTGTTAGAAATCCTTGGGGACTTTACAACACTTGGTTAGTTTTCTTTGTTGGCATCGTGTGACTTTATTTGATAACTATAATGGACTTTGGATTATTCAAATAGTAGTCATTGGACAGTTGAATGACATGAGCGACACGTGCCGATGTTGTCTCATGATCTCAATGATCCATGAAAAGCACATGGGAATCTGTGTCTAGGTTCTTCACATATTTATTCAATATTTTTTTCTCATTTTTTAAATCTTTATTTCATATATACCTTGGGTTTTTCTAATGTTAGATTATTTCTCAGTTTCACATGACCTATCTAACATTTGATACATCCTTTTTATAATTTGAATGATACATGGGAATTCCATTGTAAGGTTAAAATTATCATGTCAAGTGTCTATGCATGCCTTTTGACCCCTTAGTATATTACCTAGTTTTTTCCTTCAGGAATACCTTTGTGATCACATGATTGGACACCCTGAGAAGTCCAGTCCTTAACCCCGATGTGTGATGTGTCAAAGAATGATTCTGGTTGCGTATGTCCATAAATATTTTCACGTTTGGGGGGGGAGGGTTATAAGCCTCACCACCCTAGTTATACACTACTTTTCATGGTATACATCTCCTATATTTGAGATGATGTTGATTTAGGTCTTTTTTTTCATTCACTTCCCATGATCCTTTTGCAGGTCATATATGGTGTCGTGTGATAATAAAAAACCATGAGAATATTCATCTTCTTTCCCTATAATTGGATTGAATATAATCAAAGGTATTCATCCTTACTATACAAGCATGTAGAGAATCTTCCATAAGGTCAATCTAATTTTAATGGGGGACTTAACAATAACAACATGCATATAGGGATGCTCTTGTGTAATGGAAGATGAATTTTCTCGGGTCTTTCCCAAGGAAAAGGAAGATTTTTTGAAGATGGATTTTTTGAGATCATGTAGAAATGTCAAGGGATCTTGATAGATCATGTTGGCTTGTTAAGGGAGCCTTCATCTGATAAGAATGTTGTATCCTTTGTCCTCAAGAAGCATCCTATATTTCCTCTTTTATTTTCTTATTTACTTTTCATGGGTTGTGGATCTCATGGTGTTCTGTGAGAATCATTAAAAACAATCCCTATCTCTACCTATGATGCATCACATGATCAATAATTTGTCTTGTGGTGATGTTCATGTATTTTCATAAAGAACCATATGTTTGTATTTTAAACCAATGTTGTATCATATGATTCATGGATGTGTATAAATATTTTTTCATGATGATTGTGAAATAGGAATGACTTTGTGAGACAAGGTAAACATATCACAAAGGGATGTGTAGTGTCTTATAAACCATTTAATCATGTCACATGAAAATCAATGAAGGAAAACGGATTCAAACTTTTTCTTATATTTTTCCTTTGTTTTTCATGTTTTTAACCATTTTGTATTGGTTTCCCGTGAGGGTTCCTCGTGATCAATACAGGATCCAATGATTCCATGAACACCTTTTAATTGTTAGTGGATCTACTTCTCCATCCAACATTGTGTGATTGATATTCGATCGTGCACTACTATGTGAGAATTGTCATAGGCATCTCCACAGTTTTTTGCATGAAACATGAGATGTGGCACATAATAAAATGGACATGTCTATGACCTTTCACATGATGATGAGGATATTTCCATGGGATATTTTGGGGAAAAGATATCATGTCCCCAGGGCCTTACAGGGTATTAAAAATTGAATGTCCATTTTGTAACAATATCAATGTTACAAAAGGATTCCACATTTTTCATATTTTTATGCTTTTTTTATTTAGTATTTTTGGATTATTTTTGTTCCTACTAGCTAAAAGTTTATTTGACTTAGATAAACTCATCATGAATCCTTCAAATGATCACTGAATGTCTTGGACCCCTTTGAAATCACAGGAGTATTGTATAAGGGTCTTCATATGATCTAAAAATGTTGTGTTTTGTAAAAGACATATTCTCATGACCTTATAAAGATCATTTGATCACATGTTATTTGGAAGATCACATGATATACATGTTTTAGCCACCTTCCCTTCCTTTTTCCTTTAGAGATAATAATACCGATACTCTAAGTATATCTTACCTTGGTGATTTTTTATGATCATTTAGAGTTTGTATCCCCCCGTCAGAAGTAATGTCAGTCTATATCAGAAATAACTTCATATGAAAGTTAATTCCCACATGAGTCTATAGGGATATCCCCAATCAATGTGTTGGGATACGTTTGTTCTTTTAGGTGACTCTTTTAATTCCATGTACATACTAATAAATTAAGATCAAAGGGGATCTCATTCACTGCTGACTTCGCCTATCTAGATAACTTGTGATCTTCCTCCTTCGTGGGATTGATTCAAAATAAACTCTATAAGAATAGATCATGAGATCGGTCTATAATACTATTTTGTGAGTACTGTTTCAGGAGAAATTCATGTAATACCTTGGTTTCCTCATCATTTCTTTACCAAGACCAAAAGTTATCTCATGGAAATACATATGAGTCAGTTAGCTAATTACTTGGATGCATTGTTCTTTTTTTTAGGGTTTTCTTTATATTTTGGTTCGGTTGTGTGATCGCATGACTATTATGGGGATAGTGTGACCATGTTTAGGTCATGTGATCACGAGTAATGTGAATGGTCATGTGGCCATAAAATATCATATCGGTTGGATTGTCTATGAGATCTCTATGGAAAACATGGTCCGTGAGACATTTATAATGTCATAAAATCATAAATTTCATCAGGGTTCATGTGATTAGCATAATGATACTATAGATATGTATTTATTTTCATGGGTTTTTTTCTCATCTAAATTATACTTATTTATTTTTTATTGATGGCTTACAACTATCATCCACTTTCTATTGTGGATATCTAACAGGCCATGATCGCTGGGAACATTAATTATGACCTATGATATCAATCACATTCTAACAACAAGGGTTTGAAAGGATTTTATGTATTTAACATCAATTATATATTTTATCATAGAGGGTTTCCATATATAGGTTCGTCTTACTAAATGTTGTTTCCATCTCTTATATAGACAATAAGATTTCAACATTTTTGGTGAGAACTTCCCTCAATTATATTTAGTTAATAGTTTCTGAGGATGTCTAACTAGTTTTAGTGTCGTCCAAGGGGATTTCCTATATGATGGAGAACTCTCCTATGGGTCTATAATTCTATGATATCTACCATCATATTATTTATAAAAGTTATTTGTGCTTATTTTTCTCTGTTTTGAACAACTCGGGTAGTGGATGAAGATTGAAATATAACATGTGTCCTAGTCAAAAATTTTCTGGAGAATGAGTGGGCCATTCTTGGTTAGATGGAGTTCTTGGGAACTTCCTAACTAGCTACATGTTATTAGTCTTTACGAGGTCATATGGGTTTCTCCAATTCGGCATCTACCATTATTTTGATCACCTTAGAGAACTGATTAGCCATTGCTTCCCTATCCCCACTTTAGTCAATCTATCCAACAGTGAAGAAGGAATCTTCCTATTGGATATCTACTGACTAGGTGATATATCCCCCATTGGGGAAATATATGATGAGTTCCTTCCTATTTTGAATGTATTTTATTACCTCACACATACTTCAGTTTTGGAAATGAATATGCACAACATTATGAAAAACAATTAAGGAACGAAATGAATATGTACTAACTAATCTCCTTCGAAGAGAGTATCATTATTTAACCCTCTACTAGGGAAGCTCATATGACCATTATATGCCATCATTGGATCCCTTATTAGTAGGAATGTGATATGGTTGGCTCTTATTGATAAATACTAGAAGCTGAATAATATACCACATGGGTCTAACAAGGGTGGTTGAAGATATCCTAGAGCCTTAGGCTAACATTTATTACGTGAACATTCTTGAAAGGATGTATTGTATTGGATGGGGATTTCTATTCAGGAATTCTAGTTAGAACACTGGTTGTGGAAGCTCGGTTAATGGATGGGATACATATCAATCTATTTGTACCAAATCTCTCACACATTTACCAACTTCTAGTCCATATCCAATAGGGAAAGTCGCATATAGAAATGGTCATCAATTATAGTTTTTATTCAGCTAAATAGGAAATCATTTTCATTGTAATAAGTACCAAATAACTACTAGGATCCCTAGATCCCCACTCTGACCCATGTTGCTAAACATCTATAGGTTCAATAAAATTCTACAGGGTCCCGATGAGGCTTCCAACATTCTTATCCCATCTAACTATTTCAATTTTATACCAAATCCCTTGTCATATAGGTTAACTGTTGATAATGGTAGTGTATCTCTTGATGATTAGAGATACAATTTCTCACTTTGGGACGAGGTTATCATGCACCGTATAGAGGATATTTTCATTTTTTATTAGTATACACATTACTAGTTATATTTCCAATTTGGATTCATCTAAAGGGTTCCTCCCCTCCCCTAGGATAGTGTGTGAGGAGAACAATGTCCCAAGATTATCCACAACTTTTGGATTATACTAGCACGGGATGGTACCAATTTCAATATTATCATTCCATCTGTTGTAACCCCATTCTTCCTAGGTTATGATTATGTAAAGGCATGGGTGTAAGGATGTTTGGGTGGTCTGTTGCATAGACTAGACCTTCAAGTGGAGATCCCTTGTTCCCTATCAAATCCTTTTTCCATTAAAAAAAATATGTTTTTAGATTCATACGAACGTTCATGGAAGAATCCCCATTCTCATGATGACCATCAAATTTATCGGGGAAAGATTTTTTTTGAATATAGTACTTAAAATGATACATCTACAGAGGGAAGAGTATATGGGGCATCCTCTATCACTTCTTCATCAACTTAACCAATTCTACCCTCTTTTGACAATCCTAATATAGAAGTTGTAAATGATTAGACACATCTCAAGATAATCCATAGGAATATGCATACCATGATCATCAAAACTCCCTTAGAAACTTTTCATTATCATGAATAATGTCTTCTCCATCTCTTTCATGATCTGGGGGCAAGTGACTTTGATAGCCATCCAGTATATAAATTCATAAGACAAATTATCTTGTCACGTTAAGATTTGAATACCAGTATGAGGGGATTGAAAAAACATCATGATGGGACTCCCTCGACTAAACTAAAAAGATAATCTTTAGAGGCATTGGAATATATCAATCTGTTCAAATTTGAGTTACACAGCTAAACAGATTTCTTAACCACACATATATCGACATATAAAGAGATAATAGCTCCCTAAAACATAATATTTTAGCATCATCATCCTCATTATAAACCACATAGAAAATATTTGGGGGAATATCTTCTCTTATTGAGACCTTTTTCTTAGGTAAAAAGTAGAAAACATGGGGTGGGTGTTAAATTGGAACTCCATCGATGCTTCTTATCAAGATCTTTCCAAATTGGAAGGCTCATCCGATTAAATATTATTACAGTTTGATCACTGTTTTTTATGAAACACATTGAGGGACTCCAAAATGTGTTAATCTATCCATTTCCATTCTATCAATGAATTAATCTTTTGAAATTTACATTTCTTTATCCATATATGTTTCATTCATGATATACATGACATTCTATTGATCTGATGTAGCACAGATTATCAACGATACCCATCTTTCATATAATATAAGATAAAACTAGATGCCCATATTTGAATGTTTAAATAACTATAATTTTTTCTCAATAAATTATCATGAGTTCTCACCGACAATAAATTCGTCGCTAATGTATCTTCTCCAATTAACTAGAGATTACAGTATTCAAAAAAGGATTATTATGGTAGAATATATGTCATATATGGAGATTACTCAATATACGGCTGATGTTAGTAGACTTGGCGAACATAGATTGATTTTTTATAAGGTTATATATTGAACCTTACAAGATTTGTTTATTTTTATTCGTATTTTTCTAATCATTATCTATGATTCATACATGCGATGTCTAATTGGAAATGGACTTAGAAATTTATTTGGCCACCCTCTTATGGGTTTTTAATGAGGTAGGTTTTTTTAAATTTTCTAGACATTCAATATAGACCATTATTTTGTTTTACTTTTAGTTCTTCTAAATTAAACATTTTATTGGTTTATTTTAGGGTCTTCTTGCTCAGACATTCTATTGTTGTAGTTTGAAGTCTTATGGATCCGGCTTTCTATTTTTATAGTTTAAAGTATTTTTGATCAGATATTTAATTACATTATTTTTAGTAATTTTAGGTCAAACAATATTCAATTTTATTTTAGAGTATTCTTAGTCAGACCTTCTGTTATTGTATTTTTGGGTATCTAAGTTCATATCTTCAATCATTGTAGATTAAGGTTTTTTAGAGTAGAACTTTTGTTGCTATAGTTTAAGGTCTTCTATCATGGACCATAAAGATGAGATGAAGTTTAATGAATTGCTACTATGAATTTATTGATTGATTTGGAATATGGATAATACATTATTGAGATGACCTAAGAATCCCTAATGTTTCAAATTCTATCGTGGTGTTGGTAAGGCTCATAAGGAATTTAGTTCTTTCTTAGAAGGAGGAGATGCCTCTGGTTGGAAGGTAAAAGACCATACTCATTAGTAGAAGTCAACCAGTGGGTTTTCCACTCTTTTCCAAGGTACATGGATGATTTTGGATATAGTATAGGTGGATGGAAGAAATATACTGAATATAAGGTCCACTAGGATAATTGGAATATGGGTTGTGTAAATTACGTATCTAGGAGATTGAATCATTGGATCATGGAATGGTGCATACATACATGGAAAGACCCAAAACCCTCTATGATTATTAAATCTTCTAATGTGTCACCAGGGATAAGAGGCATTGAAATTCTTTTCAAAAATGGAAGGGATTCCTCTAATAAGTAGTTCCCTTATGCATGAGTCTTTAGGGTGTACATGCATATTCATGTAGTGTTGATTCCAACTCTTTTCATAGAGACATGAATTATTATTGAAGGCTCAAACGTATGGTAAATGATCTAGGGTATAGAGAAAAAGACAATCTTGGATCGGTTTTGGAACCCTATGGTAGTTTATATTTTATCTTGGTAATCTCATGACCTATGCTATGTGGTTTTGAGCCAGGGGTGTGGGCCATAAAAATGTTTGGGAATGGAATACCATATTATTGATTTGAAAAACATTATGATACACTATGAGGTAACATCCTTGATTGATAGTCCACTTAAATTGTTAATTTATAGGGATTGTAAATAATACTCCAAGGTGCTCAGGACATGATGAAGGTATAGAAAAATCATGCTAGGGATTTCCCAAAACACTCTATGGTTCTTAGTGAACCACAGTGATGTTAGACACAATAGAATCCTAAATACATTCATATAGGGACAATTTGTCTCTGGTTGTTAGGTCTAACACCTTATTCATCAATAGAAATATCAAAAACAGATATCTATTTTCTTTTACATGGGCCATGAAAGGTTTTTGTTGACCCAAGGCACTCAAACCATGAAGTTTCATTTAAGAGAATGTAATATTCATGAAGGGATTGAGAAAATTAAAAGTTGTTTTATCACCTATTGAAAATGTTATATTGACAAGGAGATGTGGAAAACCCATTACTCAACCTTTTTCCTAGAACAAGGGGTATAGAGAGCAGAGCATGTCTTTTATTATGGCCATGAATTAAGACCTATAATCATTATTCCTTATTTATTTTCACTCTATTTTTTTTCCAAAACTCTAGATGTAATGATTTTAAAAATCATTAACATGAATTTTTCTCAGGTCACCCTTTGAGGGTTTTCAACGTGATAATTTTTTTGTCTCCTTTACTAAAAGTGTAGAGTCTTGTGATATAGAACATCAAAGCCTATAATGTAAGGTCATACATATTTTATCAAAGTACAGGATGTTTATAGTCATGATGCACTTGGACATTATATGAGGGGAATGTTACAAAAGAGACTAATTAGGATACCTTGGGGGAACAACATCAAATTTTCTATCTGATCAAGAGATGAAATTTTCTTAAATCATAGCTTGAGTTTCTTATCTCTTGAGTAATGATATGTGACAATCATGTCAGGGATAGCCCAGAACACCCTCGATGTCTCAGTTCTTTCGTGATGAAGTTAGGCTCATAAGGGACAAAAATCCCTCCATATGTGGAAGATATGTCTATGGTTGGTTGTTCTAACCACTAATATATCTATACATATGTCAAATAGATATATTTTTTTAGGGTCCTTGGTAGGTTTTTAGAAATGCGAGGTGCTCAGGACATGAATTGTGATTTTTTTCTGAGGGGATTAAAAGTTATTGGAATCACCTCGTTATCTAGTCAACCAAGATCATGGTCCTATGATCCTTTAATAAGGAATGAATATGGGTAATGGTATTCAATGTTTCATTTCATGTAGTAGGGAAACATTTTTTATATTTTTTTAATGTCATGAAACAGGTACATTATCCTTATAAATTAACTTCATATAGTAAGGGTTTTCCTTTCCTTGTAGTTTAACATTATATGTAAAGGATATGGTATCCGACATAAAAAATTGTGCATGTTTTTATTATGGTAACTTCCCACTGGTCAGGGTAAATAGATATGAGGGAATCTATTATGAATGCATAGGATTATTGGTGGGTAGTCTTATTCCATTTCCATCTCTGTTAAGATATATTCCATGCGCAACATATCTATAAGTAGACATAACTTGTACATATAAAAAACAAGATTTTATGGATTAGAACCATCATGAAAAGAGGTATATGATGCTTCTTTTCTCATTTTTTTTGTCATGCGGCTAGAGCATTTACTGCCTAGGTCTGACCCATATGCAATTATGTGGTCCATTTTTATCATTTCAAATGCATCGGATGAACCTTTGATTGAAAATCTTGTTGTATCCATATATCATGTGTGGTCAAGAATCATGCAATACACAGTTCTTGTATAAGAGTTTCCTACACAGTTCTGACCCATATGTACGGCTGAGGGGAAATTTTCCTATTGCAATTGGACCCACGAATTAGATATTTTGGAATCACTATATATCATATGGTAATATAAATCAATCTAACTGTAGTTATTGAATTGGAAACTCTCTACGTAGGCCTGAACTATATGTATAGGTTTAAATTGTTCCCATTGATTATTGTAGATCGGAAAAAGATTGGAGATCTGGGAGTCACTATGTATCATCTAATGACAGGAATCAAGACACATGTATTTATTTTTTGGAATCTCTCTACGCAGGTCTAACCCATACACAGAGGTGGGATTGTTCATATTAATTATTAGAGTTGGGACATGTAGTGGAGATCTGGGAATTGCTACATATCATGTGATGATAGAAATCTAGCCACGCGTAGTTCTGGAGAAACCCTACAGTTTAATGTCATATAGAATGGATAATGGATCCCTGATGTGAAAAATTAATATTAATAATGGACCTAGGAATATAGGTCTGGGAATCACTACATATCAGGTGATGATAGGAATAAATCAACACCTAGTTCAGAAGAAACCATGCAGTTTAACATCATGTGGCAATGATGTAGGCTCCCTGACATGAAAATGGAATATTGATATTGGGCCCAGAAATAGAGGTTTGGGTGTCACTGTGTATCATCTTATGGAAGGAATCATGTCCAATATAGCTTTATAAAGGAGGTATGGTGGAAGGAAAACACCAAGGATAGTGGTCCTATTGATAAAGGCCCATGGGAATGTGTAGTTTTATGATATGAATGATACATTAACCTTGAATTCTAACATAATTATGTCATGATTCTTTATGTTTTTTTAAGGTCTTGAATCTAAGACCATGATAACTCTTTTGTGCAATGATATGCCTTGATTCTATAGGGAATCCATTACCAAATTTCATATAATAATATGAGATATGATCAATGTGATAAACATGCAATTGAAATGGTTCATCTCACAATACAAAGACAACTAAGGAGATAAATTGAACATTTTGTATCATGGTGTATGGAATAATATATGAAATCAAGGCATCCCTATGTATTACAATAAATTAATAGTCAATCCATACATAGTTCTGAAAAATTGTGTAGTTTTGTTTTGTGTAGAGAGGACACTAGCTGTGTAGTTTAACGTAATTTGGTAAAGATGAAGATAACTTTACGTGAAATAAGAGGAATTTTTTTGATGGACCCGTGAATGGGTGTATGGGTGTCACTATGTATCATGTGATGATAGTAATCAAGACAGATGTATATCTTATAAATATTGTAGTTTTGTGAATGTTGAATGGAAATCAATCATGCAATTTAATATCTTGCGGTAAGGAAGATGGTCATCCGATATGATAAAAAAGGAGTACTTTTTATCTATGCATTTTTACGTCATGTGGTGAGGTCAATTTCTATTTATTTTATTTTGTCAGGAAAATATTGTTTTGTTGTTTAAAGTCCTATTACCAAGATAGTCTCTTTATAGTTTACCATCATGCATATATGTTGTGTTTATGTAATTTTATATCACATGATTAGGTTGACTGATGATGTTTAGTTTAAGGTATTTCTTAATGAGCTTATTTATTTTATTTTTACTTCATGTGGTCAGGAAAAAATAATCTATGCAGTTTAAAGTCATTCTCTTAGGACTTTCTTCATACAGTTTAAAATCCTATGGTCAGAATAAAATAGATTATGTAGTTTAAATTCATGATTATAGGACTACCACTACACAGTTTAACGTCATGTGGTAAGGACGTTTTTGGGAGGTTTGACATCATGAAACTTATATGATTGACACTATTCATTTTATGCTCTTAACGCATGTACTTATTCTGTATGGATTAATGTCATGTGGCTAGGATGAGAGAATCTTGAGAAATGCTATGAAAATTATTTATTATGAAATCTACAATTTGTAGTGGTGTGACACATTCTCTTTCCATTTGGTTCAATAACTAAGGTCAATTGTGATAGATCTTATGTATGATATAAGGCCCTTCTCATTTGGGTTTCATATTTAGAGTCTAATTTCCTTTTATCATTGTGGTTATAAGATCCAATACCAGTTCTCCTAGAAGGAATGAGTAGTGGTGAACCTTTTTTTAATGAATCACGTGATATAATTCTATTAGATTTAAAGTTTATTCAATGGCATAAAACTATTTTCATTGAGCCACTCCAACTTATCCAACAACTTTTGTGATTTCTCTTCATTCATGAGTTTTCTACAGATGACTATCTGAAGTGAGGTAAACATGGAATCTATAGGGAATAATACATTTGTTCCATACACCAATGAATATGATGTTTCTTGTGTATAAATATGTGTCACGATATTGGAATCCCATAAATCATGGAGGATCATGTAATGAAATGACTTCTTATCCTTGTTCACCATCTTCTAAAGTATACATTACATAGTCATATATAAAGCCTCTATTTTTCCAATTTATATTGCATGATATAGGGATGAATGAATTTACTCAATTTTGTACTCCTGATACAATTTATTTAACTATTTAGAACAAAGGACATTTCCATTTTCCATTAGTATCATGTAAGGGACTCTGAACCTAGTGATGATATAATACATTACAAAGTAGAAGATATTATTTTTAATTAATTATTTGAGGGATATTACCTCATCCAATGTAGAAAATAAGTCATTTTTAGTTAATATGTATTTAAATTGATTATATGTGGATGACTAATATAGACCCAAAACATCCATTCATAATATGACAAATGTACCGTAACATTTAGTTGTATGTAGAAATTTTAGGGGTAGATGGATGATGTTTTTCAGGAATCTGGCATGCATGAAATTTTATAGTGAATTATACATAACTTTGTATCATGGTTTTTTTATAGTAACCTAGCCTCATAATTTTTTTGGGTGAACCTGGTCTTATACTGATGAGCACCGCAAGAGACTCCATGGAATTCTTCCATTATGGATAGAATATAACCTTCTGCTATGAATACGAGGATTGTTCTATCAAAACCTCAATTTTTGAGGTATTTATAATCATTATAATTGTCTTATAGTTTAATGTTTTATGATCAATAATGGATCAGTGTTCTTATAGCCCAGTTTATCAAGAGGATCCCAATTTGGAGATAACCAACTATGGGTTCCATCCATCATAGGGTGGATGTCGATTCATCATTCTTTGAGGTGTTTTTGACGTAATTTATTTCTTATGTATTATAGATGAGGATTGAAGATACCATCATCCACTATGTGATGATGAATATTTCTGCCTCATGATCAGGATCAACCATGACTCTGGCTGCATTAGCCAATTTATGTTCACAATCATTTTGTGATTGGGAAATAAGATGAAATATAGCATTAAAAGGGAAATCCGCCAATATTCCTCTAATTTAGCCAGTGAGAGAAGAATATTATTCATTTTTTATGGCATATTAACAATTAACCTTCTTCATTAGTTATTCTAAATCCCCTTTGACATTCTGGTAGGATATTTTCATCTATATAGCTAATTACAATCCAGAAATAAAGGATTGGTATTCTACCTCATTATTTTTTCATCCTTTGTATTGCGAGAAAAAGTATGAAAAAATTCCATAAGAATAAATAGAATCCATACTCAAACCTAATTGAGTTTTGGGTTTTCCAGTCTCTTAAGGATAAGACTTTGGGAGGCACCCTCCAAATACAGATCTGAGGTCTTGGGAGTGTCATGGTCATAGAAAACCTCCTAATTTGAGTGTCTTGTTTCCACTAGATTTCATTTTTATTGAATAATATTTCACAGGGAAATGATCAAGGGATTTATCTTTCACTAACATATGAGACCCAAAATGCATGTCATATTATTGAAAAATTACTAACCATTGGGAAGAATTCCTAGTCTGTATGGGATGGAAAATAATTTTATAGAACATATCAATATGGGAGACAAGGTGGAATTCATGGTGCTACATGTAATGACTCATATGTTTCACTCCAATGATGAGTGTGAGATATTTCCTCTAATCATCAAAATATCGGGTCTCAATACATAGTTTCATTTGGCTAAGGCAGTAGAGATTTTTCTCATTCACCAAATCATTTTTATGTGTGAGGAGAGTGTGAAGTGATCATTCAATGGTGACCACATATATTATGAGAGGATTTCCTTCCATCAAAGGTATCAGGACAGGTGAGTGTACCGGGTAATGCTTGAGACATTCAATGGATTTTTAGCAGTCTCCATCACATTGATAGGTGATTCCCTTCATCATTATATTGGTGAAGGGAAAATATTTTCTGGCCATGTTGGCTATGAAATGTTGAATGTAGGTTAGGTTCCATTTGACCCCACATTATTATTTGAGAGTAAAAGGGGAGAAATTTACATAATAGCACTATTCTTTTTGAGTTAAACCTCAATTTCATGGTGTCATTCCACAGAACCAGAGAATTTCCATATGTGAACCTGAAATCACATTATAGCAGACACATCATCTAGCTATGGTGATGTAACTTGTTGAATTCTATTTGAAGATCCATGAAGTGAACCCCTCGTTGTTGATATTTTACAACTAGGTTATCGACATAATATTATGATATTATTACCAATGAGGGATTAAAGATACAATTAATGGGGCATTGATAATTAGAGATAGTGTTATCTAATATAAAGGATTGGCTGGATAGAAAAATATCCCCTAGGGAGATATGAAGGTAGTTCTTTCCTTATATTTCGGGGCTATATTTATCTTATTATACCCTGAGTAACCATCCATACAAGAAAGTGTTTGGAAGACATCACCTGTATCGATAATGTGTATTGTGATAGGCAATGTAATATCATCCTTTGAGCAGTGTTAACTAATGTCTTTAAAATCAATACAGACCCTATTATTCACAATATTTTTCCTGATTGGGTTGATTTTAGTGATCCATCATGAGAATTTCACTTCCATAAAATGTTATATTTGATAAATTTTTCTACTTTTTATAACTCATTTTTAGTGTAAGAGGGTTGAATCACCCTGGAATCCTAATTGAAACATCGATTATCATTGGGTTAGATGATATGGTTTGTATTCAAATCTAGATAGAGTCATGGAATTTATGAAAAATTTATATTGAACACATATAAATTCTTATTTATAAATTTGATATACTTCTATTTCTCTTCGAGGGACATGGTGGAACTAATAATTGTAGGTCTTGATTCTTCTTCAACTCCAAAATTTATTTTCTTGATCTCATCAATGGTGGTGGAGACACCTTCCTCAATTGGGGAAGGAAAATTCTTGAGGACAATATCTTTCTCTTCTATCTCTGAGACCATGGAGGAATTTTTAGATGAAGTCAATAGTATGAGGGAATCTCTATCACTATCAGGGTGATAGAGGATATGAGAAAAGTCATTCTCATCCCATACTACCAAAGTCATTGAAAAAATATCATGGAGTTGGTTTTATATTATACTATCACTAGAGATATAAGGGGATTGGACATCAGGGTTTAGATCGATTTCCATAATTAGTTTTTTGGGAAGAACATTGTCACTATCAATAATAATCCAAGGATCTTCTAGGGTAGTCCCCATGTTGTTGGAAGTTTCATCACTTATATTTTAATATACCAATAGTTTTTTCCTTCCATATTATAGAAACATACCTCATCATCTATTTCTTATATGGATCTAATGGGGAACTATCGTCATATAGTATGCTGAACTTTCCATCAATGTGGTATTTTGAACAGTAATGGAATAGAAAATGATCCACCATGTGGTTGTGGAGCTAATAAATTTTGATATGAAATTTTATGAGGTATCTTTATGTATAACCATGAACTCAACATTATATGTGAGATCGAAAAGCTGCCCTTTGATCTACATCTTCCTGAGAATTATTTTCTCATTCTTCGCATATACTTGAATGCTTAGCATTGTGGTAGAGATATCCCCTCTTCTCTATCCCTAATGTTTGAGAGTCTAAATTAGGTTGATGTTTATCTCTAAACCATTATCAACAAGATCCCTTTGTTTATATACATTATCTATTATTCCAGAAACATATAGGGGAATGATTATTCATTGGATGGACTCTCCCTAATCCTGTTTTGGGAATGAGGTGGTGACTTGGAATTCTAATAGAATAGTGTTCCCCCGGAAAACATCGACTATAAAAACATCTTTCTTGAACCCCTATGGGCCATGGAGGGACTAAAAAAGTGTCTCCATAATTTATTTTTAAATATTGAGTGCATCTAGGATTAAGATCTTGATTGGGACAAACACCATCTATTTTAGAATGACATTCTTTTTCTTCTAGAGTTCAGTGATTCCCGATGTGGGTTTTCCCATTATTATGTGGTTAAGGAGATAAGGAATTTGAGGTGGATGGACCTAGTGTTTTTGTATAAGTAGAGGTATAATCTATTTCCAATGTATCATGTCCTTCCATCCTTACCTATTGTCTAGGAAGATTTTATAATCCCACCCCTTATAGGAAGTCAAGTAATATGATTTGGCATTGACGACCACTAGATGGTTCTGAAAGATGTCCATATTTCCATTGAGATTGATCAACTAATTTTATATATTGCTTAGTTACATATATGATCTGTATAGGGGCATGAAAAAAATATTGATCCTGACAACACACACTATGTCTCTTATATCTGTAGTCTATGTGCATGTGGTCTTTTATTCCTCAGTCAAGTGAAGGGAACTCGTAATCAGAGGTATATTCATCATCAATGAAAATGTATTCCAATTGTATCATGTTAAAATAACCAAATTTTATCTCTTAATATGACGATGTTTTGGATTTCTTGGGAGGTTCCCTTGATTTTAATGTTACACTGATGAAATCTCCAAGAGTCAAATTTTTCCTCAGAGCAGAATATAACTCTTCCTCTACTGTCACTTTGTATGTATTAAGGTATCCTTCATCTTCAAGAGAAATATTTTATCTCCTATACATATGTGTTTTAACCATTAAATTTATTTGAATCTATTATCTTTAGTGGAATGATCTCGATCAGCTTCCTTTTAAGTCATCTGGTTATTGAACTTTAATCCACACATGGATGGGACTTCTTTCCAATCACATTATTTTTATGACTATGAAATAGATATAAGATTCATATATGTTAGAGATTTATCCGAAATCATCGAAATGGATTCCACCATGATTTAGAGGATGCCTTTGAAGACAAAAAAATCCTACATATTGTGACCTAGACTTCCATGGAAATTGGAGTTATTGGGATGATCAGTGAGGCTGAACTCATTGGGACTCTTGGGATATGGAAGATTGAGTGTGTTATTGTACATAGATGCATGAAAATAATGAGGTACCTTTTTAGTTTAGGAAAAATTATATTTATTCATCAGTTCCTCAAATTCTGGGAGACCCTGATATATTTTGGATTCTTGTCAAGGGAGTATTATTGGTTGTTACCATTCGATATGTAGTACTAGACGATTTAAGGATTTATTAGGTTCTTGGATGGGAACTACTACTTTTTTGAGAGTAATCGACACAATATATACCTTTCTAATACTTATTGGTCGTGTTGAGGGCATGAGATAATATTTAACTCGGGTCTACTAAATGGAATCTTCCAAACATTATTCCAATTTTAAATACTCACATAACCCACCAGAATATTTCCTTACAATCAAGGGTGTTTTCATATCATACAAATATTTTCATAATAATGTTATATAATTTTTTTCTATGAGAGAGTGTTGCTGAGTAAAATTGTCAAACCATTCTATCTATCTATAAATTTATAAACCCTATCATTTTCATGTTTCTTATAGTTCTTAAAGACATAAATTGTCATTTTCCTTAGCATACAGATGAATTGGTAAATGATGATGGTCTTACCATCTTACAAAGAGTTTTTATAGAATAAAACAATATCCAACAATGGATTTCCTTATCAGAGTTGGTGAAAAAATACCTTAGCTTGGTTCCCTCTTACTAGTCTCGATGTCTCATAACCAGACCAAAAAAGGATACAAAGTGAGTGAGATGTTGTTTAGTTCCTCTTACATCACCAATGGTGGAGAATGTGGGATTTCTAAATTTCTTAGGGGATATAGTTTCATTCAATTACTCAGGATATGACATTTTTTCAAGATGCATGGGTTAATTCGTCTCTACCATGGATTCTATTCGAGCATATAGGGACTTGATTGCATTAAAAAATTCTATAAGTTCATTTTTTAGCCCCCTCTCATCTATAAAGTGCAGGTGGGCTTGATAAGGTTTCATTGTTTTTATCTCCAAGAAATTATCAATTCATTATAATACATAAATATTACCCGGGTGAGGGAGAGGTTGTCACCATAATGGTGTAAATTTATGATCGTTGTATTAATTTCAAATTTATGTACACTAGCTTACTAGAACTAGATATAGTTTAATGTTCATATTGTAATCATTAAGTAATACCATATTTTTTCAAATGTGTGGGGGAAGGATATTTTTCTCAACTTGATGATGATACATAGTGGGAATGTTTTCCTTGAGTTCCTCCTTAGTGAGTTGTCTGGGAGTTTTTATCCAAATATCATATTGTGTTATTCATTCCTCCATGGAATTTATTTCAACTCTTTGTGATGGTGATTGAGATTTTTCTACACCTTTCCCTTTATACATGGTAGTTTTTCCCTTTAGAGGTAGAAACTCAATATTCATTAGTTCTTGGTTTTGTATCATCCTCTAGATCCGGGTACATTTAGTCGTAGTCGGTGCTTCTAGATCGTATTCTCATGGTATATTTTCTATACTGTGTCCCTCTATATCTAAATCTTGATCAAGATTATCTTTTTTGTTGATGGTGAAGACATTCATAGAGGTGTATTAGGAAAGATTAGTAGTCCATTAGTCTCAACTCAATAGGATGATTATGCACTACTTGAATTATGGTAGTTTCTTAACCCCTTGTCCATAATAGGTTGTTTTGTTTTGTGACATTGAGGGTATTCAATTACCTTCACCAAACATTATTATCATCCAATTGTATGACTACTGACTTTGAGGGAGTTTTTGATTATGTTATCCTAGTGGACATGAAATATAAATCACTTGTCTTGTTGTGTGAAAAAAGTAACAGATGATTACCGTCGATATTACCCTCTAACAAGAGATGAATATTGCACTGGTGGTGATGATGATGATGAAAACTCACCCATCCCTATATGATGTGGCCAATATAGGGCCACCATTGTAATGTTTTGATCTATTTGTTGACGATTTAATTATTTATGTCAAGGATTTGATGACTCGCCTGATGGGAATTAAGATATAAATTCCCCCAACCCAGAAAGACGAGGTTGATCTTGAAGATCTTTTGATTTCACTGTGAACCTCTTGGGAAATGATAAACATGGTGATGATAAAAGAGATATGAATTCCCCAATCCCAATTGTGTGAGTTTTGTTTGCAGCTATCAATGATATTTATTAGATCTTCTAAGGGGTTGATGATCTGATGGGTGGAGGCAGTGGTTATTATTACCCCAACCCAATGGGTGGATTTTACTCATAGACAGCTAATATTTCATCTTCTATTACTTGATATTTTATGTGTGAAGCTATTAACTTGTAGGAATTTAGTGCAATGGCATCCCATGATGGGATTCAATTTATAGGAGAAGTTATTGGGTTGATCAAAAAATTGGATTTGGTGTAAAAAATGTGTTATCATTATATTGAGGGACAAATTTTAAATATCTATTATCCTTCCTCTCTATTCGTTCATAATTTTTTTGGCCCCATTGATGTGGGAGAATTCTATTTTATGGCCAATTTGATCGTGTGTTTTGTAGAACCCTAATCTTATTAAACGATATGATAATACATTATGCAATATCTTAGCAGATTTTTGAATCCATGGGTGAAGTAAAGTGTTATTCTCCATACATTTCCCATACATGAATATAGATACATGATGTGGATTTGTATATCAATAGACAATGAGTGGTGTTTCAATGGTGGCATGCATGTTACTGATTTTCATTGTGCTTTTCCAATTTTGGTTATCCAGCCAAGAAGATAGCATCTAGGTGTAGATGAAAAAATATTATAGTGATGGTTGCAAGGATATTGTTCAATCCTGGATAAGGGAGGATTCTAGACATCAATCACTAATAATTTTCCCACATATTTTGGAATATATAAGAAATGAACTACTTCTCTAGCCTATCTGGTATATCTTAGTTAGAGGCAGAAAGGGGCTAGAACCTGTTGGAAGGTTTTTTCTAGATAAACTTTCTTATATTACAATGTTGTATTTCTCTTCATCAAACTTATATGCCTCCATCTAGTTAGACCATATGAGCTTCTTCTCAGGGTCACCTACTGACTAGAGAGATGTGTTTATAGTAATTGATGGGGAACTATATACAATTGATCTCGATGTTTTGGGTACCTATATATATAATGGTTTTTAAATTTTCATCACCTATTTTTATGATGGTGTCTAGTAATTAGATGTTTTTCCTTGTACATGGGAGATATCACCATTGAAAGGGTTACCATGGAAGATTTTAGGAGTAGAGTCACCATAATACATCTACAAACTACCATGAAAAATAATATCATAGTAATGATAACCTTTTTATTTTCATGAAGAGTCTACAAACTCTTAAGGTGTTGGGGATTTGTTACGGACTACATTAGTGACACTAGCATTGAAGAGATTATGGATATCATCCCCATTTTGTGTCATGGAAAAAATATATCACCATGCCTTTTTTGATTGTGTAGGGTATGGGCTTATTGTCTGATGACTGGATGAATATGTTGATAACTGTATTTTTCTATGGTAATATGATCCCAGTACTAAGAAGATACGGGAGTATGTGGTTGATTTTTGGTGATAAGAATATGACCCTATCCTAAGGAATGTTTTTCTATTACTTGGTGAGATGCATTTATAATGGGAATAGAAATCCAATCCTTATCAATGGGGTATCCCACTAGTCTTATTTTCGAGGAATATGAGCCATCCCGAGGCATGTTTCATAATCACTTGGTGTTCCCTTGTTGGAAAAATAATATGGGCCTAGTTGGAATATGAATTCCCCAACGAAATATACCAAGAGACCTCTAAAACGGAGTAAGGGATATTGGACTCCTCTTGTATAGCCTATGAAAGATGCTAGTGTAGTCATTCATTAGTGGAAGATAGGATATGATCCTGGATTCGACAATCTAATAGAATATGATAAGTATATTCACTGATGGGAATATGAGAATGTATCAAGGCATGTTCCATTTTCACTTGTTGAGCCTCAATAAGAATGGGAATATGAGCTTGATCTTAAACCTTTGGAGTGCATTGCAAGTCATTTTTGACAAAAATATGAGCATTTCTTAAGGCATGTTCTCCTATCACTTGGTAATACTCCTCCATAATAGGGGTATGAGCCTAACTATGGGCTTTTGGAATATGTTACTGGAAATATATTGTAGGAATATGAGTTGTTCCGGAGTAATGTTCTTCTCTCACCTGTTGAGACCCAGTTAGAAAAAAATGAGCCTATTCGGGTGTCTCATCCTATACCAGAATATAATAATAATCCTCTTGGATAAGAGAGATAATATATGCTAGATCGAGAGAAACCATTTGTTCATACTGATTAGAGTGTTGTGCTGCTTTGGTTATAGGGATAAGAAAATGCGCTTATATCTGTATATGTACTAGGGACATAATATTCTGATGGAGTATCTTAAATGACTCAAATATGTAATATAAGATTATAAAAGTGAGTGAATGAATTCAATACTAAAAATTTCTATCTCCACAATGTATTAGTAGATATCTGTGATTGAATATTGGATATGACTCCAATTTCCCCCATTTTACCCCTGGAATATGCTGATGTAATTCATGTTTAGGGGTTGGTATATATGCATACCTTATTCTTTTTACAAGAAAATGCCCATATAATTTTTCCCAAAAGTTCAAGGATATGAGCCTCCTCAGTGGGCTATTATTGGAATATATCAACTAGCATATTTATTGGAAGAAGGGATATGATCCCTTTCCTAGATATCTAGAGCCTTTCGTACATGATCTTTCTTCTTCATTTCTTATGCATTGGTATCAGATGTTGAGGTGTGTCTAAACATTCCCTTAGCATGTGATTGAGGGGTAGTGAAAGGATGGAATTGATAATGGTGATTGACAGTATCCCTTATCGGTTTCTCTTGAACTGGATGGGTTCCATAGTTGACTCCTTGATCCACCTTCATCAGATATTAATTGTGGTGTTTTTCATGTTATGGGGATAAGCTTAAAATATAGTCATCAAAGGAAATGGGAACCGATTGATTTACTGAATATTTCTTTGTATGATGCGAAATCATCGTCTTTAGTGTTTGGAGGACATAGAGGGATGCATCAAGAGTTAGGATTATACCACATCAATAAACTTCTTGGACAATTTCATTCACTACATGATGTTGAAGGTGTTGAGAAGGTGGGGTCATTCTGAGTCCTTTAGAGCTTGTAGCTAAAGCTAAGATACTAGAATTATCACTAGATAAAGATATTATCTCATTTCAGGGAGTTTTTTGTGAGATCAGTATCATGACTCATGAATGAAACATTGAAAAGGGTCCTTGATCAGTGCATTATCATGGGCATTATAATTTCTCATTTAGATATCCATTGTTAACACAATTATCCTTTTTTATTCTTGGTCTGCACATTTATCTCACATTCACCATTAACAAAAAGGATGCATGTAACACCCTGATTTTTTATGAGAAGTATATATATATATATATTATGTCTTATGTTACATGAAAAACCAAAGGAATCTCTCATTACACACAACACTATCTTGCCTTGCTTTACAAGAAATCATGACCTTCCACGATAGCGTGTGTTGTACGCAATACCGAGTTTCACTAAACAACGATATGCTATTAAAATATTATATAAACTAGCCATTATGAATAGTAATACCCACTTTTTGAAATTTTATAAATTTCATCTTTCAAAATGAACTTCATTTTTTGATTTGGAATATCGAAATTAGCCTAGGGTGAAATTTTTGTATGTTTCTTAAAACATTCAATTTTCTATGAATAGTGAAAACACTAGGTTACAATTTAAAAACCGAAATTTTATTAAAGTAATTATTTAATTTATTTAAATTTATTTTAGGTCAAAAATGATACATAATACCTATATATGTTCAATGTAATTCATTGGAGTCATTGTATAATAATTTAAGATATATAAAAATTTTATTGAACTTTTCATCGTCTTTTACCCACCTCCTATGAGAATTTTCAAATTTATATAAAACTAAATTTTACCACTTCTATGAGTGGAATTTAGAAAATACGAGTGACACGGTTTATATCAAGGAGTAAAATGTGGTTCAATATGATAAAAATAATTTTTGGTGAATGGTAACTTTTTACTTTTATTTACCACGGTTAAAAGTAAATAAGGTAATTAATGGTAAAAATGATATTATTATTACCCTAACACATGTCATAATTCTATTGGATACGTTTAATTCTACCAAAAACAACCTTAGTAATAAAATATGACCATTTAGGTCAACTTGGATTAGATTAGGACACTTATTATTATTTTATTTAAAGAAGAGTTAAAAGAGTTAAAATCAAAGTTTAATAACTAAAACATTTTTAATATAAAGATATACATAAGATAAATTATACGATAAATATTCATTAGAAAGATAAATATATCTCCTACATAATGGTATTTTATTTATAATTTTTAGACATTAAATAATTTAATTTATTTATGACACAATGATTATGCAGTAATTACCTTATTAATGAAATATTAACATAATTGATGTTATAAATACCCATATAAATGTAATTTGAGACTTCATAAGAATTACAATTATTTTATAGCTTAATGTGAAATGTTAGTATTGATTTAATAAACTTTTTTGTCACTAATCATGCTGTTATAATTTTCAGAAAATTCAATTACCAAATAGTTTCAAAATTGACATAAAATAGTGTTTAAAACAAATATTATATTATTAATTGTTATTCTATTCCTAAAAATATAAGGTTCTTCCAAATTACTTAGATAAGGTTATATATATTACAAAAAAACCACTTGGGGTTTTTTTTTCTTGTTACAGTAAGTTTATTAACTATATAGTATAGGAAAACAAGAAGACACGGTAAAAGTTAAATTATTTAACTTAGAGTTAAATCTAAATGATAAGGTTAAAATAGTAACTTAAACTTCTCAAAAACCTATTATTTAAAAGGATTTCGACCCATCCGCACTTTATCTTCAAAATAAATTTATTTTGAGAAATTATAAACCGATTATGACTTTATTATAAAATAATATTTTAAGTTTTTCCTAAGGTGCCCCTCTCCTTCCTTATAAAAGGGACCTACTCCCTCTCCTCCTCACACAATTTTGAGCCTTAAAGCTCGGCCAAACCCCACCCATTTCCCTTATAAACATCCATAGAAACATACTAGAGGTCCTGGTCTTCTTCAAAGACCAATTTTAGTTCCCTAAGAGGAGGTTTCAAAGAGGCGTTTAGAAATGGAGGTAATATCCGTTACCGATTCATTCAAATTTATTTCTTCTTATACTTACTATTCATTAGTTGTTTCATTATTAAGTAATAACATCAGTATCACTCATATACTGATATGTTATTATAAATATGAAACAATCCTACTTCACCTTCTATCCATCCTACGGAAAATGAAATCATTGCGCGTGCGTACTTACTGAATACTGTCTCCACGTCGTGGTGTAATTTGTTTTCCACCACCACCTTACATGGATGGGAATAATGTTTTAAAACAAAACTATATATAATTATTGTAAATTTATATTGATTCTAAAATAGTATAAATACACTTCAATATTATTCCACAATCTTGGGAACAATATCATCGCTCGTGCGTATGTACGGTCTACGGTCTCCACGATGTGATGTGACTCGTTCTACATGATCTTCATTGAATAATGATTATATAAACGAATTGAATGAATAAATATGATATATATTACACTAATAACATTTTGGAAATTAGGTATCTATAACCTAAAAAGAGGAATAATAATTTATTCAACAAAACATGCATAAGAACATAAAGCAATGAACACCCGAATAACAAGTAGCAATGAAATATTATTAATAAGAAGATAAAAATATGACTATATATGATATCATCACAATGAATACGATTCAGTAATAAGTCAATTACATTATTTGAATCATTATACAAGAGTTTCGGATACATACAAAGCAAATCGGACCTATGGTAATGGATAAATTTTCCAATCTCGTTTTTATCCGAGATTGTTTATTCGTAAGTATTTACTAGGGTTATATTTATCATCCATGTACATGTTTTCTAAAAATGGTTTCATGTATGTTTAAATTCATTTTTACCCATTTTTTACTTTTACTACATGGTATGTAAGGAATCTTTCTTTGGTTTACCATACAAGGTACTTTTGACTTTTTCGGCCAAAGTATGAGAAGAATGATTTTTTTAATTTATACAGTATGAACGGATTTTTACGGTTTCATATCGCCTAATTTTCAAGAAGCTTCATCTACATGTTTTAATGTTTATTTTCAGTAATACACTTTTCTTTTAAAATTGTGTGGTATTTTCTGAAAATAAAATGATTTTTAAGGAGAAAGGATATTTTCCTCAAGAATTCATTTCAAATGTTTTTTCAAAACTATTTTCCATCTAAGATTACATTATTTACAATGTTTATGTTTCAATTATAATGACTCTATTATTTACATGATTTTATTCTTCTTATGATGAAATAATATCCATTTCTTTTATATATATTATGTTATGACGGGATGATGTTTATGAAACCCATTTTATTCTTTGGGTTATGATGAATGATTTATGTTTATTTTGTGGAACAAGTAAGAATGATTTCAATATGAGATGTGTGGGATGTATATATCCCTCCAATACATTGGGTAAAGATTTATATCTCATTAGATAGACATGGATGGATCGACAAGTTAATCTGGTTCAGTGATACAGGATTGGAATGAGGAGTGAACTCGGTTCAGTAATGGAATTTGTCCGCTATGATGGTCTTAGAAATTAGCCTTGACTAATATGAAATGATTTTCTAGGATTATGTGTGTATGCCACAAAGTTTCATGTTTTATGTAATGATTATGGGGATTACATTTCACAAATATGTTTTATCCCATGTTACGATATTATGATCTCTTTTACAGTTTTAGATTTTCAAAATGTTATGTTCTTATGAATATGATATGATTGGTATTTCTTTTATTTATGCTTACTATACATTTGAGATCACCCTTTTGTATGTTTTATGTTCCCTAGGTCAGGAAGAAGGGTATTAAGTAGGATATGCCAAAAGGGACTCTAGATATGATGAAATAAACGGGGGACAATGTAGATGATTGATAAACCAGTTGTTTCTGTTTCCCTGTTTCTAATGACAAAATACCTATACGGTCTTATCATGGTTTTGTTATATGTTTTAATAAATATCCTTCAATTCGGACATAATAACCATGTATGTAAAGTATGGGTCATTATAGTTGGTATCAGGGGAAAGGTATAGTCAACCTTTGGAAACTAGGATGTGAAAGCCTTAGTAAGAACTCTACTGATATGTCTAAACATAGAACACAATATTATTGTTTTAGAAATGGACATGAACAACCTATGATAAGACATAAAATGTGAAATTTTAATCTTGATTATGTGGTTTTTCTGTTATGATTAGTGTTTCTCACAATATGATTCTTGGTTTTAGTCAATGGTTGGGACCCAAAAGAACTGTGTTAATGCTGAATGTGACGGGCAATGCAATGATTGTCCCCCTGAGAAACCAAACGTTATGGGAGATGGAATTAAAAATCATGTAGCCATGCTCACACAACATTCTCAAGCTATGAATCATGTTGTACTTCCAAACGAGAAAATGAAAGAGCAAAATTCTATTGAATCGTTCATGAGGCATCATCCACCTTAATTCAGTGGGTCTTCTAATCCATTAGGGGATGAACAATGGATATATACCACTAAAAAGATATTTTCAGTTCTACAATGTTCTGAACATGATAAAGTCATCTTAGTAGTATATCGTTTGGAAGGTGAAGCTGATCAATGGTGGAATCTTATTAAGATTACGAGGAAAAGGGATAAAATTGAGTCCATGGAATGGGATGAGTTCAAGAACTTATTTTTCAATAAGTACTTCCCTCATATTCTTCGAACAATGATGGAGAAAGAGTTTCTTGAACTGATGCAAAAGGATAATGAATCGGTTGGTACTTACTAAGCAAATTTTACAAGACTAGCATGGTACGCTTCCGGAATTATTATCCAACCTGAGAGTAAAATCTATCGATTCTTTAGTTGCTAAAAACCAAGTCATCGAAGGGTGTTATCCATAAGGGACTTCAATAGCTACGAGGAAATTTCTTGATGATCTCTCAAGGTTGAGATGGAGGTTGGAGTAACCCATAAATCATATGGGTTTGATAAGAATAGTAAAATGGAATTCAAAGGAAAATATAAAGACCACACTGAAAAGAAGTTGAGTTTTCCCTTATGCTCAAATTGTGGAAAAACCCATGGAGGGAATTTTCATAATGGGACAAGTAAATGTTTTAAGTGTGGAAAAGAATTTAATCAGGCTGTTGAATATCAAAATAATAGGAAGTCGATGTCTAATGATGCGAACAAAGAAAGGGATACACAGAATGCACCTCCTACACATAAATGTTTCAAGTGTAATGAAATGGGAGTATATGAAAATCAATGCCTTAATCTAAGGGTTTTTGATGATGATTGATGTAAACAAACTCTTAAGGCTAAAGAAAAAGGAAAGTCACATGTAATTTATATCGGTGTTGTGGAGTATGATAACGATGTGATGAAAGGTACACTTACCATCCACTCTAATGTAGAAAATGTTTTATTTGATTCTGGATCCACCCAATTTTTTATTTCTGAAGAGTTTTCTAAGGGTATCGCCATATTAAAATAGTAGTTAGATATTGAGTTAGATGTGACAACCCCTAATGGTACTAGAGTCACATCAAAAGTTTACAATTCTTCTTCGATTGAAGTTTATGGTAAAATACATCCTTCAAATCTTGTGATCCTTCCTATAGTGGAATTTGATGTGATTCTTGGCATGGATCATCTTTCTTTATACGGAGCTCATATCAATTTCCAAAGAAGGGAAATCACATTTAATATTCCCGGTGAATCTACTATCATCTATCAATGCAAGGATGAATATAACCTTCCAGTGGAAATTTCATCCATCTTATGGGTCTTGATTCTAATAAATGAAGGTTATTTATCTCAAATGGTTGGAGAGAAACTCATGATTACGAATATGCACATTATACAGGAGTTTGATGATGTCTTTCCAGATGAATTTCTAGGTCTTCCACCAAATCGTGAGGTTGAGTTTTCAGTATAACTCATACTGGGTGTTATGCCTATTTGAAGACAACATATTGAATGGCCCCAATTGAGTTGCAAGAATTGAAGAAGCAACTCCAAGAGAATCTTGATAAAGGATTCATACACCCTATAACGTCACCTTGGGGAGCACATGTTTTGTTTGTTAAGATAAATGATGATTCAATGGGACTCCGCATTGATTATCGAGAACTTAACAGGATCACTATCAAGAACAAATATCCTCTCCCGCGCATTGATGACTTATTTAACCAACTACGCGGAGCTCAATAGTTTTCCAAGTTTGATCTTGGTTTAGGGAATCATCAATTAAGGTTCAAAAAGGAGGATATACCAAAGACAGCTTTCCGTACAAGGTATAGACACTATGAATTTATAGTGATGCCATTTGGTCTTACTAATGCGCCTTATATCTTCATTGATCTTATGAATAGTGTCTTTTGAAACTATCTTAATCAGTTTGTGGTAGTCTTTATAGATGATATTCTTGTATATTCAAAGAGAAAGGAAGAACATGAAGATCACTTGAGAATAGAATTAAAGACCCTAAGAAAGGAGAAGCTTTATGAAAAATTTACCAAGTGTGAATTTTGGCTTCAAAAAGTTTCATTTTTTGGTCAACTAATCTCAAAAGAAGGGATATATGTAGATCTAGCAAAAATAGAGGTTATCGAAAGATGGTCGAGACCAACAACAGTAACTGAGATATGAAGTTTTCTTGGTCTGGCTGGAAATTATCGACATTTTTTGAATGATTTTTCAAGGTTATTTAATCTAATAACTAGGATGACTTGAAAAGGATTTATGTTCGTTTGGACCGAGGAGTATGAATAGAATTTCAAGGAGTTAAAACGATGGTTATTCAGTGCACCTGTGCTCACACTGCCGTGTAGTGGAGAAATGTCTGTGATCTAAAGTGATGCATCCAAGAAGGAACTAGGGTGTGTTCTCATGAAAAATGATATGGTGATAGCTTATGAATCACAACAATTGAAAATCCCTGAGAAAAATTACCCAAATCATGATTGGGAGTTAGCCGTGGTAATCGTTTCATTAAAAATATGGAGGCATTATCTTTATGGTGAATGGTATGTTATTTATACTGATCATAAAAGTTTAAAGTATATTTTCGCACAAAAGGAGATGAATATGCGCAATAAGAGATGGTTGGAGTTGATTAAGGACTATTACTGCTCAATTCATTATCTCCCTATGAAAGAAAAAAAGGTGGCAGATACATTATGCCGACAAGGCCATGCTAGCTTATCCATGATGAGGATCACAAAAGATCTAATATTTATGGATTTACAAAGGATAGATCTTGGAATTAAAATGGAAGGGGAAACATCTTATCTGTATCAAATGAATGTTCAACTATCTATATATGTGAAGATTAGAGAGGCACAAAAAGAAGATGTAGAGTTACAAAAGAAGGTGAGAAATGTTCCTGAATTCAACCTTGATTTTGATGAGATAATAAGGTTCATGAATCGGGATTGTGTTCCTCCCATCCCAGATTTAAAGAAGGAGCTGCTAGATGATGCTCATAGTTCTTCATTCTCTATTCATCTTGGAATCACGAAGATGTATAGGGACCAGAAGGAGTACTTATGGTGGGATGGAATGAAATGAGATGTTGGTGAATATCTCTCTCGATGCTTGGTTTTTCAGCATGTTAAAGCTGAGAGACAGAAGTCTAAGGGGATGTTACAACCATTACCCATACCCGAATGGAAATGGGAAAGAATCACTATGGACTTTTTCACCAGACTTCCTAAAACATCCAAAGGCAATAACTCTATCTGGGTCATAGTTGATCGTCTTACAAAGTCATTACACTTCATTGCTATTAGAGAATATTTCTCTCTGGATCATCTTGTTAGGATATATATAAAGGAAGTGGTGAGATTGCATGGAGTACCACTTTCCATTATATCTGATTGGGATCCGAGGTTTACCTTGACGATATGGTGAAGTCTTCAGCATACTCTAGATACAGAGTTGAGTTTCATCACTGCTTATCATCTTCAGACAGATGGTTAGTCTGAGAGGACAATTCAAACTCTATAAGATATATTAAGAGCTTGCTATATGGATTTCAAAGGAGGTTGGGATCAACACCTACATTTGGTGGAATTTTCTTATAATAATAGCTTTCACTCCAGTATTCATATGGCTCCTTATGAAGCTCTCTATGGACAGAAATGCAGGACTCCAACTTGCTGGGATGAAGTTAGGGAAAGAAAGCTATTAGGACCTAATCTTGTTGATGAGATGGTAGAAAAGGTCAGATCTATTCAACAACACATAAGAGTAGCTCAGAGTCGACAAAAATGTTATGCTGACAACCGAAGAAAAGACCTTGAGTTTTATGTGTGTGATAAAGTGTTCTTATGAATATCTCCTTGGAAGAGAGTAATGAGATTTAAACAGAAGGGAAAGTTGAGCCATATGTATATCGGTCCTCTTGAAATACTGGATCTTTTTGGGAAGGTAGCATACCGATTGGCGGTTCCACCGAATCTCTATCATGTTCACGATGTGTTCCATGTTTCCCTCTTGAGAAAGTACATACATGTTCCTTCACATGTACTAAGATATGAAGTTATACCGTTGGAGCATGATTTTTCTTATGAAGAACAACCGATAGAGATTCTGGATCATATTGAAAAAGTTCTTCGAAACAAGACTACTTGCTTGGTGAATGTTTTATGGAGGAACCACCAATTAAAAGATTCTAAATCGGAGCTTGAGGATATTACTAGATAGATTTAACCTCGTCATTTTGTTACGAAGTGATGAATTTTGAGGGAGATATTAATTGTAAGCGGTGTAGAATGTAACACCCTAATATTTAATGTAAAGTATATATAGATATATATATTTATGTATTAAGTTATACGCAACATAAAAAAATCTTTCATTACACACAACATTATCTTGTCTTTCTTTACACGCAATCGCGACCTTCCACGATAGCGTGTGTTGTACGCAATACCGAGTTTCACTAAACAACGATATGCTATTAAAATATTATATAAACTAGCTGTTATGAATAGTAATACAAAATTTTAAAATTTTTAAAATTTTATTTTCCAAAATGGACTTCATTTTTTTATTCAGAATATCAAAATTAGCCTAGGGTGAAATTTTGGTATTTTTCTGAAAACTTTCAATTTTTGATGAATAGTGAAAACACTAGGTTACTATTTAAAAACCGACTTTTTATTTAAATAATTATTTATTTTATTTAAAGTTATTTTATGTCAAAATTGATGCACAATACTTATATAAGTTCAATGTAATTCATTCGAGTCATTTTATAATAATTTTAGATATATAAAAATTTTATGGAACTTTTCACCGTCTTTTATCCACCTCATAAGAGAATTTGCAAATTTACATAAAACATAATTTTACTGCTTCTGTGAGTGGAATTTTCAAAATCCTGGACACACAGTAAATATGAAGGAGTAAAATGTGGTTCAGTAATATAAAAATAATATTTGGTGAACAGTAACTTTTTACTTTTATTTACCACAGTTAAAAATAAATAGAGTAGTTAACGGTAAAAATGATATTATTATTACCCTAACACATGTCAAAATTCTATTTGATAAGTTTAATTCGACCAAAAACAACCGTATGAATAAAATATGACCATTTAGGTCCACTTGGATTAGATTAGGACATTTATTATTATTTTATTTAAAGAAGAGTTAAAATAGAAGTTTAATAACTAAAAAATTTTTAATATAAGGTAATACATAAGATAAATTCGACTGTAAATATTAATTAGAAAGATAAAAAAATTTCCTACATAATAGAATTTTATTTTTAATATTTTGACATTAAATATTTTTATTTATCTATGACACAATGATGATGCAGTAATTACCTTATTAATGGCATATTAACATAATTGATGTTATAAATACCCAGATAAATTTAATTTGATAATTTATATGAATTACAATAATTTTATAGGTTAATATGATATGTTAGTATTTATTTAATAAAATATTTTCTAATTAATAATTCTGTTATAATTTTCACCAAAATCAATTACCAAATAGTTTCGAAATTGACATAAAATAGTTTTAAAAACAAATCATATTATTAATTGTTATTCTATTCATAAAATTCTATGGTTCGGCCAAATGACTTAGATAAGGTTATATATATTTATAAAGAACCACTTGGGGTTCGGTTGGCTTGTTATAGTATGTTTATTAACTATATAGTATAAGGAAACAAGAAGACAAGGTAAAAGTTAAATTATTTATCTTATAGTTAAATCTAAATGATAAGGTTAAAATAGTAACCTAAACTTGTATAAAACCTATTGGTTGAGAGACTTTCGACCCATCCCCACTTTAGATTCAAAATAAATCGATTTGTAGCTATTATAAACCAAATATGACTTTATTATAAAATAATATTTTAATTTTTTCCTAAGATTCCCCTATCCTCCCTTATAAAAGGGAACCTCCTCTCTCTCCTCCTCACACAATTTCGAGCCTTAAAGCTCGGCCAACCCCTGACCATTTCCCTTATCAACTTCACTAGAAAGATTCTAGAGGTCCTGGTCTTCTTCAAAGCCCAATTTTAGTACCCTAATAGGGGGTTTCAAAGAGGTGTGTCGAAGATGATGTAATATCTGTTACTGATTTTTTCAAATTTATTTTTCTTCCACATCCTATAATTTATTTGTTTAATAATGAAGTAAAAAACATCAGCATCAATAATATACTGATATGTTATTATAAATATGAAACAACCCTATTTTAACTTCTATCCATCCTACGAAATATTAAATCACCGCATGTCTGATGTACGTACGGAATACCGTCTCCACGCCGTGGTGTAATTTGTTTTCCACCACCACCTTACTTAGATGGGTATAATGGTGTAAAGCATAAATATATATTATTATTGTAAATTTATATTTATTCTGAAATAGTATACATACACTTCAATATAATTCCATGGTCATGGAAACGATATCATCGCTTGTGCGTACGTACGACCTACCGTCTCTACGATGTGATGCGACTCGTTCTACATGATCTTCATTGAATAATGATTATATAAATGAATTGAATGTATTAATATGATATATGATACACTAATACCATTATAAAAATGAGTTATCTGTAACCTAAAAATAATAATAATAATTTATTCAACAAAACATGCATAAGAACATAAAGCAATGAACACCCGAATAACAAGTAGCAATGAAATATTACTGTTAAGAAGATATGAATATGAACATATATGATATAATAACAATGAATATGATTATGTAATAATTCATTTACATTATTTAAATCATTATACAAGAGGTAAGGATATGTACGAATCAAATCAAATATAAGGTAAGAGATAACTTTTCCAATCTCGTTTTTATCTGAGATTGTTTATTCGTAAGTATTTACTAGGGTTATATTTATCATCCATGTCCATGTTTTCTAAAAATGGTTTCATGTATGTTTAATGTATTTTTTTACCCATTTTTTACTTTTACTACATGGTATGTAAGGAATCGTTCTTTTTTTTACCGTACAAGGTACTTTATGAGTTTTCTAGCAAAAGTACGAGAAGAATGTTTTTTATCTTAAACGACATGAAGGGATTTTTACAGTTTCGTATCATATAATTTTCAAGAAGATTACTCTACATGTTTTAATGGTTATTTTCAATAAAATAATTTTCATTTAAAATATGTGGCAATTTTTTAATAGAAAATTATTTTTAAGGAGAAAGGATATTTTCCTCAAGAATTCATTTCAAGTGTTTTTTCAAAACTTTTTCAATATAAGATGACATTATTTAGAATGTATATGTTTCAATTATAATGTCTCTATTATTTACATGGTTTGATTCTTCTTATGATGAAATTATATCCATTTGTTTTATATAGATTACGTTATGATGGGATGATGATTATGAAACCCATTTTATTCATTGGGTTATGATGAATGATTTATGTTTATTTTGTGGAAAAAGTAGGAATGGTTTCAATATGAGGTTTGTGGGACCTATAACTCCCTCCAATGCATTGGGTAAAGATTTATATCTCATGAGATACACATGGATGGAAGGACAAGTTAATCTGGTTCAGTGATACATGACTGGAATGAGGATTGAACTCGGTTCAGTAATGGAATTTTTCCGCTATGATGGTCTTGGAATTGAGCCTTGACTAATATGAAATGATTTTCTATGATTATGTGTGTATTCCACAAAGTTTCATGTTTTATGTTATGATTATTGGGATTACATTTAACTACTATGATTTATCCCATGTAATGTTATTATGATCTCTTTTGCAGGTTTAGATTTTCAAAATGTTATGTTCTTATGAATATGATATGATTGATATTTCTTTTGTTTACCCTTACTGAACATTTGAGCCCACCCTTTTGTATGTTTTCTTTTCCCCAGGTCAAGAAGAAGGGTATTATGTAGGATATGCCAAAAGGGACTCAAGATATGATGAAATAAACGGGAGACAATTTACATGATTTATGAACTAGTTGTTTATGTTTCCCAGTTTCTAAAGACACTATACCAATACGGTCCTATCATGGTTGTCTTATATGTTGTAATAAGTATGCTTCAATTCTGAAGTAATAACCATGTATGTAATGTATGGGTCATTATAATGAACTAATTTCATGACAAAAATTTCAACATAGGATCTTATAATTAATTTTTTTCATATGAAACATTCTTGTTAGTTTTTCCACTACTATTTTCATAGGATATGTGAAAACATGGTCTAAAGAATAGTAAATTGTATATATTTTCATTTGAGATATTCACATCGGGTTCACAAATTTTGTTTCCATAATATATGAAAACAATATGGACTGATGCATGGAAGCTAATAGTTTTTTCATTTGATATATACACGTCAGATTTAGCATTTCTTACATAGGATATGCAAACAAAATGGCGAGATGCATGGTAAACATATATTTTTTTCATTTGAGAGATTCATGTCATGCTCACATGATTTTTTATGTTGAAAATATATAGAAGTCTCAACCCAATGGGGTTAATATGGTGGGTTTAATGCCTATTATAGTCATTTATATTAAGATTACCATTTTTATCAATAACATGAACACCCAACAGTTCCCACACACATAACTAAGTACAGACTTAATTTCTAAATGTGGTTTTCCATTATGGTTTTAGAACCAATGAAACTTATAAACTCACATTTCATGAGACGATGGAACATCAGGCTCATCACAATCTTTTGAAGGGAATTGTTTTATATTCTATGAATCTCTTATTGATTTCAGGTATATTTGAGAATCACTTCCTAATCCAGATACGAGACCAGTTACCTAACAAATTGTCAAGTTATGAATCCATCCATGTGAAAAGGGGGTATAATAATGAATATATCTATATATACATGAGTTTCTTCACAATTTGACACTAATAGTAAGATTCTTATTTATTGAATCTATATAAATTTGAAGTCCAGAGTTTGTTTTCATCTTGGGAGTTGATTGATAATTTGAGGATGGGGTTGCACCAGTATGAGGCATCAAATGTATCTTGTTTTAACAAAAATCAAACCCCAAATATTATGTCAAACTTGTGAATTTTAAAATCATATAAAAAGGAAATATATGAGGGAACTTAGGCACTAGTTATTTAAGCTGAAACCTTAAGGATTCATCCCACATATCCTTTTTATGGATGCAATTAGAGTCATCATAGTTCAATAACGCCCTATAAACAAGACCCGAGTTAGATGCCCTTGTAAAGGGTTAGTTATATCATAAAACTTATTAGGTATTACACACTATGGTTTACCTAGCTGATGAATATTCATAATATGAATGATATAAAGATTTTAATCCCCCAAGCCCACATGATCTTTGCTTGATGTGAGATACATGGGATAACAATTAATCAATATTGTTTCATATAGATATTGGACTTATGAGATGGTATAACCCTTTGGATTTCTAATATGGATCTGAAGCCTTATGAAAGTTTCCTTTGCAACATGGTTAAACAAATAATCAGAGTTCCCATAGTTCAGTTTCCTTATCATTATACGGATGGATAATGGAGAGATATAAGACCATGAGAAATATTGGGTCTCGATAGTTGGAATGTCGATGAAATGGTGGGACTCGCAATGTGGTGGATGACCATTTGAGATCAATCCATAATAATTAGTTGTACATATCACGATTATAGAAGGAATCATAGTTCTCGTAGTTCATTTTTTATTACGGATTACACACCGAGGCTTCCCTATTATGGGGGTATTCATATCATGCCATTGATCAGGGATTAAAAACTGAGGATGCCTTTATATACACATTAGAAAATGTCATAATTTCCTAGGATGTCAGATCGACATGTTTTGATTATCTAATAAACATATCTTGATCATCTTCCCCACATGTTTAGGGATGTGTGGACTTGTCATGGTTGACTAGTGAACATGTGCAAAGACAATCGCAGAATACAGGTGAATTGAATGAGGGAAATTTCAGGATTTTAATGACATGTATAGGGGACATATCATGATATGTATGTCATGTACAAAGGGAATCTCAAGGTCAAGATAACTTGTTAGGAGGACATTTCATGATCTAGGATAATATATATGGAGATTGTCGAATTAACTAGGTGACTTTTCTGGAGGGTGTCTCATAATCCTGGCTGAAATGTATGGAAAGTGTCAAATGAACTAGCTGAATTGTCTGAAAGAAGTTTCATTAGCCATGATGGCATGTTCAGAGGACATTTCATGATCTAGAATGATATTTATATAGGAAATCACATGATACAATCTAGCATTTCTGGATGATGTTTCACAATCCAGATTGACATGTCTCAGTTTCAAAACAAGAACTAGCTATCATGTCCCAATGTCACTACATAACTTGTGTGGAATGATTGGAGGAAATTAATTGATTTGACTGGTAAGCCCAAGGGACTCCATAATACATGGGCTGTATTCTTGGAGTTCATTGTGAAACTTTTTTTACATGTCTAAGGGACTTATCAGGATCCAAAGAGTATGACGAGGGAGTTTCTCATGACCTGAGAAACATGTCTCGGTGTTATCGCATGAAATTACCGAGTCATGTGAAGTGCATGAGGATCATAGTATATGTTTTTTTATAATCCTCCCATGTTGTTTGTATTTATTATATACTCTATTTTATATGTACCCATGATTTTTCATGTGTTAGTTTATTTTTTTCATTCCATATGACGCGTCCAAAATTCAGAACCCCTTTCACATAATCTAACTAATAAAATAGATGTCCCTCATGTGATTTAAAAGGTTCATGTTATGTTCTTATGCATTACCAATGATCCCATAGGTTATTTAAATAATTTTACCTGATGGAATACCTTTTTTATCATGTGATTGGAGACTCAAAGTTGTTTCCCCTTGAGCTCTACTATATGATAGGTTGCATATGGACTCTGAATTAATAATTCACTTGTTCCATTTGTTCTTGTGTCATTTACAAACCTCACCACCACGGTTATAGTTTTCCTTTAATGATTTTTATCTCATGTATTTTAACTAGATTCGGTGGACAGATTTGTAATCATGCACCTTTCATGATCCTACTATGGGTCATCTATGGTTTCACATGATAATCATCGACCATGAGAATGTTCTAGCTTTACAATATTTATTTGACCCTGCCAAATGAATGGGATATTTCCCTACCATGTGTACATGTCAAAGAGAATAAAAAAGCTTAGGAAAAAATGTCATTAAGTCATATTAAGATCAATATTTTTGCAGGAGGGCTCTCTCAAGATTGAAAAAGACTCTTGGGTGTTTTTTATGAGAAATAGGCAGCTTTTCCAAGAGGGATTTACTATGATCATGATGAAATGTTGCAGGGTCTCTTGATTCCATGTTTTCTTGTCAAAGGAGCCTTCATAAGATTATAAAATCATATCCTCTATCTAAAATAATATTTTTCCTTTCCCCATTTTGTTTCCTTCAATATTTTCAAGGGATGAGGATCTTACAATGTTGTGTTATTGTTGTAAAAAACAATAAATCTCACTACTTGTGATGCATAAAGTGACCAATAATGGGTCTTCTGGTGATGTGAAATCATTTTTATAGACAACCCCTTATTTCAATTTGGATTAAATGTGGAAAAATATGTCTCTTAAATGTGTCTGATTCCTTTCAAAAGATGATAGTAACGCTGGAATACCATTTTGGGAGAAGTAAAATATGTCACCATGGGCTCCATTGAGTCTTGAGGACCACATATGAGCAACACATGAAAATAAATAAACGCAAAATGATTTTTCCTTTCTCATGTTCTTGCGCATTATTTTATAAGGTTTATCAACCCTGTACAATTGGATTCCCATGAGGGAATCACATGATCAATACGATATCTTGCACTGTCATTCTAACCTTATCCAAGTTAGTCACTCTTCTTTTATATGGAACATCATCGGATCAATGTTGGATATCACAGTAGAGTGTGATAATTTTCATGGAAATCCATTCTTATTTCATTATAAGGTTAGAGGTATAGAATATAATCTAATGGACATGTCCTACACCCTTCACATGGTGAAAATGATGTTTCAAAAGGCTCTTGCATAGAAATAAGGGAATGTCATCGGGGATCTACATTGTCTTCCATAATAAATGATCATCTTGTAAGAATATCAATTATTATAAAAGGATTATTCCATTTTTATATTTTTAGACATTAATTTACAAGGATTTTGGATGGTTGTAATGATCCTGTTGATTGAAAAGTCGTGTGACTCAGAGGAACTCATCAATCAGCCACCCCTTAATCAATTAATGTCTTGGGTGATTTTGTATGAATAGTTGGATTGTCCAAGGGGATTTGTGTGATCTTAATAAGGCCATTCTCTATGCATAACCAATTCACATTATATTCCAAAGGTCTTGTGATATTGTGTCTATTAGAAACTCATAATATATATGTGTTTTATTCAACTTAATTTCCTTTTATATGTGGAGAAAATAATACCCATACATTGGGTATTTTTTTCCATATTGATTTTCCAATACCCTTTTCGAAGGAATCAACATATGCATGATGATTTTTAGAAATAATGGAATAACATCCTAATATATTCTCAAATTATAAATATGGGACCATCATTAACTTTTAAATATGGTTTTTACACTTGGAGCTATAAAAATTAAGTCAGTGTCAGCCATTCAATAGAGGGTGACTTCTGGTGAATTCCATAATTAATTAAATAAAACAATTTAATTAATTTATTAAGAGTAGAGAATACCCCATTTTCATGAATGATATAGATTTAAATGGTTCTTCAATTTTTGATGTTTGGACCAAGAGAGATATTATGAGTCATCAAACTCATTTTTTGATAGCCATCCACCACAGATCATGGTGTCGTGGCTTACAAGCACAGATCTAGACCCAATGTTTTTATATTTCTCGACGAGGTAAGAGGATTTGTGAGTTTTATTTTTATATCTTTATATATGTGTTATTTAAGTGTTTTATATCTCTTTTAAGGATGTTATGGATCCCATGGTGTTGATTTATGAGTAATCCAGTAAAAATATTGGTTTCAGGAGGTTTGTAGTGATTTTTCATTTGGAAATCCCATTCACATAGCATGTAGTGAATGATAACATGTCACATGTTTTTTCTGTTTAGGGGTCAAATACTTCTTGAGGACTATACTAATTGTTCTAATAGTATAACCCAAGTAGTGGGACATTTACATGTGGATCAGAACATGGGAATAATTCCATGTTAGGAGTAAATGGTTTTGTAGTTGAACATGTCCAATTACATGGGCATGTGATGATGTACATAGGAATTTGCCATTGGAAATGGTTGTATGACTTGGTTGATATGATATTTCATCAACCACATGTAAAAACTTTGTATTTTTTTACTTCCAATTCATGGTGTGTGTAGTTCAAGACACACCCTGGTGTCCATGAAAGGTTACATATCATGTAACCTCCTATACATGCCGAGAACATTCTTATTCATGATGATTACCATGAATGGAAATGGCCAGGGTACATATTAGTGAGACACACTATGTAATCCAAGGGGACACATTATTTACTTCCCTCATAGATTTCATCCATTTCTACATCCTTTAAAACACAAATTGTGGCCCATGAGTAGCCTATGCTGAGTTTTTTTCTATGTAAAGCACATCGATGGCCATGTTTGAGAATCAATGATGCAATGTAGGTTAATAATAGTGGGATTCTTTTTCAGAAACACATAGACCAATATTAGTTTGGCGTAATTCCTTGGTCAAACCCTATTAGTATAATTTTGATTTATATCTAGAGTGTAGGATTTTGATACACTATATAGGTTTGGCAACAGATAGGGTTTTTGTTATCCCACCATATATACAAGGAGGGATCCTCTATCATTTATATCATATTCTCTTGGTGGGATTTTGGGAATAATCCTGACAAACTAAAGTAATAGTGTGATACCCTACATAGTTATTTATTCAAGATGAGGTTTTTAGTGTCCCCCATGGGTCCTAGGTGTGAACACCTATCTATATATTGAGAAAATAAAAGTTCTATATAGGGTTTTTGGTGTACCTCATGTCCTTAGAAATGACCCCATTTCCATGTATCAATCTATATAGAGTTTCATTAAGTAATCCTTTAGTAATACCCAATGATCAAGACCTCTAAAATGAGATCCATCGATGATAGTATGGATAGTGGAGTGATATCTCTAGAATGATCATTAATTAGATAGAGTTTGTGCCCCCTCCCTGAACTATGGAGTGTAGTGTTGAGGGGTGTTCCATCTACATAGTAAATTTAGAGGTTACACGAGGTGTTTTGGAATCAGTTTGAGGACCATTGGAAGTATTGAATGAATCATCATTATTATCTTTGTTGTAGAGATACAGATACCCATTCTCACTCCTTAATTATTATTATTGGGTAAATCTAGGTTATTAAGGTATTTTATCATGTTCTTGTTAACATGCCATTGCGGGGATGATATCACCACTATCTCTTGATTATTTTTGTTTTGTTAGTTCAGGGAGCCTAATTTTAATGTATATACACACACCCCTATATGGGATTTTCCTACACATGTTGTGTCTCATGATGACTAAAGGTAGATTATTAGTGATATTTGTGGACATAGTGTTAGGGATGAAAATAAAATATTAGTGTTTACCATGTTTATAAGTCAGCCTTTGATATTGTGAACCAAGTTCTCTCTAGTCTTCTCTTATTCCTATTTTTCATCAGTTGGGGTTTACCCCTATATTAATACTTGGGATTGTATTTATCACCTTTATACTATTATAAATTGATATTTTCCAAGTGCATGTTGCATGCATGTTTACACACTGGATGTTCAATGATAGGAGTAGGATTGGTGAATTTCGTGGGTGTTAGTGATTGGATGTTGTTGTTTTTTACATGAGTTTAACTCCCAATAAGCTATATTTTAGATCAACATATTATTTTATGTTTTACGAATTCTATATACCCCAATTGAATAGATGGGTTTTTCTAAAAATCAATTTTTCATCGGGGTAATAGTTGGTTCAAATGGTACTAGTATATAACAATCCAATATTGATTGGGCATAAAAATTTACCAATATAGAGGCCACCCAGGATTCATGGAGAGGCATAAACCCCCTTCAAATATGACATAATACTTGCATGGGAATGAGGCCCAAAATATCCACCTCAGTAGGGCCTCTCTTGATAGTGGACCCGGCGGTGAGACAACTCTAGGGTGACATTGGGAATCCGTAAATCCCTATGCTGGTGTTTTTTTATGTGGATTCAATTACATCGGGAAGAGGGAAACATCACGCAAAGAAATGTTTTTTTTTTATGAAAACTAAAACCATGAGGGAAATTTTATGCCACCAAAATTAGATTGTGACATGTTTTGGTGGATGAGTTTATTTTACAATAATGTTTGTGTTCATTTTGATGTTATGAGGTGTCATAGATGATGCTAGTGGTGGTCAACAAGTGGTAAATGTAATGGATAAATTTAGGTGGTAGGATCTCTTAACCTAGATGTTTAATGTGTTGCTATGGTGCATCATTTTTCATTACTACTACCTCTATAGTATTAGCATATTTTTATAACATCCACTTACTAGAATTTATTCCCTATTTGGGACCTATCAATAATAGTTGCACATTTATAGCTTGAATATTGTGTTCATAGGCACCAACAAAGAAGATTAGTGATCACACAGATCAATTAATGGTGTGAACTAACTCTAGAAGATATAGATCCTAATGTGGAATCTTTCATTAGTGATAGTGAGTTCCAATGATGTTTTCCTTTTTATGGATTGGTTATCTACTATCCATTAACCAAATGAATGTTTCTAGTTAGTGTTGTAGTGTTTTAGTGTTTTTAGATTGATGTTTCCTCCTTTTCTAAGGTGTGGTCCCCCAGCAGATTAGGACGAGGTCATGTGTCGGTGGATACAACTAATATTGTAACAATTGGCTAGAATTATCCTTGTAAGAGTGGATTCTAGGGTATTTTAGTTTCCAAATGTTATGGAGGATTTTTAAAGAATATAATCAGTGGTTGTTCTGGGATTAAATCTACATAAAAGGATTGTTTTCATATACCTACACCCAAGGATAGAATGATATCCAAGCTATCATATTAGAAAACCTCATGTAGCTATGATAGCTGAAGGTTCAGTTGGTAAAATTGAATATAATTTTCTTGTATAACCAAATGTTACACCAGGAATACCTATTTCATTCTCATATAGGTTGATGATAGATTTAGGTGAGGATTATATTGAAATAACCTAAATCGGGTGAATTTCAGAAGAGAGTTTCCCCCTCAAATAACTGATGACTAATTTGAACATTAGTTTGGGCGAAGGGGATCTCAGAGTTCGAATGTACAATTTTTTATCACCATATAGATGTTCAATAGGTAGATTTACTGAGTGTGGATTCCTTGATCCGTAAAGGCTACCTTAGGATCATGGTGATATCATTCTACATGTTTAACTCCCTATCATAGTTTTTAGAAGAACTAGATTCTTAACCATTATTGGATCAATTAATGGTAGCCTTCATCAGTGACATCCTTGTGTAGTCAGTGTTAATGGTGCAATACATGATTCACCTAAGGATATTTTGAGACATTCTTTGAGAGTAAAAAATGCATGAACAACTCTTTTAATGTTAGTTCTAGAGGTAATAGATCCACTTATTTGGATATTTCTTCTCATAAATTGGAGTGAGAGTGGATCCGGCAATGGTTGATTTGGTTTTATCTTGATATACATCAAAAGACATGTCTAAGGAATCAGATTCCCATGGTAAAGGATAATGTCAACTATTATTGATAAAGGTAATGGAACAATTCATCTCTTTGTAGTTATCCCTCTCAGATGAGGATGGTACATAAATCTCTATTCAGTTGTTGTTATCCCACTTCATTTATAGTTTCTTATAGAGTCTCATCTTGGTGATACATGATAAAAGAAATTTCATGACCAGATATCAACTAGACATGTTCTTGATATATTCGTTGCTGGTGGGGAGTACATCATCTTTAATAGGATGTGCAGTCAAACATATCATGTAGGGATCGAAGGTTCAAAGTTTTTTTTTTCTATATAGTACATCTAGGAGCTGAGTATATGTACAAAGATTATTGAGTATCGAGTTTGGTCCCCAGGATTTTTCTAGATTGAAAATGAGTTAAACTATTTTTTTCTCACCTTTTAGTTGGTGAATATTGAAGTATCCAGATGAAAGTGGAATTAGGGTGGTGAATTAGTAGTTTTCATGATAATGTTTCAACAATTTGAGAGAGTTTACAACGATATACAAGTGAATATTAAGTAAATCATTATGTTGTATCACATCTTAACCATATGAAAGTAGAGTTTAGTGGAGTGTTTGGGAGACATGTACGAGTGGTAGGTAGTTTGGATTAATTGTATTCACTCAATTATTGATTCATACTAGTTTTATCTATTCGTGATAAGAACATGGAATATATGTGTGAGGATTTGGGACCCAGTTGTGGTTGATCTTGGTTTCCCTATCCAATTGATGGATCAATAAAGAGGACCTTTTTGGTTCTATAGAACATGATTTTGGATTTCATGTTAGTTCTAGTCCATAACAAGGAGGATCACCTACCCTTAGTGGTGTTTTGGTATCAAAGTAGTTTCCAATCCACCATCGGTGTTGCACCATCTGAGGAAATGTATATTATACCCTTTAGGTCACCACTATACTAGTTGAATCCAGTTAGAGAAAATGATTATGGCCCTGAAGTTTCTACTATTGATTATTATAGAGGTTTATGTTCTATTAGATGTGGATGAGGAAAATTAGAAAATATCAGGACTTCTTTTTGGACCAATGACCAAGGTGTTTAGAGATTGATTGGAAGATATTGTGCTTCGAGATATCCCAGCTCGTCAAGGTTTAGAGAGATATACATGAGATGGTTGGATATCTCTAGAGTCCATATGACCTTTGTAAAATTACTATATTGTATTTGTGAGGTCGTGTTCCACTAGACCCTTTGACCACAGTTAGACTTGGTGCATGGTGTTTTCCACATGTCTTAGAAGGGGATAAATATGCACAACTTATTATATGAGGTTGACCCTGATAATCTAGATATTGGCTGTGGAGTTTCCTTTTTGAGGTGATCGATGTTGTTTGAGTGCCTACTAGAGAAAACCCATTGTGGGAAAGTAATTCCCTAAGTTGTGAGTTTGTTGGAAATGAGAAGAACCTCTAATGAGATCACAGGATTGGAACCATATATAGAGATTGATATCATACCTTATGAGCATGTTTTATCTTTTTGATACGAAAATCCTTGATTATTGGGAGAATTTAATGACTCTATTTTTTACATGAAAGACTTTGGAATATTATTCAAATTATTTCTGAAGTTGGATGTGGATTCAGTATAGAATTCATGGGCCTGGAGATCCTTGAAGAAATTAAATTATAAATATTAAAATATTTATATATCTTATGCCTATTTCATAAAAATATTGTAATAACTACTAAACATATCCTCAGATCATATATTTTAGACCACTACTAAATCTGAAAAAAAATTTGTATCCTTGTCATTATATAATTTCTATCTTCATCAAGAAATCAATGGATAATGACCGTTCGAATATGTGGTAATTAATTAATTAAAATAATTTATTGAATTAGTTTAGGGAGAGGCTACCCCTTTAACATGTAGGGGAGAGAGAAAAGGGTTTCTCTCATTGTTTAATGGATGAACTAGGATGGAGAATAGTTGCCTTAGGACTCTTTCCTTGATGAATATCATGTTCGGATCATGGGGTAGTGGCTTACATACCCAAATCTTCACTCGATGACTCATGGTATTTTCAAGAGGTTGGAATATTATTTATTTTTAAGTTTTTATCCATGTATATTAAATGTTTAGGAGTTTTATATATCTTTTATGGATGATAAGGATCCCTTGGTGGTTGATAAACGTATAATCAGAGAACAACTAGCTTATATAGATGTTCTTAGGGATTTCTAAATTGGAAATATAGATCCCATGGTGTGTAATGCAGAAGATAATTCCATGTGTTCTTCCTATTTGGTAAAGATAGAATATTTAGGAACACACGATGTGTATTGGGAGTACACACTCTGTAGTGGGATATAGTTATATATCTGAGAATATGGGAATATACTACATGTTTGGAGGACATTTCCCTGTAGATGAACACTTCCATATACACATGCATTAGCTAAAGTACCTGGGAATGAGATAGAGGACACAACCATAATCCCAAGCTGATTGGACACACCTTGTACCCCATGTAAATGTCGTGTAGTTTACATGGCTAGCCAAGCCATGTGTAGGTGAGGACTCACTATGTCTAGGTGAAATTATATATCATGTAACCTCATGTACACACCATGTACATTCTTATAAAGATTGATTATCAAAATGGGACATATCAAGGTTATAGCTTAGTGAGACATTCCATGTACCCTAAAATTAAACTCCATATAATCCCCTCAGAGACTTTTGTCCTCACATATATCCTTCTCCAGGGCTCAGATTTGGGCATGTGTGTAGCCTATCCTAAGTTGTTATCTACATAGTCTATTATGGCGGACATTCATTGGGTATGATAGATGTGATGAGAGTTCATGATAGTGGGTAATTATTTATGAAATGCATAGATCAGTATCAATTTAGTGTGATCCCTAAGTCCAACCCCATGAAGTTATACTGTGAATTTACATCATGAGAATAGGATTGTGAACCATTCTATGGGTTTAGTATTGATTAGATTTTTTGGTATCTCTACATGTACCATGTGTGGGATATTTATCATTTATATTGTCTTCCATAGTTAAGGTATGAGGAATATCTATGAACAAATTTTATGGGAGTATAATCCCATGCTTAGAAGGTCATTCTAGACAGGGTTTGCGGTGTCCCCCAGTGGGCATGGGTATGATCCCCCATCTATGTTTTGGGACTATAGGAGTTATATATAGTATTTTTGGTTTCATATATAGCCCTTTTAGTGATCCCATATTTGTGTATAGATCTATTTTGAGCTTTACTAAATAATCCTTTAGTGAGGTCCGATTAGAATGAACTTTTAGTTGAGTTCCATTAGTGATAGAATTGATTAAAGAGTGAGATCTCCCAAATGATCATTTCTCGGTTGTATTTTGTTCTCCTAGTTGACAGATCATAGTGTTGAGTGGGAATCCATCCTCATAGTACCATTTTTATATACATGGTCTATCATGACATTGGTGTTGGGACATTTTGAACTGCATGCTAACTCATCATTTTTTATTAGAATACGGATATATAGATCCCCTATCTCTCTCTTTTTGGATTCTCGTTTTGAATATCTCTTTTTTTATGGTTTTTTACCACATTTAAATTTATATGACGTTTTGGTGTTGATCTGAACACTCCCTCTTGCTACTCTATGTTTGGTGACATCAGGGTGTCTAATGGGTTTGTATATATGTAACCCCACATGGTAATTTCTAACACATTTTGTGTCCTATACCGACAAATTTTAGATCAACAATTATATTGGTGGAACTGGTTCTAGGGATGCAATGTTACTTCAGGCACTGACCATGTTTAGTGTCAAGCCTTATAGATTTTGAGTTTGGATCTCTCATGTATTCTCCCTTTCCCAGTCTTCATCAGTTTGGGTTTTCCACTGTATTTCTGGTTTGGTGTTTAATATTAACCTCTATAATATTGTACTATATATTTTCTTAGTGTTTTTGGATGCATGTTTACCCCATTGATATATAGATTTATTTTATATCTTCCCACATTTGAATGTAGTCATTTGTGTGTATCTATATAGGTACTTAGGCAAAGGCCTCCCATTTCTTCATTCCAGCTCGATGCCAGTCACACACCCATATGCTGTTAGTGGTGAGCTTGGGGTACCAGACATAGCTTTTCACTAGCCTGGAAGGCCCAGAATGACGATTCATGTCATTGTGCCACATACATTGACATAAATATTACAATCCAATATTAAATTCTTCAATTTTATAATGCTTAATCTTCATTAAAAATTTGAATACCATTCTCAGGGTGATCATATCAACCAAATAAAATAAAATATTTAAATTTTAAACTTTATAACCATCATTATTAATGATAAAAACATTAATTTATCCAATGTAGAACAATAACTCAAGTTACCATTTAAAAACATTGAATTCAAACACCTAGGAAATATTTTTTTAATCTATGGAGAACAAATAACATGATAGATCATTATTGTTTTGAGCCATGCGACTAGATGAAACGCCTCATCAACATTGTTGACCTTGATTTTTTAGAATCCCTTATAAAAATGATGAGCTTTATTCAATTATATATTTCCTATATCAACGATATTATTTTCAAACCCCCATATTATCTCTTTAAAATTCATATTTTTGAGAATCGAGCAAAATTCCCATGTTTTATTTTTATTTATTTGATTCATAACTTCCTTTATCCCTATAGTCCAAATATAATGTTACAAACATTCTTTTAAAAAATTAGTTAAACATATTAAAGAAATATAGTATTATTGAAATTTCTCAAACACATCAGGGTTTGAATTCCTATAATATTATCCCTATGAATATTCACTAATTCAAATTATTTCCTATGTACTTGCAACTTTGTTTATTATTACTTAGGTATTTTTGGATTAGTGGATATTTTAGAACAATCATGAGTTGTTTGATAATCAATTAGTGCATACAAGGCACACCAATGGTTTCCAACGTGTTCATTAAGAAAGTCCTTAACATCATAATATTTAGAGAGTTATATTTATGGATAATTTTTATTTTCCTACAAAATAACATCAAATTTATTAATTATAGTAATTAGAATCATATTGTAACACCAATAACTATATCAAACAGGTGCATATCAGAGAAGTATACATTCATTAACTCACTAATTGTTCTGACAAAAAATCTAACCATTAATTTTTATATACAAGGGATACAAAAATACTGTCAATATTTTATTGTTCAACATCATTATAAACTATATCTAAAATTATTTCTTCTTTGAACCTTCTCAAGGTCAGTACAAATAAAGAATTTAATTTTTTGTTTTTTAGCATGACTTTAAATCAATTTCAATGTGTGATTCTGTGAAATCATTTTTCTCCCAATGTATACAAAACAATGGTTATTCCACTCACTTACTTTATTTTGTTTGGGTGTGTATTCATCATTATACATATTAATTATTTATTTCTTGTGAATAATACCTCAAATTCTACATTATATAATTTTGATATAATATTTGATCAAAATATATCCATAGTATATACTAATTGATTCTCAATTTTTTTAAAATCAATTGAATCTCTCAAAATATTGTTTTTTATTTGTTGGGAAATAGAAAAAAATCTAACGTGTAAAATCATTAACAAAATGCATGAAATATATATATCCATTAGTTACTATTACACTTGACTAAATTAGAATGTATCAAATCAAAAGGTTTCATTTTCTTGATCTCCATTAATGTGTCACTATTTTTCATCATCTTACATTTGTGACATGTGTTTTAAGTGTTTGGTTTTTACTGATTTGGTATCAAATGTTTTTTCACAAATTCTTGTATATTAATATTACCCATATTATTTTTTCATAAGTTATAAGTTTTTATATGGAATAACTAAATTTACTCCTTTATAAAAATTAATTAAGTATATTGACTATATATAATTTAAAATACATTTGTTCTTTCTCATTTCTTTTTCATCATTTTTGTTATATCCTGTAACTTCTTAATGATATATGAAATGATTTGAATGATCGCATCATTTCCATTTTCACAATGTTTAGGGATAATCATGAAATATTTATTTCCTATACCAATATAGATATCTTCACTATATTTATGTAAACTAATCTTTGTGAATCCAACTCCTTTAAAATTGAGTTATATAACCTTTTGAAATGTAAAATCTATTCTATCATACCTTTTTATGAATTTTAATAAATTATTATTCCCATATATCTGAAAAAATGATCCAATATAGATTATACAAGACTTATCACATTTTCTATCTTTGTATGAAACATAAACTATTTACTACAATAAACCATTCCTCCTCCTGGTAGATTAAAAATTCACCTTTTAAATTAAATATTGTATTAGTATTTAGAGACATATTCTTGTGGTGTTAAGGTTTTATCACACCTCCAATTAACATCCTCTAGATATCTAATTGAATAAATAAATTATACCTCACCTTTGGAATATTTAATCAAATTTCCAATTATAAAGTTTGGTTGACTTCCCATCACGTCATGGCCTTTATTATACTCTTAGGGTGATAAATTATACCTACCAAAATTATCTTTTTTCTCACAAACTCCATAAAATAAATTTATTACATTAATGAGAAAACTTTTTGAGTTATAAAAAGATTCTTTCAAATATATTCATCATATAGTATTTATATTTAAAATCCACCAATTTTATTCAAGTTTCTTGCGATTAGAATCTTTTTCATGTATCTTAGACATTCCAATGTTCTTTTCATCAATGTTTCCCTTATCACACCCCAAATTTAATTATTATTTTTCATAACCATCATTTAATTTTGAAATGGATGTGTTCACATTCCAAAGATATATAACTTTTTGTTTTCTTTTATTATACCCACTACCACTATTTAAACACCATAGTTGATTCTACAAAAACTATTGAGCATGGTACAATAAAAAAATAAAAAGGTTTAGAAAATTACTCCAATGTATTTGATATTACACAAACATAAATGATAGTTATTTGGAATAGAAGGTGTTTTCTTATAATGTAATGTTTAGTACTATCCAACCCTTCCTCTTCTGCTTTTAATTATTCAGTATAAAAAATGAGATACTTTTTTATAATAATAATCATATTTTTTTATATTCAGGGATTTCAACAAGATATATCATCCTTCATTTTAACTCTAATTTTATCTTATTTATATATCTACATTTTGATTTATTAATTTATTTACCCAATAAATCATTCTCTAATTTAAGTACAATGTTTTCAATCTAAATAATTTTATTTTTCTTTAATCATAACAAAAGATACATACATAGTTTAAACTTTTTTAGTGTTTCTACAAGACTTCATTATTACTCTTCAATAATTTTTGATTCTTCTGCATCACTAGATAAATATTTAGACTGACATGATTTATCCATTGACATAATCAATTCACATAAAGGAATAATTTTATATCTTTCTATATCCTTACTAAAATATAGATTTCTATGTTTTAATATATATTTTATATTTATTTCTTTCATACCCTATCTAATTTTAAATACATTCCTCCATGGTGACCACTTGCCAACTTGTTTCTTCATTTTTATGAAAATTATTATTGAAAATATTTTTGTCATATTGATGATTTTTAGTGAAATTTATTTAAAAGGGTACTATCATTCCACAAGTGAAAAACATGATATATATTTTACCTTATTATTTCCCTTTTAATCATTGCATTTTATTAGGGAAGAATGAGATGAACATGTCAAATTCTATGTATTATTATTATTAAATCTACTCTTTAAGAAGATTCTTAGGATAAATGTACACATATCCCTTTTATGATTTTAATTTCATTTCTTTCACTAATTTTGGTTTTCTCATAAAGCTCAACCACTTCGCTTCTCCTAATAAAAAACATAAATTTATCTATTTACTAATGGTGCACTCATCTATGTCATGATACATAAGGGATAAAATCTTCACATAAACATTATATTAGAAGAATTTCATAAATTTATTAAACATGGTTGAGTAATTAAGAATTAGTCTATATATTTCAATCAGGTTATCACTTATTTTCACCAAAATGAATAATTAATCCACTAATCCTTCTTCTACCATTTATATATCCTCAAATTGATTCCAATATAATTATAACTATGTCACCATTATATAATTATCTACTTCATGGATAACATATAATTTCTTCTATATTCTATTTTTTGTTTTCAATACCATGACTAATGTAGATTATTTTTTAGATAGGGCTGAACATAACATGTTACACACTCTACTATTAAATTATATATTATTCATGTCCTAACATTTAGATTCCTTCCAAATTTCAACACTATGTACACCATTTTGGTGGTATGAATAAAAAATATCCTTGATATTTAAAATATGAAACCACATTCTCCCTCTATATATAAAATATATTTTTATAAAACATAGATATAAATTTATAATTATCATTTTTAATATATTCCAAATATATCATCAACAAAAATATATTATCAATTAAAAATAATCTCAAATCCATAATAAATATTTATAAATGACACACTACAATCTGTAAGTAAATTTTTTATGATTCTATCATTATGAAACTTTATAATAATATGATACCAATGTATATGTTAATGAGAGAGTATACAACCATTAATGTGGGTAAATTAGCGATGAATGTAAAAAACCATTAAGACTAAATTAAATTATATTTTTATAATTCATATTTAGTAGAATTATATCTCGATGGTGAGGGAAAATGGAAAAATATAAAATAATAAAAATTACACAAACAACTAATTAATAAAGGGTTCCTTGAATATTTTCATCAGGTTTATAATCCTTAGTTTCTAGAAATTATTATCATAGTATTCCAATACCTATCTTATTATCAATAAGAGGAAGATAAGTTTTATAGACTTTCCTCTAACTTCTTAGTTCATGCCTTATCTAAATTCGTATATAAATTCGATCAATACCTCATTTACAAATGATAAGAAAATAGAGTCCGAAAAATTTGGTATCAGTTTTCAAAAAAATATCAGTATACCCAAATGTATTGTGGCCCAATGCTTCCAAAAAAATATTGGAACTAGAAAAGTATTAATGTTCTTAAACTCATACCATTTAAACGTTTACTATTAGACTGTGATGTGATACTTCATTATCATAGTGAAATACTCTATATTACAACATGAATTCATTCTTCTTCCTAATAGAATAACATAAAAATATCATTACCTCCTTATCATAGTGAAATTTCTTAACTAAAATTACCTGGAAATAATAGTCATGACACAACCACTAGTATTACAGACTCAATCTCATACAGAAGTGTAAATATATCTACTATTTAAACTCTTTAATATTGCAATTTGTATTTAATATGATATGATCTCATATGTATAGATAATTTCTTCATCAGAAAGACCCTTATCATAATTGAAAAATAAACTTCATGGCTTAATGTGCATGAAATCAATAGAAACCCATTAATTTTTTACCAAACTCACCTACAAAGAGCCTCTAACACATCAATGAACTTGATTTCAGTAAATCAAACATAAAAAACAACTCCAAATACATTAAATGAATGGACACATTAAACAAGTAATGTAATTCCTCTAATATAAAGGTTTTCTAAAGACCACACCATATGAAAAAATGATTTTGTGAGAGTACTTTGTGTTTTTGTGTAATATAAGTTCTATATTAACCATATCTCAATTGAGATCAACTCATAACTCTCTTATGCCCATATTCTTCATGAGGGGATTCTCTAATATTCAATACTCATGAAATTTCTCCAAATATCAAGTTCTCCTTAATCATCAAGGGAACATTAATCTACTCATTGACACTAAGGGATCTTGAATATAATTAGTTTTGGGATTCCTAAATAAAGATTTCATCAAAAGTGAAAATCATAATATATTCATTATAAAAAAATGATAATATTTATATTTTATATTTAATTAATATGTATTTATTAAAATATATAATAGATATTCAAAATAATATTTTTTAAATATATGAATAATTAGTGTTCAATTATATAACAATTAAATAAAATAACATATTAAAATATAAATACTCATTAAAAAAGAATTATTTTGTATTCTATGTAATTTGTTTTTATTTAAAACATATGTTTTTATTTATAAGATAAATTTTTAATATTTGGAATTTTAATTTGATAAATTTTATTTAAATGTTGAAATCATAATTTAATGTTTTTATGAGAGTGATTTTTTAGAATTTTTATGAAATTTTTTACTTTTAAGTGAATAGTTAGAAATTATGTTTTTTATATAAGATAAATATAAATAGAAAATTATGATTTAAAATGAGTAAGTAATTTTTTTAAAAAAAATCATGACATAAAATGTATTTAATTACTAAATCAATTTATTAAAAATAGTAAAATTAATTTTAAAACATATAAATTAATATTCAGAGCCTAAATGTTATGTAGTTATAATAAAAAAATATTTTTAACTCTTTAACATAAATAAATATATTAATAAATTTGACCCAGTTTTGGTATTACAAATTTAAGGAAAATATACTTATTTTAACCAAAAAATATTAATTGTTATATGAATAAACACTATTGAAAATATTTACCCTAAATAAAAAATTATTCCATATTTTATTGAAAGATGCCTCAATCTTTTGGCTCTATATACACCCCTTCTACGCATATTTCTTGTTAATATCAATACATCTTCCACTAAAAATTTTCTTTTAAAATTACTCATATAGTTCTTCTATCCATGCTTATGATCTACTGTTCTATCAAAAATTCCCTTCACTAAAGGCTCTTGGCTCACTCTAAAGTTACGTCTCAAAGTGAAATTTCCGGGTTTCTAAAGAAATTTATTTATTTTAAATTATTCTATTATATCTTAATAATATAAATAATTCAAAATTTATAAAATTAAATAGTTTTATAATTATATTCTATTATATTTTTAAAAATAAAATCATTATTTAATTTTTACCTTCTTTAAACTATCTTAAAAATAATATTTTCCCATGGTAGGTTTATAATACCAAAGTGAATGATGAGGTTTAATTTTCATGTATTACATTTGAGTATGATTGTAAATTATTTTGATGGATAAATATAATATTAATAATAAAATTAAGTTATGTTAATTAATATTTGGTGGTAAATTAGGAATTTTATTAACCATTTTAATGATATATTTAGATGGTTGGTTTGTGCTCTAGAAAATGCTTACCAATATATTTTCTAGGGTTTGTAACTACATATTAACTATTTAAATCATTTAATTTTATAATAAAAGTATCATAATAAAATGAAATTGGTTTATCATATCAAACCCTTGGACATTTAACTTTGGTCATTACTATTACATAGAGGTAGTATTGTAGTTATGGAACAAACATCACCAAATAAATTACATAAACAAAATGAAACAAAAAGGTAGTGAATAAATTCATATGAAATATTCTCAATGAAGAAAAAATGTATAAGGTTCAAAATAGAATAATTAAATAAATACAATTATATTATTCATACAATTATGAGATATATGATGTATGTTGGTACTAAAGGTATTGGGTTCATTCCAAATCAGCACACATTTCATATATTGATTCTTTATTACTTATATTACAACATATTTATAATTTCATAAGTATCATTGAATAACATACCATTTTCAATATATATTTTTTTGTATTACCTTCTTTTTTACCTCTCTTATATATTAAGATTCTATGCCTTATATTTTTCACATGTGATACTCATCTCAATCTCCTTTTTGAGACATATTCTACATTATCCACATATGTCCCTTTATTTGTAATATATGCTTCCACTGATCATATTTTATCACAAGATAATTTTGATTCATGCTATTTTATTTTTCAAATTTACATTATCTCTTTTAATGGACATTGGTAAACACATTTCCCATTATAATACATGAAAATTAAAATTTTCATTAACTCTATTTTTGATTAGATATCTCTATTACAAGCCCACATACATTAACTCATGAATGTATTATATATCCTTGGCATTGTTTTAAAATTTAATTACATTATTTACATATTTTTATACCCTTTACTCTATACAGTTAGAGTATCCTATATTTCATAATTCGGTTTAATGGGTGTCTCCCTAGAAATACAAACCAATCAATTGGGTGGGAGAATATTAGTAATTCATATACCTATTATTTTAATATGTATAAATATTGATTTCCAAAAAATATTGATATAAGAGGTTACTTATAGAGCATTATGTATTTTTATATCAATTAATCTCCAATAATTAATGAAATTAACATGTTTTGAGGTGATTGGGGTATTCAGTTTTATCTCCCCTCTAGTGAACTTGTTGGTTCCATGATAAAAACAAGAATAGGGTAATGTGAGTGTTGTAATCTTATATATATTATATATTATCACAAGTCTTCATGGTATGGTTATGATATCCATTATTATAAAAGTTGTCATTTTTATGTCTATTATTTTTACCCATGTGATTATCTCTTTCAATTGTGATTTCATCCGTAGTTATATTATGATTATTTAGTCCTTTAGCTGGAATTTAAATGATTATTTATTAATTTGATTTTATATATGTCATGCCTATAATATATTAGCTTCTACTATATGATTCCCATTATTATGACTCTAATCTCAAAATCTATATTATTTTCATAATTTATTTAGGAAACCATGAAGAGTGTTAAATATGAACTAAGGAAATAAATTAAGAAATAATAATGTTTCATATATTTTTATGATGTGATTTATTATTCCAGTGTAATTAAATATTCATCTATGTATCTGGCCTCTTATCAATACTCCTGAAAAAATAAAATGTATTGGGATCTATATATGAAATTAAATATTCAACAAATAACCAATGACATAAATTTATTATAATCATTGCTGTTTAGAAAACTATTGTTTGGGGATATTTATGAAATTTTTTATTAGTGTTACATGGTGAATATAAATGTATAAAAGGTGAGAAAATTAATTTTTTATTTTTTCATAAAACCAAATAAATGATTAAATGGTATATTGAATTTAAAATACCATAAAATAAATATATAATATTTTAATGAGAGGTATGATAATATCATGTAATATTTGGGTGTGGAAAGAAAGTAAGATAATATTTGAATATTTACACAGTTAATTTACTAGGTCTAGTAGATAATAATTTTCTAAAATAAGATATTAGTAGTTTTGAATTGTTAGGTTATTAATTAGGCTATCCAAACATAGTGAATATATAATAAAAAATGGACCTTTTGGTTTAGGAATTTAATATTCATATCACATAATTTCTTTTACATTATACTCTTATTATCCCGTTTTCTACCCCCATTATCCCTTCACTAAATAGCCATAGTTATCTCATTTTAGTTGATTAACACATAAATTGAAGTTATGATATCATATAATTATAATACACATTTTATTCTCTATTAAATTTTTTTGTAATTTTCTTTTTATTATTAAATATATTAAAATGTGGGATTCTCACAGAGAATATCAAACCAACTACGGACTATAATATCTATACATAAAGAAGCATGAAGAAATAATTTTGAAATTAGAGAATTATTATATAAGTGGTGTTGGTGTTGGATATCTATCCCAAGAATTTATATTTGGTTTACATTTTTTTAGTATTTACAATGTTATAGTTTAAAAATAATTTTTAGGGTCTCTGTAGTAGATAGTGGTATAGCTTATCATAATATTGATACATGAATAAAATTATTTGTAGAAAAATAATAATATAAGTTAACTATTATTTAGATTTCATATATATTATAGTAAATTTAACATTATATTCCTTACATAATTATTTACATAGAATATCATATAATAATATTCTAAATGTTTGGTTGTGGGTAAATGAAATGGGTCCTAATTCTATATAAATTCATTTAAAGATCATATAAATAATGAGGTTATGGGAAGAAATTTATAATTTTTTCATCAAAAATCATTTTACATATTCATGGTAAATTCATTTTATCTATTTTTTTTAGAATTTATAGAATATATTCAGTTTAGATATAGATTTTAAATAACTCAATAGGGAAGAGTTTGTAACCATCTTTAAATTACAATGAAATGATGAGTGGATTGGTTATATTTGTATGTAATGAAATGATTGTGAAAAATTGAGATCTTGTATTTTTTACCGAGGAATATAAATTCACCTAATAGGAATTGATTTTATTCTGATATACGAGAACATGGAACAAGTTGGAAATAACAATATAGATTTAGTTTTATTTCCAAAGACACTAGGATGTGAATTAGTTGTTGTTTGGTTAATTGTTAGATCTTATGATGATATAAGAGTCATTTAATCTAGTATAATATATAGATTTAAAGATAGAGAGTTTGAGCATTAAATATTGGATTCAAATTCATTTAATAGGTTCAAATGAAATAAATATTAGTGTATTTAGACATTAACAACTTTTATAATAATTTGTGGCTAAAAATTGTTGAAGTTGGATGGGAACAAAGGTACTTTTAGTACTTATCCCAATTTTTAGTTTGTCTTTCATTGTTCATAAAAATATTAAGTAATCATGAATTTGGTTTGTGTTTATGGAAATTATAATGATTTATTTTAGGTTTAATGGTTTTAATATTGTGTATAAAGTTTTTGAAATGGTTATGAATTAGTTCCATGGTTTGGAAATCATGCATTTCAACATTAATTTTATTGGATTTATCCATATTTATAACCAATTTGATATTGGTTTTAGGCTTATTTGTTAATTTTTAATTATGCTTAAAAGAATAATTTTTATCTCATAATGTTTATGAAACATAAAGTAAGGAAAATTTATTATTATGTTGGAATGTATTTTTATAAAGAGGATCATATCTTGATATGCTAAAAAATTTAAATTGATAATCAAGTGGGCTCTCATCTAGATTTTTTTAATTATTGTGAATATAAAATATATATGAAATAAATGAATATTTACCCTTGTTATGATAAAATTCCCTAAACCATATGATATAATTTATAATTAAATGAGATAGAAGGAATTTATTTACAGATAAATAGACGATAAAATATAAGGATATTGATGATGATTAATCTACAAGATGTCATCACACGTGATGTGATTTTTAAATTATTTAAATGTTATAATGGGTGGTATAATTCCAAAATGGGATGTGATAAGTGATATGGAAATGTGAAAAATAATTTTTTTTCATATTTTATTAACTATAGTAGTGATGGGAAGGAATATATATGTGGTTATTTTGTTAATGTTATGGGTTTTTTCTAGTATAATTAGTTCATAATGCAATATATAATGATCAGTATATATGATATACTTATATTTGAATTTAACTAAAGAAAATGTAATCTATGGGATGTATATCAAAGTGGAATTATTCTATGGGAAGAGGTTATCTATGGATTATATTCCAGTAGTGGTGCACCACCTATGGGTGTTCTGACCTATGAATTATGTGTTAGAGTCAAATTGTGACAAAATCATCCATATGACTTGGTAAAAAGTAAAAATATATCATTATTCACATATTATATTAACATTTAATACATTAAAAAATTCTAATAATCATTATATTAGATTCACATGGTATTAAAAATATAATACCATGATGTAAGGAAATTAATTTAATAATAATCTAGATGTATTCATGATTCACAGACCATCAAATATTTATATGCTCTTATATTACCTAGTATTTACTATAGAAGAAATGTGTGAGATAGAAAATCAAATAGGATTTTCATAATAACATTATAGCGTGTCTCATGTGATTCCTCCAAAAAAAAATTAGATAATGGTATAATAATATATATAGAAAATATCATGAAAAATGAAACATCATTATTTCATGATAATTGGGGCCTCTTACCATATCCAAGTGTAAATGCATCCAAAATATAAGTGAATCCTTTAATATTTACCTTATTGAGATGATTAAACAAAACACTTTTCTAAAAATATAAAGGCTTATGAATTAAAACATCATAGCTGGAACTATCTAGATATAAGACTATGTAACTCCAATGAATGGGTTTTCTTATTAGGTAATATGTGAGGGTAAAAATTGTATTCTCAAACACTTTAAATTTCATTTTTTATACTATATGTGATATTATATAATGACATTCCTTATGAAATGATCTCTCCATATTTGACACTGGATCTGTCTAGTAGATAAGGGATGCAGAATTTAACCAGATCCTCATGCCTTTAGAGAATAAATGGGGTTGTGTATTTTCAAGTAAGGTGATATAGAAATTTATCCTTTTCCTATAAAAACATGATTCTAGACATGGAGCTCTCCAGTGACCCCTTCACTTGGTTTAACAGTTAAAAAGGTAACATGTTAACATAGATATAACTTGAATTTTTTTTCTTGAACATTTATTGGATCACAGAACTCACTTATATAATACTAATGTATTTACCCCATTACATTTTATGTATTTATACATTGTTAATCAAATTCAAATTTTGAAATTATAATTATGTATACTTTGGTTTTTCTAAATATATTAACCCGGTAGAAGACTTTATTCTAGCAACACAGTATTTATGGTCTTACCCATTTCATGGTACCCCTAGAATCTTCTTGTAAAAAAACATCAAATGGGTTATGTTATCTTTCAAATAGTGTACCCAAATAATTAATAACCACTCTGGTGACATGGGGATATTTAATAATGAAATTGAAAATATTAATATGAATAAATAAAAAATGTATAATGATGATATGTATATGATACTATCCTCACAAAAAATACATATTGAATATGATCGTCAAGGATTAGTGGGGTTAAGGTTCAAAATATTGATTTGAGTGGATACATTAGATTGTTAGAAATACCACATACATTATTTATTTTGTCAAGAGATAAAATTATGAGGAAACCATAACATGTAATATGAAGATGGATCTATCGCCAGTGACATCAATATGATAGTATCCAAGGTTATAAACTATTTTTATATGTTTCTCATTGGTTTAAAAGTACAATTTTAAGGAGTTTATCCTGAAGGGATATAAATACATTTCTTATTAAATTCTATCATGTGATCAGTCAATTATAACTACAATAGATTATTTAATATAGTTGAGATAATACGAATTGTGGGAAATCAACTAAAAGTATCTCTATGAGAAATTTAGTAGGGCAATATTGAGTTCAGGTACGTAGAAATTATCAAAAATGATATCATCAATGTGAACCAATACTATTTCAAATGTGGAGCAATTCCCATTGAATTTTTTTTATAAAACTATTCTTTATCCCTAATTTTAATCATACCTAATCATTTAAATAAATTCACATGATATGTAAGTGTATCAATATATATCAAATACATTCTAAAATTTAAATGGTAGAAAAACACATTTCCTACCCAGAAAGGTATCTAAAGAAATGAGAAAATTCATATGAGAGAGAACTACATAATGTTACATTTCTTTAATACAAATATGATTTTAGATCTCGATAGAAAATTCCATGGGTTGAATGTTTTTCTCAAAATGAGTTTATAAATTTTGTAAAACATAATTAAATGTAATTCAATATTTAATATTAAGAATTAATGTGTATTTTTATCTATGTATTGTGACATAATTTTGTTTGATACTCTTTGACATGGTATGGGTAGTAATTAAGGAGTAAGGGTTCAAATTATTTAAATCCATCATCAATTTATGTCAAAGAAACCTATTATTCATGAGACCATACAAAAATTATTTATTTATTTAATATATATTGCAACATAGTTATCAAAGAATTAATGGTGGGTCCTTTTATCAATTAATATGGGACCCTAAGAATTTTTAATTTTTAATTTGTTTATTAGGTGTTCATATTCATTAATGGGAATTCAAAATTGATCAAAACCCATAAATAGATAATTATAAAGTATGAAATGTGAATTTTAGGAAAAGAAAAATGAATAAGAAATATTTCATTTATATTTACTATAAATGGTTGTGTAGAATGAAGCAACAAGTTAAGAAATAGATCAGGTTATACAAAAAGTATTTCCCATAGTCTATCATAGTTACCCATTAATTGTTTGTTGGATAAAAATTCACCACTTAGTGGTGTTGGTGAAAAACTTTTATGGATATATACTCAACTAGAAAATTTTTATCATTCCGCTATAGAATTATACTGATTTAAATATTTTTCTTATGTATGTTTGTTTATATTAATTAGAGGATCAATTTTACTAAAGTAGTTATTGAAATATTTTAGAGGAATATGAGGAATTTTCATTGGGATTAGTATACCAAGATACATTATCATCAAAAAACAAAGATAAAACTATCATGATAACTTTACAAATAATTCCTTAAAATTAAATGGATGGATGTCACTATGTATGACATGCAGGTGATGTTTTCATGGGATGTTATAAAAACCCACTCCCTTTGAACAAAATTTTCCAATCATATATTTTGGGAAACCATAAATTTTATTACCTTATAGGGACCTAACTCCTCTCCTACCAATTATGTCCTATAATTCACAATTTGATTAACCTTTTATTACTTGTTGTGGATAATATGGATGTAAAAATATTTTTTATAAGGATATTTGGGATAGAAATAACCCCTTTTTCTTTGAATACCCAAAATCTGACATGATAATCAAGACAATAAACAAACTCACAATCCTTATATATACGGTTCTAGATAATATTTATCACAATATGTTTGGTAAAATTTGGCCAATCTATATGTAATATAGACCCATTTTTACTATTTCATCTTTAGGTACTTTTAATATCAAAAATTACAATAGATTATAACATCTTCAATATGGTGATGATCTTTAGCCCAATTTTTTGGCTGAAGGAATCCCACTAATGGTTATCTACCCAACTATGAATGACCTCTATAGTGTATTGCCTATAGTAAATGTTCTCTAAATAGTGGTATCATTTATTTCAATAAATTAGTTTATTATGTAAACCCCAATGTGGCTATAAAGTTCAATATATTCACTTATATTTATGAGGATAATTTCATTTAGAATATACCACACAATATCCATGGAACACTTCTAAACATATTATTATTTAATCTATTTTTCTCTGATTTTTTCACAATATTTACTAATCCTAATTTCATGGTCACTATCATAGACTCATTTTTAAGCTAAATGTTGGTTGTTATAAGAATTTCACAACAATTTAAGGCATTTACAATGAGGTACTAGATTTTCCCATATCAAAACAAACACACATCTTACGATCAAGGATATTATAACATTATTGGTGGGTTAAGTTAGTACAAACTTCCTGATGAACCTCCACCTAGATCATGCTTTGATAGTGACAAAATATTTTGAAAAGGAAGTCACTTTTATTTAATATGATGGAACCCATTGGATGTGAAGATAAAGATATATATATAAGGTTAATATCATCATGGGTTTATGTATATATCATAGGGTAGTCATGATTCTCATACCTAGGATATCACACTATCCATATCCCTCAATATTGTTTTGGACGAAATTGTTACCGAGGTGTGTGATATGATCAGTGGAATTTATAATAAAAAGAATATACATGTAAACTATGTGGAAACAAAATATACGTTGGTTTTCATTTACTTAATGTTTGATTCCTTATGTAAATATTTTTTGTATATATATTTTTAATTTATAAGAGTATGGTTAACAAATTAACTAAGATTGAATAGATCATAAAAGAATATAATTTTTCAATAGAAAATTTTTTATTTAAGGGAAAATTTTAATGATGGACTAGAGGTATTATCATTACATATATCTCTTACTAGTGATTTTAAAATTTTTATTTTCTATCAAATAACTTCTTGTTCAGTATTATAAACTCTATTAAATACATTGAATTAAGAATTTAACACGAAAAAATTTACAAAAATTAAAATTACTATTGAAAAAACTATAAGTCAATAAGTTTGGTCATTAAAAAATATACTATGTGTAAATTAATTAGTATTGATGTTTAAAAATGTGAAATTGATCACTGAATGTTATATTAACCCTTGTGTAGATGTCCATGGCCACCTTCATATACCGATGTGCCATAACATGAGTGGGACAACCCGAGTACTCTATGTGAGCATAATCGAGACACCATAGATATGTTGGCTTCTTGAATAAGGCTTAGTGATTAGACCACCCTCATATGACCTATGTATCTAGGATAAACCATATCCATATCTATTGTGTTGTCTATATGGATTTCAATATTATAAAACTAAGAATACAAAATATTAACTACATGGGTGTGGAATGTACTTCATAGAGTGAAAGTTCACCCTAGTTTGAGTTGTTCTAAAGGGGATGCCTAGAAGGGTTCCTCTATCATGTGTTGAACAAAATGAACAATTCGGGTAACTTTCCTATGTATTTACCCAATAGAACCAATTAGGTTTCCCAAATATTATTTGAAACTGAGAAAGTGTGTGAGATATTGGTATAGATTGTTACAGTTTTAACCATAGAACCCATAACTCTCACATGATCGAGTGATCTATATGTATGTATGATGGGATAAGAAATTCATCCCACACATTCTTCTTTATATTTTTTAAATAATATGTAAAACAAAATTTGAGGTGATCACAATAAAATTAGAATACTTCTTATTGATTATTATGAAGTGATATGGAATGTTCACTAATGGTGGATGGGATATGTATGAAAAAATCTATTAGGGTGGTCTTTTGTGGAATTTGAAAGAACCCCTTGTAGGGTGGTATGTGATACTTTTGAAAACACTCCATGTAGGTTTTTGTATGATACTAAAGACAATACCCCCTCAAGGGATGTCTATGGTAAAAATGTTCATGTTTTAGAGAGCACTATGATACTAAGGAAAAATCACCTCACAGGGGGATGGGGATACTAATGAAAACTCCCCTCATAGAGAGGTCTGTGATAATAAAAAATCCACTTGTAGGTATTTTTGTGATACTGAAGAAAAAATATATTGTAGGGAGTTCTACGATGGTAATGAAAACTTCATGTGTTGGGAGGTCCATGATACAAAATAAAACATCCCCTACTGGGAGTTCAAGGATGCTAATGAAAAATCCACTCATAGGGTGGTCTATGATACAAAATAAGAATCCCAATATATGGAGGATTTTTATATTAAACTAGTGACCCCTTGTATAGAGGTATTTTATACTAAAGTAAAATACCTTGTAGGGTAGTCTACGAAAATGTGGAGAACTCACTTTGTGGAGGTCTAAGATATTATGGATGGGTGGTAATTATGATGTGTTCAGATCCCCTCTAGAACTAACCAATGAAGGTATGGTCTAGTGACTGAAATATATCATACATAAATATTATATTTTAATAGATGATTATTTATTACAAAACAAAATGATAAAAAATAGAATCATATGGGTCATGTACCTTTAGAAACATGAAAACACAAACAACGGATTCATAGGTGAACTACATATTCTTCCACCAATTTATTCACATCTATAGCCCTTTTTAGGTTTATCAATCATAAAATCGTTTTTCATAACCTAGGGATAAAACCATAATAAAGGTGAGCTTAGATACACATTATGTGTAAACATTGGATATATCAATATAAAATGAGCTTAAGCTTTATGAGAACATGAGAATAATAGTTTAAAAAATGACATCCAAGATATCATACATCATAATCCTGATTCATTACATAAATCATGGAACTTCATAAGATTTAAATTTTGAAGGCATCAAAGAACATTATCCATGAGATCATAACATTTTCATGAGATATATATTTCTTGTATATAAAGAAGCAAAAGAAATATTAATTTAGGGTTATCATCTATGATATTTATAACATTTAGGCTTTGGATAACCACCCATGCACCTACATCAGGCTTAAGATAACCTCCCATGTACCCTATTTTGAGCTTCTCATAACCTCCCTTTACCCTATTTTAGGATTTCGATAACCTCTTATGCACTATTTGAGCTTATATATCATTAATAATTTCACAATTAATTGTAGTGAGATATAGGTCCAACTGAACATATATAAAATATATTTATGAACCACAATATTATGAAACATTCATCATATCATAACCATTGAAAATAAATGTTATTAATAAATATTCCATCACTGAATAACTCTTAAAAAAATGGGTATGTTAAATTTTTTTTCATCACATGAAATACCCAACTTTAGAAAGTATAGATATGGTAAAATTAAATATAATCTACAATAAAGGTTCAATGAAAACAAAACATGTCATCTTAGATGTAAATTGATTTTTGAAAGAAAACATGGAACATTTTTTGAGGAAAATAAACATTCCACTTGTAAAACCTCTTTTTTATAAATAAAATTTCATTAAAAAATTTCATAATCCTTTTTACACAAAATTCTCTTTTAAATTCATAATTAACTTTAAAATATTGATTATTCATGATGGTGGGAAATTCCATTCATGTCGTACATGTTAAAATAATGAATCCTTTCACATTTTCAGTAAAAACAAAATGGGCCATGTTTGGAAAATTACATGATGATTTCTTTTTAAAATATTTCAAAATTATAATTATGTGTAAAATTGATTTTAGAAATACTAGTAAAAAAAATTGAATACATTTTTAGAAACATGGATTTTGATGAAATGTTAATTTTCATTTGAGAGAGAAATTAAGTCATATTTTCTTAAAACATATTCTCAATAATATTAAGGACCAGAGTGGAAAATGCTACCATTACATGAAAATTTCCTGAATAACCATAGGATAATAAAATTAATGTGTTCCATGATAGTTATATAAAAAGGTTATAAAATTATAATCAAAATAATAAAAAAACCCAGATAAACAATGAAATTATAACATAAAACCCTTACCACATTTGTAAAATTTGAATCATATGTAACACAAAATATTGAATTTAAATAAATAATTAAATATCACAAGATTAAAACAATTCTTGATATAAAATTTAAAAATGTATGTATACACATCTCCTAAAATTAGATAGGTGCATAATATAACTTATGTTTCAAAGAGGTAAATTTGAGACAAAAATCCCTTATAACATTGGTAATATTTTTAATTGGAAAACCCAATAAAGAATAAAAACAAAGAAAACATAAATATCATTAAAATAAGTATTTTCATGATATAACAAGTCAAATGGGTAATACATAAACCCAAAAAAATAAACACAAGGTTAATATAGCCCATGTCACATACAATTAAAATAAAGACTAGAAATCCCTTACCATAAGTATCAAATTAATTAATACACATTAAAACCTACTGCATAATAAATGTAAATTTATTTTAAATCTATTTCATAACCATATTGATTTATACCATACCATATATAATTTCTTTATAACCCTTTATTACATGTTTATGATCAATTACTCATTAAAATCATGTTTTGTGTGACAACTACTTTGTTTTTCATAAATGTTTTAGTTTGGTATTATTGATCCTTTATACATTGATAATGTATCCATAATCTATATAATTATATATATTATTTAAACATCATATATATTCACTATATATATGTATTAATTTTAAAAAATATGGATAAAAAATGAAATACATCATTCATGGAGATGGTTGGACATATGTACCAATGAACGTTGTTTCCATTTTCTCGACATGTGAAATAAGAATAAGGTAAAAAATATATTAATTTTACCAAATAATTTTTATGTAATATATATCAAATCTATTCATTAAATTTATCTTTATTATTTTCCATGTAAATTTTAAGTGAAAACGATTCATATCACCTCAGGAGGAGGTAGTCTGTCTTACACACGAGTGACGTTATCATGTCAAAAAATGTTAATTAACAAGTAATATATTATTTATAGTTAAATAAGTATAATAATAGAATAAATATCACATAAAAAATTATATTCATCATCATATCCATCCATAAAATGTGGTTATGTAAAAACTAATAACATCACTTTATGAAGTTGTAGTCCCCTGTACACATGATCAACAATTTTGATTCCCATTTGATGGAAGAAGAAATATATGTATGTTGTGAAAGTAACATAATAAAATATAATTATATGGTAGATAATGTTTTTATTAATTTATCATAGTATAATAATATTTTAAGTATGATGAAGATGAAATAAAACAAAAACAGAAGTTTAATGATTTCACTTTCTCATCAGAGAGCCTCTTTCAGTTTATACCTAAATCCATTATAAAATGGTATTTAATTCAAAATACGGCCTCTATGAGCTTGGGAGAGAATTATGGAATCTATTTGGTATGTCATTTAGTTATTTAATTGGGTTTTTATCTTTCAAGTGTGGCGGGGAGGGGGTGACCTTTTATAATTGGGGAAGAGGACATAATAAAATGTTTGACAAAAATAAAGTGTATCCATAATTTTTACATACCAAAAGACACGAAATAGTACATTATTGTATCTTTGAGTTTATAAGGTTCAAATGTATTCCTATAATGGGGTTTTATGAGTTTATAAGTCATTTTACTCCATATCGTTTCAATCTAACCTCCTTTATACCTATTTTAACTTTAACCTCATTATTTTATTTTTATAGTTTTTTTACGTTTCATTTTGACATGAATTTTACATTAACTTTTTTTTAATATTAATATATATGATTATAAATATATAATACATTTTTCAAAATTATATTCATATAATTGAAAAAACATAATGTAAAATTAAACCCACAGACACGATGAAATATTTGTTTTCCAAAGAGAATATTTTCAAATGTTTAAATGGGTTTCATATCAAACTTAAATATGAAATCTATAAAATATATATATATATATATTTGATTATTTATAATATATTTGATCTAATTTTACTTGTTAATCCATTTTTATAAAAAAATTACTTTATTAATTATTTAAATGAAATTGAAATTCTCAATAAAAACTACTATTATTCACTATTCATCCAAAAAATATTCTTTTTTAAAAAAACTAAAAACTTCATCCTAAGATAATTAAGATATTTTGATTCAAAAAATAAATCCCACTGTTTAAATAATTTTTCTAAAATTGGAAAAAAATTCATTAATTTTTTTCCCACAAATGAATGAAAATAAATTTTTTGACAAAAAGTTATTTTCGAAGCATATAAATACATTACAAAAATATATAGAAATTGTTTTATTAATATATTTTTTTATATATAAACATTATAATTAAATTTAAAAATATGGTTCTTCATATTCATACCTCTAATTTTAACTATTAGTCTATAAGGGTACTTTTTAAATAATAATATTAATAGTATATCATTGTTCACTAAAAATTGATATTGTTTATACCATAAGATATCAATAATATTAAATTTAAATAAAAAATAAAATTTTTTTCTAAAAAATAAAGTTGTAACATTGAAAACAACATAAAATTAAGTTATCCCTCGAAATTATTCACCCCAATACAAAAAAACGATGATAATTATTCATCATCACATCATCAAGTTTCCACATATCTTCTTCAAGATAGTGGTTTTACTAAAAAAACATTGACTAGGAGAGTTATCTTGCTTCATAGAACATTCCTTATATGATTTATATTATCCACTGGTTTTTTGTCATAATAAATATCATACTCTAATTGTATGATATCTAAATTCATTATATGTTATTGATCACGTATGTACTTTTTCAGTAGATATACATGGAATACATCATAAACTTTATAGGGGTTCTATAAAAGTTCTAAACGGATAGATATTATCCCAATAATATTAATAATTTTAAATAAAATGATATATTAGGGTCTTATTTTACCCTTTTTTCTAGATCTAATTACCTTGTTTCATAGAGATACTCATAGAAATTCCATATCAGCAACTTCAAATTCCATATCACATTGATGATTGTCAAAATATATTTTTTACCAACTTTTTTCCACCCATATGTTTTGTTTGATGAATCTATCCTTATCTACCATTTCTACTGTTATTTAAGGTCTCAATATCTTTTTTCATTTAACTTCATTTGAGTACATTGGATTTATAAACTTATTTCCATCGGGGGATTCATAAGTATTCGTTTCAATGTTAGAGGGAAATATATGATTGTATGAAACTTAACTATATGAATGTGTTAATACATAACACTTTGGAAATCCTTAGAACAAGACCTCATCATATCATATAGGGTTTAAATTGTCCTCTCAGACTGATAATTTATCTAATAATGATACGTAGTACTAAAAAATAACATTATATCAAGATCTTGGCGAGGACTTCACCAAAACATAGAGGTAAAACTTGGATCTCGATCAAATACAATACAGTGTGGTACTCCATGACACCTCAATGCACTTTTAATTTATATTTTGTAAATATAATAATGAATAAATTATTATCTAAAAATAATGAAGTGTGATTCCTTTGTTAGTTGATCCAAAATTATCCATATACAATAATGCTATTTTGACATTTTGGGGAGTCCAACTAAAAAATTCATGGTGGTGTTTTCTAATGTCCATTCATGTATGGATAATGATCATAGAATCCCCTTAGAATTTTCTCTATCTTCCTTAAACAGATAATATAAAATGTATTGATATAAAAATTCAATAATATATATATATATACATGTATCCCTATGATAAGCACTCTTCCACGTATACTTCTGCTAGGTGATATACCCATATCATCTTTTAGTTGTCAGTTCAAGCCCTAAACATTGCCGGACGTGATGAGTCATTGACCAACCAGTGGTTTATCATTTTTCCAGAACAATATTAATATAATTCATAAAAAAGTTACAAAATTTAAATATTCCATTCTTACCTTAATAAAAAACATAAGATAAACTCTAAACATTGTCGATACAGTTAATCATATTCTTATAAAAGGCATTCATCCTAAAATAACTCTTTTATTAAATCATATACAAAACCAAAGGGTTTTATTTATATAAATGTCACTCAAAATATCTTCAATATTGATAACATTAAATCACATACAACCTCAGTGGAGTTGTCTATTACATTTAACCTATGATCATCCATAAACTCATAAATTTGTGATGGTATCTGGAACTCTTATACTATTGATACATATATGCTTCAAAAAAATAATTCACCCTTTATTATTTAAATAATATCTTCATGTAGATATAAATATTCACATTTGGATATTGGGTTCATCCTTACACTAGTAGTATATCAAATGTGATTTAATTATTCTATAATCCAAGTAGAATCAAATAATCAATGCTTAAAATCACAGAAAGATTTACTAAAGTATGCACATAAATATTTTATATAGACCTTTAATATAAAATACCATATGAAAATACCAAATTATTATGATTCACCTTAGTTTTTGTGATTTCAATATAATACCATTTTTTCCTTTGACTTCAAATGTTTTTGTGTATTATAATTCTTATTATCCCTTAGATTAGGGCATTGATTTTCATAATTTCAAAAACACTTTTAATTTGAAACACTAGAGTGTGGGTGATGAATTTTTTTTATTAACTATATTCGTATCACCAATTATGAATTCTTTTAAATTATTTCTAGGCTTCCCAATCTTATAATATCCTCATGTTCCTTTCAAAAATACTCCTTCTGGCATGTACATGGATGTAATTACATTCCAACATGTAATTTATCCATCCTCGTATAAGAAGAGATATTCTATTTCTTATAAAAACATTGGTAATGGTGGGGATTTTTAATTTCTATTTAAAACATTAGTTTACATAAAACAATCTTTTCATAGATATTAATGTCTATTATAGCCAATGCCTTTCATGGACCTAGTTCTAGGCTACCAATTAATTGATCAATTTTTCTTTTAGTTATGATGTTTAAACAAGACACGTACCTTGGTTGTATTGTAGAATTAGTTTCTTAGGATCAAATAGATTCAAAATCATTCAGTTTGAGATTGAGAAATTACTTCGGTATCATTTTTTATAGAATAAAAAAGATATACTTACTGAAAAATATCCTCTTAACTCACCCCATTAAATGTAGTCAATTTCAACCTCTTGAATCATTTTCTTAATAATAGTCTACCATTGATCTACTTCTCCTTCCAACATATAGACAACCAAAACGATGTTTCCATTATGAAAACTCTATATAATTGAAAACATCATTTTAGTGGTTCTAATCCATTGATCATCGACTAGTAGATCAGTGGGGCCACTATAAGTGTAACGCCCCGACCCCATATACCCAGAGTCGGTGCATTATTACTAAACATTGGAATGATACAAAGAATTATTTCTTATAGGACTGATCAATTTAGTATTATTGGAAATAATACACATCCATAAGTTCAAATTTACAACATGAAAATAAATACAACACTAATTTATTCCATTATAAACTTCCAAGACTCTTAGATTATGCCTACAAGTCTCTCATAACTAACTTCTTCATATCATGGGAAAATGAAACATAAGAAAGGGGTAAACTCAAATGCTCAATAAGGGTAAGAAATACAGTGGAAGATAACATAAACATTAGACATCATGAATAATTTAAAATACATGCCTTTACAAATGATAAACATAAACACTTTATGGAAGAAAAATGAGGTGAGTAAATAATTCCATAATAGATCATAGTCATGGGTAATCTACTAGTAGAATAACCACATAAACCACCAATATTATTTTCATGATGAGAGAATGTATAATGTCATACATTTGGAATAATTTTGTCAAGGCCTTAGCCCGGACATCTAAAAATGATTAAGGCCTTCGCCAAAATATTATATCAAAATGGGAAAAGGCTCGGCCAATTCCACATATAATTTTTTCATGAGACATATCGATGTATCAAGGAGCTATAGCGGGCTCCACCCGTCACCTACTAAGTCCAATGAATTATTAATATGTAATGGTTAAACATAAATAACATTCATCCTAAAACTAGAATAAGAATTGTCAATAATTTATCCATAAATAATGAATGGTATAAAAATAACACATCCATAGTCAAGCATATCACAAAACCTTCAATACAATATGGAATATTTGTATCATAATAAATCAACCTCGATCAAGAATAATATCCCTTAAATAATGTTGACATAGTTGAAAATGATTAGTAAAGATCTTTGAGAGAAATATCCCTTTTCATGAAATCATTTAAAAATCATATAAAGGAAGTCATTTAAAAGATGGTTTTGAATCAAAGTGTCCCATACAACTTTGAATCATTTGAAAGGAATTAACATTTTAAAACATTCATGTCCTTATAAATAAATCCTTAAAACAATTTTTAAAACATTGACATTAATGATAAAGATTTAGAAGAATAAATATTTAATACATTTAAACAGACGTTTTATTAAAAAATTCGCTTAAAAATAATCCCTTTTAAAACACTTTTATGAATCATGGACATGGATAATAAATATTTCCCTGTAAATATGTAAGTAAAAACAACCTGGGATAATAAAAAGATTGTGAAATTAACCCTTACCTTGTACTTTTTCTTAGTTTATGTTATGTTAAACTCATTTATGATAGTTAAATATTTGTTATTAAATTATACATGAACCATATACATAAATACGAGATCATATATGATCTTCAAATAATGCATTGTTAATAATATTTTTAGTATTCTCGTCGTTTCAGGTGTTAAGTGATTGGTTTTCCATTATATTCATTGTTACGTGAGTTATGTTTGTTATGGATGGAATGTATCTTATTCATATCCACAATTTTATCAAGTTTTTAAATAGTACCTTTAATCATCAAATAAAAATAATCCTTGAATTGTTATGATGGGGAATGAATCTCATCACGTTTGTGAAGACGGTAATCCATACGTACACACAAGAGAAAATATCAATATTTTGATATTAAAATAGTATGTAAATAGATGTTATATAATATAAACATAATCATGAACATGTTATATTTATTATTTACATAAATTATACATCATTATTATACTCCTCCAAAAATAATGTATTGAATAACAACTACACCGCGACGTGGAGACGATAAGCCGTATGTATGCACATATGGTGACTTTGTCATTCATATGATGGATAGAATAACGAATATGGGAGAAAATTTTTATGATAAAATTATAGTATATAGAATATTCTGGAGTTATTATTTTTGAATGGAAACAACAAATAAAAATGAAGTAGAAAAGAAAAGAACTTGGAAGAGGTGATGAAATATTTACCTCTTATTCATGTTCTTCTTTTTTATTTGATCAAAATGGCTCCTTAAGTTGGATTTCTAAACAAAGGAATGCCTCTAAGATGAAGGGAGGATAGTTTGGAGGATATTTGGGTAGGGTTTGTCCGATCCAAAGTACATTGGAGGAGTAAATTTGGGATAAGGGGAAGTTCTCTTTTATAAGAGAAGTGAGGGCCACTCTAGGAAAATCTCGAAATAATATTTTATAATAAAATAATATTCAGTTAATAATGGATCCAAATATGATTTATTTCGAGGATAATATGGGGATTGGTTGACAGCCTCTCAACCAATAGGTTTTAGACAGGTTTAGGTAACCATATTAACCTTATCTTTTAGATTTAACTATTAGTTAAAAAGTTTTACATTTACCTTGTCTCTTTGTATTTTTATATTATATTGTCAATAAAGTTACTATATCAAGCATAGAAAACCCCCAATGGTTAATTATTAATATATATAACCTTATATAAGTCCATTGGCTGAACCTTATATTTTTAGAAATATTATATCAATTAATAATATAATTTTTGTTTTAAAAACTAATTTATTGAAATTTGGAAACTATTTAGTATTTGGTTTTTGTGAAAGTCATTATAACTTGATTACTTTAAAAAAAATACATTGAATCAACACTGACATGGCTTATTCTCCTATAAAATTATCTATTGTCAGAACAATTTTGAAATTATATTTATTTTAATATTTATAATACCATTTATTTGATTCTTTCATTAATTTGGTAATTATTGCATCATCATTATGTCATTAATAAATTTAATAAATTAATTTTTATAAATTATAAATAAAAAACCATTATGTAAGAAATATTTTTATATTTTTAATTAATATTTATAGTCAAATGGATAACTTATATTACACCTTGTAAAAATTGTTTTACTAAAAGATATATGTTTATGCCAATTTTATCTTAAATTAAATTAATTAATATAAAGTGTCATTGTCACATCAAGTGTCTTCATGTGGTCCCAAAATAAACCCAAGGATGACCATTGTTGGTAATGTATCAAAAATAGGTTTAGGACACATGTTAGTGTAATTTAATATTATTATAATATAATTTTGTTACCCTTATTTACCGGATTTACCTTTTAACCATGGTAAATAAAATATTCTCCAATGTAATTATTCATAATGTATAAAAATAAAGGTTACATATTTAAAAAATTTGGACCTCCTGATTCCAAATATGGAATCCATTTTTCAAAATTCAAAACACAGAAGTGAAAAAAATTAATTTAAGATTAATTCTCGTTGTCAAAATAAAAAGCGTGTTTTTAGTAATAATAATAACTATCAAAAGATTGACACTTGTTTATGTCTAGATTAAATGTAAAATTACATAAATTAACCAAAATTATATTAAATGATAAAAATATAACTTATTGAAACTTTAAAACCACTCAAATAAATAATTCAGCACTATAAATCATTTGGATTAAAAAAGTTGTTTTTAATTAAAATATAGTATTTTTCACTATTCATAAAAATTTGAAAGTTTTCATAAAGGTTCCAAAATATTATCCAAATTTAATTTTTAGGGACCTATTAATTGAATAGTTTAACTTCACTGAATTTAATATATGAAAGTGTCAAATATTTTATTTAAAAAGGGTTCGCTATTAAAAGGCAAAAACATCATTTTTTGAAAAATACCACTTTTATCTTAGAAATTGAATTTTTCTTATATTATGTCTATGAAACACAAAACATGAATGTTGAAATTATTTAATATATATATAAAATTCAAAATTTGGTTAATTCTATTTATAACCGGTTTTTGAACGGTTAGTTTGGTAAGTCGCAGTGTGCTCTATCTTGATGTTTTGTGTAGTGCAAGCTATTGGATTACATTAAATAGATAATGTCCAATGAAATCATGGGGTTTCACATTCTCCCCTCCTTCAATAAATTTTTTCCTCGCAATTTGAAATTTTCCTTGAAAAATAAATGGTTGAAAATAGAATATACCTTTGTGGAAAACCCACATTGGGAATTGGGTTAATAAAATTTAGTCTTAATAAGAGGGAAAGGGAAATGAAATAGTCACCAGAAAATTAGGGTTTTGAATAGGATAACATTATTTTAAATCATAGACACATAATTGGAAGAAAAATTTAAATATTTATAGTTAGTGATTGAGGTCATCAATCACTAATAAGGGAATGATAAATGGAATATTTAGGGTCTCAAAGCCATAAATCTATGATGATTTAAATACCATCGGTTCAACAAAACATAAGGTATTAGGATAACACATTCTTGGTTTTACGATCCCTTATATCTAGTTTAAGAGTTAATTTATTCATAGAATAATAGGGGAAAAATATTTGACAGGTACAGTTTCATCCTTTAACTAATTCCTACCACAAACTCATCTTTTACTCCAAAAGATAATAAAATTTAAAAATATTATAATTATCCTAATCGTATAGGGTTCCAAAATTAATGAACTTATAATTCATTTTTCAGACTATTTAAAAAATGAAAATATACAAACCAGGACATTGCATAGGGCATTGGTAGGTGATGCACCCTTGTCGCCCTTCGGTTGGGGGTTCAAGTCTCGCAGCCTTGCCGGATGTGATGGGTTTTCGCCCGACCTCTAGGTTGTCCTTTTTATAACAATCTAAAAAAAATCTTCAGAAATAATTTAACCTCAACAATAGTATCCAATGTAAAATATAATTCATTCCAACCATTAGAATTATCCAAAATAATTCTGTCCAGACTCACAGTCCAAAATTTATAAGGAAGGTAAACACAATGAAGATATTTTTTTCCACATAATAACATATGAATACCTTCATCCTGTATTCTTTTAAAACACGGTAACACCCTAAATTACCATAACACCTTCTTGATTAAATTCATTCTCTCTTATTCCTTATAAAATAATTGATATACTTTTTAATTCAAATTTTTTTTTAATTATCCAACAATGATGGAATATAAAAACCATTAATCAGTTCCTAGGTAGTCAAGAATATCTAATATAATTTATCCAAATCAACCATATCTTATTCCAAAATCAACACCTCAGTATTAAGACCATATTAAGGTTTATCTTTTCCTCATCTATGTATTTTCCAATAAAGTTTAACTTTTTATTGAGTCACTTTTCTTAGTACCATATAATCTCAAATCCTTAATGAAATAGTACCACATCACCATTCTTATTTATTTCCATAATTCTTATAAGTAGTGCATCATTGATACAACACTGAAATTAAATAATTCATTAATAAAAACATAAGAACACTAGTCATTCCTCTTCATCTGTGGTAGTATCATAACATGATTATTATCCAATTGCATCATTTGGGGCATACACAGATGATTTGGACATTGATTCAGATAGTGTACAAACTCTTGGTAGATGAAGCATTATACCTTTGAATCCTTTTTATAACCCTTTAAATCACGTACTCGGTGTCCTTTTTCTCAACAATTATAAGAACCTCTCAATCCCTTTAAAAATTTACAATGGTTATTCCTTCCACAAATATCACATATGGAAAAATCCTTCGTTCCCTTCTTCCCTTTATCTATATTTCTATCTACCATTCTTTTATTCTCTTTCATCACTTCAAATCCATAGGACTCAGAAAATTTTTTACTTTTTTATTAACACATGATACTATTTCTTCATATGATGAAAATACGTGTGAGACTCTTTCTTTTATAAATTCTGGCTTATTACCATGAAAGATATGATCTTTAATACTCATTAGATCATTTGTATTTTTGGAGTTGTCATTCCTTATACTGGGAACCATTTCTAAATAATTTCACACACTAGGTCAGTTTATGAATCGCAACAAATAATTCCAAAATTTTAAAATAACACACATAAATTGAAAAGACTATGCATATAATCTATAATCATAAAAAATGTTTTCCTTAATGAAATATTTACTTATAAATCATTCTTAATGGATTTTAATAATAATTATAATTATCCTAAGCATATCCCCTGGAAGTGTCATAACCGAGAGTGCATCAAGGTCTATTGTTGTGCATCATTTCACGTTCGAGTATAGATAAATGTGGCGTTTTCAGGTTTTACCCCTAGGTACATCTTTTCCAGAACCGCCTCTACCTGCTCGTATCCAGATAGGGATGTATTGTTTGGAAAAATCACAAAATCTATACACTACCAAAATTCTATGAAGTTATTCTATACAAATCCTAAAAGTCTATCTTAGGGTAATGTTCTCTATTCAATGTTTTTCAAAATCTAGATTCTAAGGTTTGTAATAAACATCCTCTGATACTAACTGTAACACCCCAACCCCAAATACCTTAAGTCGGTGCATTATTACATAAAATTTTCATGATATAAGGAATCATGTCCCAAAGTACATATCAGTTTAGTATTATTGTAAATAAGAAACATAAGTTCAACTTTACAACTTGAAAGAAAAAACAACTCTAATTTATTCCATTAGAAACATCCAAACCTCCTAGATTATGCCTAAAAGTCACTCATAACTAACTTTTTCATATCCTAGGAAAAAGAAACAAAAGAAAGGGGTGATCTCAAATATTTAGTATGAGTAAGAAATATAGCAGAAGATAACATAGAAATTAGGCATGGGGAATAATTGAAAACATATACCATTGAAAATAATAAACATGAACACATTATGGAAGGAATATGAGTTGAGTAAATAAATTTATAATAAAATGTAGTCATGGGTACTGTACTAGTCGAATAACAACATAAATCATCAATATAATTTTTATAATGAGGAAATGTATAATGCCAGACATTCTGAAACATTTTGTCATGGAATCAGCCGAGACATCTAAAAATGATTAAGTCCTTGGCCAAAACCATATATCAGAATGTTAATGGCTTTGGCCAATTCCACATATAATTTTTTCATGAGACCTACCGACACATTGAGGAGCTATAGAAGGCTTCACCCGTCACTTACTATGTCCAATGCATTCCTCATATGAATAGGTTTAAACATAACATAAATATTCATATTAAAACTAGCATACGAAATGTCAATAATTTATCCATAAACCATGAATGGTATTAATATAACACATCCACATTCAAACATATAAAAAAAATCAATACAATATGTAATATTTCTATCATAATAAATAAACCTCGATCAAGAATAATATCCCATAAAGGATGTTGACATAGTTTAAAAAGATCAGTAAAACTCTTTGACAATAATATCCCTTTTCATGAAATCATTTAATTGTCATATAAGGTAAATCATTTAAAATATTTTTTTAAATAAATGTTTCATATTCCATTTTGAAACTTTTGAAAGGAATTAACATTTTAAAAAATTCATTTCCATATAAATATAACCGTAAAACCATTTTTTAATCATGGACATTAATGAGAAAGGATTAGAAAAATAAATCTTTAAAATATTTAAAATGTTGTTTTATTAAAAGAAGACCCATAAAAATAATCCCTTTGAAAACTCTTTTATGAATCATGGTCATGGATAATAAAGATATTCCAGTAAATACTTACGTAAAAACAACCTCAGATAATAAAGAGATTGTCAAATTGACTATTACCTTGTACTTCTCCTTAGTCAATTGTATGTTAATATCCTATATAATAGTTAAATCATTGTTATTAAATTATACATGAACCATATACATAAACATGATATCATATATAATATTCTAATAACGATTTGTTAATAATATTTTAGTATTATCCCTGTTTCAGGTGTTAAATGATTCATTTCCCTTTATATTCTTTGTTACATGAGTCATGTTTGTTATGAATGGGATATATATTATTCATATAAAGAATTATATCAAGTCTATAAACATTATTTTTAATCATAAAATAAAAATTAGTCTTGACTGTTTACAATGGGGAATTAATGTCATCACGTTTGTGGAGACGGTAATCCGTACGCACTCACATGATACAATATAATTCTTTTGATATTAGAATATTATGTAAATAGATGTTATATCATATATAACAAATAATTTACATGTTATATTTATTATTTAAATAAATTATACATCATTATTATACCCATCCAAAAATAATGTATTGAATAAGAACCACACCATGATGTGGAGACGATAAGTCGTGCGTACGCACATATGGTGACTTTGTCATTCATATGATGGATAGAATAATGAATATGGTTGTACATTTTTTTAATAAGATCATAGTATATAGAAGATACTGTAGTTATTATTTGAAAATAGAAAAAACAAAAATGTAATAAGTGGATGAAGAAAAGAACTTGAAAGTGGTGATGAAATATTTACATGTTCTTCGGGGTTTTCCTTTTGATTTGATAAAAAGGGCTCCATAGGTTGGATTTATGACCAAATGAAGGCCTCTAAGATAAAGTGAGGTTAGAGTGGAGGAAATTTGGGATGGTTTTGTCCGAGCCAAATGGCTTTGGAGGTGTGAATTTGAGAGAATGGGAAGAGCCCTATTATAAGAGAGGTGAGGGTCACTTTAGGAAAAGCATGAAATATTATTTTATAATAAAATAATTTTCAGTCTCTAATGGATAAAAAATTATATATTTCGAGGATAAGATGGGTATGGGCTGAAAATTTCTCAACCAATAGGTTTTAGACATGTTTAGGTCACCATATTAACTTTATCTTTTAGATTTAACTCCTAGTTAAAAAGTTTGACATTTACCATGTCTCTTTGTATTTTTATATTATATGGTTAATAAACATACTGTAAAAAGACAAGTGAACCCCAATTGGTTCAATATTAATATATATAACCTTATCTAAGTCCTTTGGATGAGCCTTAAATTTTTAGGAATATTATATCAGTTAATAATATAATATTTGTTATAAAAAACTCTTTTATGTCAATTTTGACACTATTTAGAATTTGGTTTTTGTGAAAGTCATCACAACTTCATTAGATAGAGAAAAATAAATTCAATAAATCCTAACATGTCATATGAACCTAGAAAATTCTTGTATGTAATAAAAAATTTGAAATTATATTTATTTTAATATTTATAATACCATTTATTTGATTATTTCATTAATAAGGTTATTACTACATCATCATTGTGTCATTAATAAATTTATTTATTTAATGTATAAAAATAATAAACAAAATACCATTATGTAGGATATATTTTTTTATTTTTAATTAATATTTATAGTTTACAATGTAACTTATATAACACCTTTTAAAATTTGTTTTACTGAAAGATATATGTTTATGTCATTTTTGTCTTTACTTTAAATTAATTAATATAAAGTGTCATTATTATTCTCATGTGGCTCCATGTGGTACCAAATTCGACCAAAGGATGGCCATGGTAGTACATATATCAATCAATATGAAATGAACAGGTGTTAGGGTACTTTAATATTATTATAATATTATTTTGTTACCCTTATTCACCGGATTTACCCTTTAACCATGGTAAATTAAATATTTACCGAAGTAATTATTAATAATGTATAAAAATAAATGTTTCCTATTTAAAAAATTTGTACATAATTATTCCATACATGGAATCAATTTCTTCAAATTCAAAACATAAAAGTAGCTGATTTAAAATTAAAATTAATTTTCGTTGTCAAAACCAAAAGCGTGTTTTTAAGAAATAATAACTATCAACAGATTGACACTTGTTTATGTCTAGTTTAAAAGTGAAATTACATAAAATGACATAAATAATATTAAATTATAAAAATATAATTTAAATATACTTTAAAAATAGTCAATTCTATGATTTTACACTATAAATTATTTTGATTAAAAAAGTTTTTTTAAATAAAATTTTATTTTTTTAAGAATTCATGAAAAATTGAAAGTTTTCATAAAAGTACCAAAAAATTATCAAAACTAAAATTGTATGTCCCTATTATAAGAATAATTTAGTTTCACTAATATTAATATATAAAAGATTCAAATATTGGTTCTAAAAAGGGTTCTCCAATAAAAGGTGGAAAACATCATTTTTTGAAAAATACCTTTTATTATCATAAAAATTGAATTTTTCTTATATTATGTATAATAAAAACAAAACATGAATGTTATAATTATATAGTATATATATATATAATTCATAATGCGGTTAATACTAATCATAACCGCCTTATTAACAGTTAGATTGGTAAGTCGCAGTGCACTCGATCTCGGTGTTATGTATAGCGCAAGCTATTGAATTGCTTTAGAGATATAATGTACAATTAAATCTTGGATTGTTACAATAAGAAGGTGGTATTTCACACCTAAAAGACTCAAAAGAAGCTTGTTAAATATTTTTCAAGTTTGTATGTTCATTATGATTAATGTATTGAGAATGTTGTCTTTGAATACTGATGAGATTTTTTTCCATCTCCCAAAACATTTGGTTTCTTAGGGGGTAGAATCATTGAATTTTATATTTCATCAAGTATTAACACTATTCTTTTAGGTTATAACCATTGATTAAAACCAAAAAGAATAGTGTGATGAACTATTATCATAATGGAGAAACACATAGTCATGAAAATTCATTTATAGGATGTATAAATCATGAAACCTTTATTTTAATCTATTGGACAATAGTTTTATCCATGGTTATTCATTTTAATTATCTATTTAAATCCATGATGGGTTTTAAAGGATTTGTGAATCTCAAAATTACATACCCTAGGAGTGTTAGACCCAATTTTTATAGTACAGAATATTATAATGCACTAGTTGATGATCAAGTCCATCTTAATGTTCCATTTTCAGAGTTATCACAACTAGGTACCTCTATACTTGGGGCCCATAAACTTGTAGTATCCAAACATGGATGTTATTTATTTGAAACCAGTCGCTCTATACATCACAAATATTACAAGATATTTTTTATACTTATCCTTATTCTTATATGTTTGAATATATTTTTCTCTAGGTTTCTCATTAATTTTCTCTCTACCTAGTTTCTAAAGGTTAACTAATCCTTTATACAATACCAACTGTAAATACAAAAAACTATCATACATAGATATAAAATTATAATTCAGGAATATTCATTAGATAACATAAATTTCTATGATAGAATAGTTTAACTCTAGTTCTTTTGGAAATATAGACACATAAACAAGTGGTTTATGGGTGAACTACATATTCTACCACAAATTTCATCATATCTATCACCCTTCTTATACTTATCACACATAAAATCATTCTTCATAACCTAGAGAAGTAAACATAATAATTGATGGGATTAAATGACCAGTTTGGTTAATGAAGGGTGATATCAACATAACATGAGAAAAGGGTATAAAATATGAGAATAATATTTAATAAATATTATCGTTCATATCATATATCATAAACATGAGTCATGGTATAAATATTGGTTGTTCATAAGACATGAATCGTAAAGGTGTCGAGGAATAAGATCCATGAGATTATATTATTGGTATATGATATAGATTTTTGGCATAAACATAAGCATAAAAAATATTATGTCAATGATATCCACCAATGAATTTTTAAATGTAAGGCATGGGAAAAAAATCTGATAAACCTATTTCAGGATTCGAATTACCTCCCATGTACCCTCTTTCGAGGTTGTGATAACCTCCCTTATACCATCTTTAGGGCTTATCAAAACGTTATATGTATAATTTGAGCTTATATAACATTGATTATTACCCAATTCATTGGAGGGGGTATAGGTACCATATATCAAAAAAACCATAATCTGTTTTCCACAAGATAATGAAAAATTCATCATATCGTAACCCATGAAATTAATTGGGTTCTATAAATATTTCATCCTAGTATATATAATGGTAATTAAATGGGTTTCAAAAATGTCATAACATCATAGAGATAAAATAACTATAGAAAGAATAATAATTGTTCAATTGGATCATATACCCATTAAATATTATGTGACATCAAAAGTTATTATCTTAGATGAAAAATGATTTTTAAATGATCACATGGAACATTTATTTTAAAAAATAACCATTCTGCTTGGAAAACCACTTTATAAATATAAAAATTCATAATTAAATTAAAAAAATTCATTTAAAATATCATTAGATACTTATAAATGTATCCTTAAAACATTAATATTTTATCATGATGGAAAATTGTGTTCAATTCATACACTTTAAAACAAAAACTACATTCATACGTATGGTAAAAGAAAAATAAACATAGTTTGGAAAATGGAATGAAGATTCAATTTAAATAATTTTGTAAAATTAAAATTATGGGTAAAAATATCTTCAAAAATCATAGTAAAATATTTTTGAAAACATTTTTAGAAAAAATGAATTTGGAAGAAAAATGATTAACAACTGAAGAGAGATGTCATGTAAGATTTTGGTAAATAAAATTTACCAATCATTTTAAGTACCAAAGAGAGGAATATTGTATCATTTGTTGGTAATTTAAATAATATATAGAGGAGAATAAAATTCATGATTATCTTGATAGTTAGATCATAAGATCTCGTCATTGGAAGCATAATCTTAAAGTATCCTGATAAAAAACTGAAATTTAATATAAAACACATACCACTTTAGTAATTTTTGTAACATATGACTCATGAAAAAATTAACATTTCATGAAATATTAAATTCCCTATTAACAGATATATTCATTATATGACATTTTAAAGGGTTATTATATACACATCATAGAAGAATATAGGTGCATAACATAACTTCTATTCAAAAAACAAAAAAATTGAGACAAAATTTACATACTAAATTGGTAATATATGGAATCATAAGACCAAATAAATCATAACATTAAATTAAACTGTAAATATAATTAAAATAATTATATTCATGATGTAACATATCATATTTTTAGTATATACACAACACATAAGAAACAAGTTGTGAATATTGTATATGTATCCCACAAATAAAAAGAGAGAATAGAAATCCATTACCTTAAGAATCATCTTATTTTATACATATTAAAAACTTCTATATAATAAATATATGTTAATTATATATATATTAATGAAATTTACTCTAATTTATCAAACCATATATTATTTACATTTGACCTTTTATTACTCATTTATTAACAATTAATTGTTAATATCACATTTCAGCTAACAGATGATTTATAGTCAATTTATGTTTTTGTATGGAATTTTCAATTATTTTACATTGATCATGGTTCCAAAATATGAATGTTTATAACCAAAATTTTACTATAATATATATTTTATATATATGTATTAATAATAATCCTTAAATGTTATAGACAGTAAATAGAATACATAATTCATCAAAATGGTATGTTGTACGTACAGATGAACACTGTTTCCATTTTCTTGACGGTTGAAATGAAAGGAATAAAAATAGTTTATTAATTTTAAATATAAATTTATTCATAATATATATAACAAATATTTATTAAATTAACCCTTATTACCATCCAAGTAAATCATAAGTAAAAAAATTAATCATATAACTTTACGAGGCAATAGTTCATTTTACAGAAGAGCGAAGTAGTCGTATTCCCTCAAAATGGAGAGTCAGAAGTTATATATGATATGAAAATTAAAGAATAATAATAATATATTAATATTATATATAAAAATTAAATATATCATTATATCTAATCGTGAGAGGTGGCGATGGAAAAATGAATAACATTGGTTCATGAGGTGGTTGTTCGCCGTACAAATGATAGAATATTTACTTTTATTATTGATAGAATAGAAGATAGATATATGTATTTACATTAACATAAAAACATATCAGTAAATATTATATAATTGTGTTATTATATTACTATTATTTGATTATATTTTATCGTGGTTTAAGATGAAATAATAAGAAAGTAAAATTTTTAAAAAAATTCATCTTTATCGGAGGGCCTCATTATGTTTATACCTAAAGCCCTAATAAGATAAATTTCTAATAAAACTAAGGACAATATGATGTGGGAAGTGAAATATGTAAGACATTTGGGTAGGTATTTTAAAACCAAATTATTTTTTATGTTTTAATAAGGCGGGATATTGGGTGACCACTTATAATTGGCTGAGAGAACACACATAAATTGTTTTAAATGAATAAAGTGTACCAAGGTTTCTCACATTCCACAAGGATCAAAAATATGTAAATATCCAAAATTATAGGTTATAAAGTCTATATACATATATAAAATAGGCTTTTAATAATTCTATATTTCCTTTTACCCCATAAATTCTATTTTAACCCCCGGTAATCATGTTTTCACCTTAATTTTGATAATTAATATTTATAGTTTTTCTATTCATTGTGGTAAATAATTTAAGAAAATTTTTTATATAAAAATAAAAATTATAATTTAAACATGGAATAAATTTTTTCAAATTAAATTTATATAAGTGGGAAAAAATAATTTCAAATTTAACCTGCTAATGCAACAAAATGTAGTTTTCAATGGAGAAAAATTTCAAAACTTTAAAATTTTTTAATATAAAAAGTAAAAATTATTATTATAAAGACATTTATTGGATTAAATATAATATAAATTATCTAAATTTACATATTAAAAAAAATTAAAATTAAAAGTAACCTTGTAAATTTAATAATTGAGAAGGTAGTTTCTAATTAAAACGATTATTTTCACTATTCATTATAAAATTAATCTTTAAAAAAATTTCCATAAGATAATTTTGTAATGTCCATTCGAAAAATGAAAATATATTTATAAATAAATTATTTCTAAAGTGGGAAAAATTATTGTTTTTTCACAAAAAACAATAAAAAACATTTTCCATGAAAAGGGTATTTCCGATCATATAAATACTATAAAAAAAACTAAATATTATTTGTAAATATTTTGTCTTTATATATTTAAAATAAACATAAAATTAAAAATTATATTACTCTATTCATACCACTATGTTTAATGACTAGCTTACAACGACAATTTTTAAATAATAATGTTAATAGTACATTATAGTTCATTAAAACAAAGTCTTTCATATAAGACCAGATATTCAAGAAAATAAATTTATTCCAATGGAAAATATTTCATAAAAAATTGGGGTGGTACATTTCATAAAATGAGGTCATGAAGCTAGGGATCAAATATGGTTATTTATTTATTTATTAGTTGTTATATATTTATTAGTGCATGTCACATTCACATTTCACGATAATGATGGTTATATATAGAACCAAATTCCGTGTGAAATATTGAGATACATAGTAATTCTACACTCATGAAAAATATTCACTCTATTTACTAGGAAGACTCTATCTTGGTTATAGGTACTATCTGTGTAGAGGCTAGGGTTTTAGATGATCTTACTCGAGAAGGTCGAGTTGAATTTTGGAAAATGGGATAAGTTGAGGAACTGGGAAGTACTGAATCCTCTTTTACATTAATTATTTCTATATTCATATTTATATGTTATCAAACTTGTGTGCTATCAGTTTTGTATAATTTTATGAATGCATTTCAATTATTTTATAGAAAATTCAATTTATTTAATATATTTTCCCACTTTGGGGTTGTGGATTTTGTCTGATCATATCTTGTTTATATATGTTATTGATAAAATGATGCAAGAGGTATAGTCTCGTCACACTAGGACCCTATATCTTCGATACATTTTAATAGCATCAGGTGTACAAGGAGTTGTGTCTAAACCAACATAGCACCAATGATATGTCAGCTTTTCATTTTCAATAATTTAAATTCACTATTCAAGAGTAAGTGGGAAAATATAGAAATAAGAAGAAGATAAAATTTTTGTAGGCAAAAAATCACCTCCAACACTCATTTTGGAGAAAACATTTAATATTTAACAGACATTTATTATAACTTTTTAACTTTTAATAAAATTGACTTTTACCTTGAAAATGAATTTTTAACCATAGTAACTATGTTGAATAAAATGATAATATTAAATCATTTTATTAAAATTAAAATATTATTTTCAAAATATTAAATCATTTAAAAAAAATTAAGGGTTATAAATTTTATTTTTAAATTTAATACATTTAACATGTAATAACCAGTTTTTGAAAAAGTCTATATTTGTGTTTAAAATTTTATATACAACATAACATAATCATACAAATTAATTATAATGTATTAAATTGCATTTCTCTAAAAAATATTTTTTTATCTTTCAATAATATCCAAAACTAAACATCATCATTGAAACACATAACTAAAATAAAATTTAAAAATGGTATTTATTAACGTAACAATTTAAATTAGTTTAAAAAAAGTTTTACATAGTTTTTATATTCTCATAGAAAAAATTAATGTTAATAATTTTTTTCCAAAAATAAATTCATTATAAAATAAATTATTTTTATAACATATATGATACACTTTCATAATGAAAGATTCATAAATATTATAATTTTTTAATGAATCGGAATTTTTTACCAGAAAACAGTGTTTTTAGTAAGAACATAAAAATTTATATTCCATAAATTTTGATGTGTGGAATTAAAAAAAATAATTTTCTTTTATAAAAATTATGATCTAAAGTTTGAAAATATATTATGAATGAAAATATATAATATAATGAAAATAAATTTTATTTAAAATGACATTTTTCAGTATTAAACAATATAAATTATTTATCTTCTTAAGGTAATATATTTAAATGTTTTTCATCTTAGTGAAAGTTATAGCCCCATAAATCTTGTTTATCTCATATTTTGTGTTTTTTACATTGGTTATATCATTTTATTTAAGGTATGAGACATCAAATTAGTTTAACATCTTCTTGAATTTTGGGTCCTTACATTCTTCCACCTTTAATAAAATTCCACCCTAAATGTTTTCTTACATGGACTAAAAAATGAGGGTATTATTCCCTAATCACATGCCCCAATTCCTAAATAAGTTTACAAAAATTATTATTTCTCAAAATTAGTTTTACAAGATGATTTTTCTTATTCTATAGAACCTTTTCAATATAATATTGGATCTTTACAGGTTGTTCCTCATATGAAAGATGATGTCACAATTGAATGTATTCAATTTTTTTTCACATGTTTAGACTTCATTACATACTTTCTCAAAAGTGATACATGGATCACATTGTGTTCTTATTAGAGGTTTTTAGTGTGTGAAATGTGATAATATATTTTATAACATGATCAATGATCTCAAATAGATGAATATACATAGGACACTTCTTCCCTTTCATCCAAAATCGCATATTACGGTTCCATGGAGTAATTTAGGGGAACACCTTGTCTCTAATTTCCACCACTATATCTTATCAATGGATATTTTCATGAATCATTTTTTGAAAATGTTTTTCAATAATGTATTGATTAATAGATTCTAATGTATACCAAATTTCTTCCACAATTTTAGAAACTATCTGCTTCGTCTCTTAAAATTCATCTTAGAATGTTGGGTTCCAACATCCCTTCCCATACGAAGATTTATATGGCGACATATAAATATCAAAATGGAAATATTTTTTATACGTGAATTGTTCTTATGAGTGGTGTTGATCCTAATATACTTTTAAATAAATTAAAAATATATCATCATATCCTATAGAGTTTGGATTTTCCTGTCATACTAGACATTTTATGAGGATAATAAGTGATATTAAAACTCAGTTCTATCTCTAAATTATTATAAATACATCTTCAGTACCATGATATAAACCTTATAACATGACCATTTATAATGTATAATGGTACTTTCTAAAACCCTACCACTTCCCCAGTGTATTTATGGGTGAGTTAGTCATGGTAAAAGTCTTATATGATTGCAACAACATGTGTTAAATTCAAATAAAAATTGATTATAAACCAAAAAACATTATTCACATTGACATTTTGGGAAGTCCTATAACAAAATACATTGTAATTTTTTCCAATTTCTATACCAGTAGGGTTAATGGTTCCAACATACACATATAATTACATTTTTCAGACTTACTTATAGACATACTATTCATTGAGATACATATTTTATTATTTTCTCAGATGATATTATCCCACCCTAAGTTTTGATTTAAATTTATATACATATTTATTATTTCAAGATGAATATAAAAAGATTAGATATGAGAATCCTCAAAAAGTCCCATCTTCAGTTCTAGTTTTAATGGGGCACACTTCCAGGTTCAAAATATTACAAATCCAACATTATCAAAGTTAAACACTAGAATATCTACTAAATTTATGTGTAGATATTCATCATATTTGTAAGATTATTTTATCTTCAAATGAATGGATGATTATGTATCCACATGAGAAGGATATGATTTTTCACCTTCCCTTTAGAATTGAATATTTATCCCTTTTAAATTAATTAATATTGTTTCTCTTTTAACCCATAAAATAGATATGGTAGGATGATCTTTCCTAGTTATAGCATCATCCACATTGTTTTCATTTATAAGTCGTGTATTTATGTCAAAGGGCACAATGGTAGAAGGAAAAATTATATATCAACATCTCAATAGATAATATTTTGTATATTTTAATCTCATAATAGTATATATTTTTTACGCTTCAACGATATACATTTGACTAGATATTACAACATGAATAAAAAAACATGTCATATAAAATTACAATGTAATTATGTCATATAATGGGAGGATAAAACATTAAATAAATACAACTAAGATATAAATTAGATATACTATTTTGGATGAGAAAAATTAAGCCCAATTAAGGTTTCATCAATCACCAATTATGTTAATATTACAAAACCCCCCATGGAGGTAAATAAAATAAATATATATAAAAGGAAGGAAGTTTATCAATATATAACAATAATGAATAATAATATCAAAACATAACAAATAAATAAAAATTAGTTACAGGTGACTCCAATGAATATTGAGGAGAAAACCCATGAAGAAATGTTTAGTGGTTTCAAAAACCATAAAATATGGTAATAGGTGACTATTAGAAGAAGTTATCACTAATGGAAGAGGTGGAATATTGATAGGTGATGATTGGTGCATCAAAATCAGAATAAAATGAACAAGATATTAGTATTAATTTATAGAAAGAATATTATATATGAAAGATGCATAAACTTATATATATCCTCTGAAATGAAATTTATATAAGTAATAGTAAAAATATAAATACTAAGAAGGATTGGAAGATAATATTAAATATAGTGTGGATGAACAATGACCAATTAAATTACTCAACCTAATGATGTTTGAGGTAACCGTCTTACCTTATTTATAAATGTTTATAATATCTATTTATGTGATGAAAATGACAGGAAAAGATATTATCCATGTGTTGATAATTCAAAGAGAAGTCATTTTCATGACATCAAATGTGATACATGTTACTATAAGAGTTAGAATTATATTCCAATTCATAGTTTGTATTATAAATAACATGTTGTATAAATAGTTTCGAGGCCATGATATTACCATAAAAGTGTTATAAATAAAAAAAACATGGATTATTAAAAATTAATCTAAATGCTTCATGCATAAATAAATCCGAACAAATAAAAAAGTTCCCAATCTAAAGTTTCACATTGTGTTAATCGATATGTGATTTTAAACATGAAATCTCATGTCCCTATTCATGTGTTTTTATATCACTAAGAAGAAGAATATACATTGGTTGAAAAATCACTAACATTTATAATTTTTGTGTATTTATATTAAATTACCATGTCTTGGATACCGTGAAGCTGTTATAAAGTTAGTAAAATTACCAAAATATGTTTCCCAGTATTAAAAAATTACTTCAATAATTAGTATTAGTCCAAAAATAAAAGAATTTTGGGGGGGTGGTGACTAACCAATGGTTTATTATTCATATATGAAGAATCATTTTTGATGGGAAGAGATTTAAGATTCATTATGATCAAGTGGTGTAACATATTTATAATAAAGAAGTGATATACATTGATTCATTATATAACATACACTACACAATTTATTGTTTTTTAATTATTTTATATTAGTTTAATGTATATGCTATTGATATAACTTTAATATTTAATGATATTTGTAAATAATTAACATAATATAATTAATTTAATTAATATTGTGACATGGAAATCTTTGAGGATGTTGAATTAGACTATTATTTCTTACACAAAGTTTCAAAACAATAGTTTTAGAAGATTTATTGACGACAAAAACTCAATGTATTGATTAAATAACTCAAAACGTTTTATAATGTTCAGATATGATTTAAAAATATAAATTTTATAGATATATCCCAAGGATTCTCAAACATATCATTCAATTGAATGATAGATTCAATTGATTTTATAGTCTGAAATTTTTATATAGGCCTAACTTTTACATACCTAATAATTATATTAATTTTATGATAAATAATTTACTGATAATTTAATCAACAATTGAGAGTTTATTATCATGGGATCATTAGGATCATGAAACATAATCTTATATAAAACATTAATCATTATTCAATTCCTTCAAAAAAATATCCCTATATCTTTTATCTTCATTTTAGTACATGTAATGGACTAAGGATATACACCAAATAGAAGGAAAAAAAATTGAAGTAAAGAATGGAATAAATAAGAATGATCAAGATACATGAAATAATATAGTATATTGGTGAGAATAATCATTGTCATCTTAGAATATGATGTAGATAATCATCAAAAAATAATGCAATAATTCAAAAATTTAGTAGAATATGAAATATTTATAATAGTGAAATATCATAGAAAATGGGATAATTCCAAAAAGAATTTGTTAATAAATCCATTATGATGTTTATGTATAAAATTTGTGTTCAAGTCGTCTTTTCATAAAATTTTAATAGATATATAATCAGCTTCATGTTTAATACACCTAATATGATGAGATATATCGCAATAAATAATGAAATATTGGGATATATAATTAACGGATCACCCTTTACTTCATAATTGGATAATAATAATTTTTTCCACATAGAAAAGATACTTAAAACTATCATACACATGAAATAAACCCAAGAAAAAATAATTGGTTTCACATATATTTCATAAAGAATATTTTAATAAATAAACTTGTAGGTTATCATAATAAGAATAAGCAATATGATTTTAGACATCAAAAATAGACAAAAAATATAATGGGTCTTGTTCATAAGAGAAAAATACTTAAGATTAAACAATGAGATGTTTTGAGAAGCAAAGTATGTTTTAAAAAAAATAGTTATCGGTCAATTATAAATCATATCAATAAAACAAAATATTGCTTATAAAAAGGAAATAAAAAAGGTAAAAAAGAGTAAAAGAAAATTTAAAATATATTTTATGATAATCATTAGAAAATAAAGTGGAAATAGAATAATAAAAATCAATGAATTGGGTTCTAGAGTTCCAATTACCTTATATCTAGTAAAATTTCATCATGATTTTTACCTATATAATAAAAAATTATTAATGAATGAATATATAATTGGATTATATTTAGTTTTTGTTTATTCTTGATCTATTATAATCCTAGGAGACTATGTATTAAAATTTCACTTTAGGAGATATTTTCTTAACATAATTTTTTCCATTAAATTTCTCTAATTGGTTTTATTTCTCAAATTTTGACAATTATTAGTTTATCATTATTTTAAAATTATTAAAAAAATATTTCAATAAAATAAAATGTATTTATATCACATAATATACCCTAACCATTATTTTAGGTGGTGATAAGTAATGAATTTGTAATGTCATCCAATTTAGAATAAATTGGCCATTAATAGGATAAGTCAAAATTGAACTTGAGTATATTCTATAAAAAATTAAAATATTTATAATTATGTCAGATAAATTATTATATTATATAATTATATTGAATATAATTGATGAATTTGTAATTATTTAAATTCATGGTATAGAAGAAAAAAATATATTGAAGAAACATTAATGAGAATTGGGGTTACCTCTTAATTGATGATTTTTTAATTTGAGAACTCTAGGAAGGATTCAGGTTCTTTGACTATAGATCATCTATAAGGGTACAATGAAAATTGGTAGAGTGTAAACAAGAAGATATTATGTATTTATAAATGTATAGAATGTGTGCATCCAAGGAAAGGGAGATGTAGAAATTATAAATGAGAATATGGGTTTTTTGGGTTTCAAATACTTATTATTTTATACATGAGATACTTTTATTTGTAAATTTTTTTTAGTATTCATAAAAAAATAAAATTTACAAAAAAACCCCAAAAATTATCCCTAAGTTATTATCAATTTTATGATTTCAAAAATAACATTCATTTTATCAAATTAATTTTATAATATTGATATATTTTATTTTAAAATAAAAAAACATCATTATTGAAATACATCATTTTTCCCCACGAACATTTTTATAACCTTAATGAAAATTATGATTTATTTTAATTACATTATAATTATATAAAATTTAGCTACTGTCTTGACGAAAATTATATTAAAATAATATTTATTTAAAATAATAAAATCATTATAATTATATATTTGAATGAAAATAAAATATGCATTTTATAAAAAAAATAACTATGGGTTCATTATGTATAAGATTTATTTTATTACTTTTAATACATTTATTTAATTATAACATGATTTAAATTTTTTATATTTTTATAATATATAAAATTTATCTTCGTTTAAATATATTGGATTAATAGTTTTATAATGTGCTACATTGTTAAATATGACCCATGATTATTTAGAAAGATGATCCCTTATATAAAAGTATAGGTCGATACATTATTCCCCTATTTATAAAATTCATCCTTGAAATTCATACTCATATCATAATTTGAGTATTGATGATAATAATTATATTTTATTTTATGCTCAGGTTCATATTTTTCCTCTTCATACATATATTTATATTAATGTATTTTGAAAAGGCTTGTTTTCTTATTTCATAGAACATTGTCTCAATGGTACACGACCCTCACTATTTTATACTCAAAATGGATATCATGATCTAATTTTACAACCTATGTATTTAACGCATGTGTGGGATCTATTACATAATTATTCTAGTTGGATACATGGAATATTTAAAAAACTTTAGACAGGTTAGGTGTGATTTATTGTTGATAGGCCATAGCTCTAATGTAATAAAAAATATCAATCAGGACTATTTATCTTAAATATATCATTCCTTTCTTTAAAAATTCATGACACTCATCCACTAAAATTTAAAAAGGATGATTTTTTCTCTAAATTTAATATTTATGGTTCATTTATGATTTTTTAAATGGATATTCTATCAACCATATAATGATCTAATGTGTTTTTGAATGTTTTTGATAGTAGATACCATTTCTTCAACCCATTATGGTCCCAATAGTATATATTCTCCAACATTATCCTAGAATGTTGTAGTCTATTATTTTATTACATATCAGGATTCATAAGGACCCACATAAATTCTTTTATAGAAGAAATTGTTTTATGATAACTATACAAAAAAATATATTGATCCCAATATCCTTTGATGTCCACCAAGAACCATTTAATAATATCCCTTTTTTTCATCCATTTGAAATTAAAAACTAAATGGGTTGATAAATCATAAATAAGATTATCATTGAGTTTAAATCATGTTGAATAATTTTGCAGAACATTAAAGGTAACCATATAACTCAATTAGATACAATCGATAATGGTTTTCTATCCGGCATCAAAACTTCTTTAATGTAAATCTTTTCAAGTTCATTGAGTTCTTCAAATAAAATTTAACTTATGTGATTTCTCTTTCTAAGATTAAACACCTTAACCTGTATAGAATTATCTCATTTTGATATCTTTCGAAGACCAATGGAAAAATCTGTTGTGATGCTCTCTTATTTTCATTTAGTTATGTGTAATTGTTTCATCATTCCCTTAGACTTTTGTATTTATTCCTACACTTATTGACATACCATGCACTGGGATTTATAATAAAAAAATTTCTTCTTGATATATTACCACCATTAGTTCTATCATATAATAATATAAATCCTTATATTCTATTGGTGGATAAGGATTTTATATCTATGAACACCATTTAATATATCCTTCTATGTCTCAAAAATTAATTTTAAAATCAGTCTTTCCCCAAATCATCGAACTCATAAATCATCACTATTGAACAATGAATAGTTCCTTTTCTATATATCATTTAACTTCTTTTATATATCCACATCATCTCCTTGAAATTTATTTATCATCTATAGAATGGATGATTGAGAAATTATTTCATTACAATGGGATCTTTTCATTCCTTTAATATTCTCATATCCATCCATTTCATATCTAAACATATTTTATTCGTATTAATTCTCACCTTGGATAATGATGTATGATATTTTATATATAGTTAAACTACCCCCTTATTCTTCTTTATGTTATTATAGTGAATTAAGAAATCATATCCCTTGATCATATTTACCTTCTTTATTGGTGCATATTGAACTCCATCAATATGAATATATACTTAAGGCTCCTGTAATATGCATATATGCGGCACTTATTTAAATAATGTTAGTGCCTTTGAACCTCAAAGTGAATATTATAAAAACTAACTCTATATCATTTTCAGATAATTATGCACATAGATCGTTAACATTTTTTAGGAATAATCAATCACCTTATCATTTTTCCTGAGTAAACTGACTAATATTTTCTTTGAATCATCACTATATATCACAAAACTTTCCAAATTTTATGATATTCTAAGTATAGGTGTATTAATTAACCTATTATTTTTCCAATGAATCTCAATTCAAATTTATCATTCGACACACATTTTACTCCCTATTGTGTTAATTTAGTTAGTGGGAAATTTAGTTGTAAAATTTTCTCATAGAGCATATATAGTTACCAAAAACCCCATAAAATTATCAATATTACTGAAATTTGTGGATATGTGTCATTCCTTAATTTCCTTTTCATTCGAAATATCTAAAAATATTCTCTTTCATTTGATAAAAGTCCCTATGAATGTGATTTTATGCATCAGAATCTTTTATTGAACAGAATATACGACTTCTTTTTTCATTATATTTCCATATCAATATATATATTATCATCATGTAATTTCTTACTTTTGAAGTATATGAAGATATTTTCAACAATTTCTTCTTAAATATATCAGCATGGTATCCAAATACAATATTAACCAACTCTATGACTATTGGATTGGAATTGATCTATTTAAATGACATCATTATAAAATAATTGTGTACGTAACTTGTAACAAATGTAGTCTTTTAGATATATTCTCTCTTCCACTTTTTTTGATGATATCATGTGTGAAGATCTACCATTTATAAGTACTGAAATCAATTTATTTCATTTAACAATTAAGGAATACATGGAAGTTGATATTTTTTATTTATCATCATCTTATTAATTACATGGTAGTCAATTCAGAACTATAATGGTACATCCATATTCTGGATAAAGTGAATTGGTGCTTCCAATGGTGATTCACTAGTGCATATGAACCCTTTTATAAATACTAATATAGTGGATTCATTATCCCCTATAGTTTTATTGGTTCCATCATATATGGGATCATGAATATAATAGTGGCTTTTGGTATAAGTTTTATTGAGAACTCTACATCATGATTTAATAGAAGACCATGAAAATATTTGGGAAATAAATTAATACTCTCTCACAATTGGCATTATATCAAGGTATATACATTCTTATGACTCAACAATTTGATTAATATATTATTGTCTATTAGCTATCAAGACCCATGTAATGGTGAAATTTTCTAAAGGTTATTTATAATTTTTATTGTGTATGTATAGAAGAAAATTATGATTTGATATATGGGGTTATAATTCTTTTTCCAAAAATTTCATGTGTTCCTTATATAATTAGATTCATTTTATGCATAGTATAGCATAAAATTCTACCAATGTTTGGATTGAAAGAATATCTAATAGTGTATTTCTATAGATCTAATAGTGAAATAAAAATTTCACTATTACTGGGTCACTAGTTTGAGTACCTTTACCTAATTCATTTTCTTTCTCCACCTTAATAGTAATTGTATTATAATATTTCCCTTGATCCCACAACTAAAGCAGTTGGTTTCTTTTATTCCCATGGAATTACCTCAGTTTGGTGCATTGGATTTTATAGTTCCCAAGTTAATTTCAGTTAATGAATTTGACTAGGGGATGAATTAATTTTTTCCAATGTATTGATTCATTTTTCGATATCTTTTAGACATTCATGATCATGATGTCCTTATATCCCACACTTGAACTATTTCCTTATCCCCTTGATACAATTAAAAATGGTTTTTTTCAACATCTATGACATATGGATTTTCGGATCTTCTTACATCCATTACCATTTAATCCTCTATATTTAAAATTAATCCTTAACATTCAACCTCCATTTACATGGAACTAAACTGTAATGTCTATCTCCACTTTTATAGAACACAAAAGTAATTCTTCATAAATCTAAAATTCTTGAATAGAAAAATATTTTCAAAGATGTGGTTTTAAACCAAAAAAGACTCTGTATAATTTCTATACTTATTTATAACAAATACCATGGTATAAAAATAAATTCTTATTAAATTTACTTAATATGTTGAAAAAGATCCACTCTACCTTTTGTTTATGCTCTGAAAAGTCTCTCTACATCTTTTTGAAAACCATATACAAAAAATACATGATAAAATTATCTTTGTAAAGTCTTCCAATACCATTACTTATGATTCATCATTTGGCATAATATTCTCGATAAATTTACACCATTGATAATCTTTTACTTTCAAATGGTATAAAGTAATTTTATATTTCACTTTAATGGAATAACGATGAATAACAAATATCATTTATATGGAGTTGAATCATTGTTACACAATATTTGGAACACAAGGTCCACTAAATATTGGTAGTATTTAGGGAATAAAAGAATTTGTGGATAATTTATCCTTTTTAGGCGAAGAAAGATGTTTTAGATGGTTGATGTTATTATCCATAACATGGGATATGTTTTAATACACTTCAATGTGCTTTTGAACACCATAACCTAATATATTATAATATCATATGAACAACATTGCATTTTACATCACATGTTTCTTCATGGTTGGTCTTGAACTAGCCGTGTTCATCCCCAATAAGGATACCTGAACCAGCCTATATAAAGGCTCAATGTGAATTACCAATCCCCCTAGGATGGAAATAAGTTCAAGAGTATAAAAATAACTACGTTGGGAATGATTTATCGAAGAAAATAATAAATACAAGGACTAGGATTGTGATATAGTAGATAACATGCAACATATATCATAAAAATAAGCAATTAAATATTTTACCAAGTAAAAATATCAAAATTCATATCATGATAAAAAATTAAAGAGAAAAGTTTCATAGAGGCAATATAAAATAGTCCAAGAAATTATAAAATGATTTCAACATATCGGATTGTAAAATTTAGGTTAGCGAATCCCCGTGTCACAACTAAAATGTGAACAAGATTAGCACGAAAATGAACCATCATCAAGTGATTTATTTCCTCTTTCCTCCAATATAAATGAAAATTCTATATACACTGATTGGATGTATAGAAGGTTTGAACAGAAAATACTAGCAGGATCCCACCATGTGTTCCATAAGTAGAGTTTATTAAATAAATCAGTTGTGATTAATTTAATGAAATAAAATATTAAGATATAATGTTTTCAAAATATTTTATATAACCGGGTGAAATAACAACTTTATAAATTTTTTAAAAGAAAACCTTGAAGAATATTTTTTTCACCATTTAAAGAAAATGTGATAATATACCATTTCATAATATTTTTAAATGTATATATGTATAAATCAGTTTCCAAATAAGAATCAAAAATAAATAATAAAATGAAAAGCTTTTAATAAAAAATATTACCCCGATAAAGAGTCCTATGTTAAATCTATCCATGAATTACTAGGATCTTCAAACCTTAAATGAAAAACCCAAATAAAATAAATTCTTATGCAACCACTAGATATCATCATCATGTACATTCCTACCTTACCAATATTTATTTATAGTTTTATTATAAGTATAATTCTAAGTAAAAAATAACACTACATATCCATGGTCATCCATGACTAACCACCTAATACCTAGTCTCTAATGGGATTTCACAATTCTCAGCCTTAAACTAATTAAAAAGGTACTATTTTATGAATCAGATTCTAACATTATATATAAAAAAACCCCAAAACTTGGAAAACACAATCTCAAAAACCTATTTTCAATAACAATAAATTTTTTTACTTTCAAAATAGATTTTTAGAAATAATAACCATGGATTAAAAAAAACAAAATTAAAACCACCTTTAAAATAATCAAACAGGAAAGACTCGTATTACAAATCCTTTTTAAGAAACCACCCACCTTAGACATGTGTAATAACAAACAATTGGATAGAACCCATATAAAATGTAAAAGATAACCCTTATAAAAAATAAGGGCCCGCTAAACTAAAAAATATTATCAAGAGAGTTTGGATCAAAAAAATAATAGGCTTATAAATCTTTTTAATGTAAATAAAACACAAGATAAGTTGAAAAAGATGAATCAAAGATGAGGGAAACTACTTATTCTAAAAAATCATAAATATCTAAGGAGAATCCACACCAAAATATCACAACAAGTTAATGGATTAAAGATTCCATAAAAAATATACAATTATAAGATCAAATATTAAAATAATATGAGACAAATTTATAAGATGAATGAAGGGGAAAAATGATAAACAATAATATAAATGTCAAGGATGACTAGACCAAATTTCGAATCATTGATTCCTTCTATGAAAATTTTTGGTTTGATTTGGCTCAAAGCTCAAAAAAAATGGCTCATGATGTGAAACAAATTTTCATAACACATAGATATATCCTTTTTAATTCCTAACCATTCTTGGTGTGAATCTCTCACTAATATCCTAAACTAAAGAAATAGTAGTTCTTGAACTCTCTCAAACATCCAAAATTCAAAAAAATTGAAAATATAAAATATATCATTGAAAATAAAATCATAAAAACATTTATACCTAAAAAATGAGGTGTGACAATCTCCCAACCATATAAAATTATGCCCCCATAAATCAATATATAAGAAAGTTTGTTTAAATAGAGGTGAGGCCACTACACCATCATTAATGATTATTATTTCCATGATTCATAAAAAAAACATATGCATTACTCTATAGCACATAGACCGCTAGAATGAATCTCTCATGTATGATCTTTTCCTAGAAATCGACTATCTGAACTAGTTGGTTGACCAAAAACACATCTGACTACTAATCAAGATCCTTACAATTCATAATATGATAAAGATCAAGTTGATAATATTTGGGCTGAAACACATTATATATATTGTGAATAGAATTAAACTAAGGTGGTAATTCAAAATGTTATTCCACTTTTTTGATCTACTCAACAATCTCAGAAGGATCCATGTATCTAAATAAACATCCCTTTCTTCTTGGATTCCATTTACCCAACTAAGGTTACACATTTGAGAACACCCAGTCACCAAATAATAAATCTAAAATAACTCATCGATGTTCTTCCTAAGATTTATATTTACTCTATGTCATCACTAACCATTGAAATATAGTAAATATTTGGCCTTTCATTTCATGAATAATACTGAACCCTACAAAAGAAGCTTCAACTACCCCAAAACAACAATGGGTTTATCTATAAGGGTAAAAATAAAATGATTAAAAAGATTTTATTCTAATAGACGACTGGTAGCTATTGAAATATTAATATTTTAGTAGTCCCAAATGATTATCCCAAGTACCTTTAGAGTACATGACATAATCATAGAACATTTCATTTAGAATTTTATTTTCTCATTCTATTTGAGGATGGTAGGTTTTTCCCATCATAACATGAGAACCCATAAACTCTTGATGAACATTAAAAAATATATAGGTAAATTGTGGTTATATATCTAATATAATAGATAGTGGGACCCAATTAAACGTTAAAATTTAAGACATGTATAACTTTTCTATACCTTTAAATTTAGTGGTATCCTAGATATAAAAATCGAGTCGACTTAGTGTACCAGTCAATCACTATACATATTGAATTATTTACTTGGGTAATATAATATAATCCAATGATGAAATATTCAAAAACATCACCCACATCCATATTTATTTTAGGAGAATCTGATACAAACAAAAAGCTTTTTATTTCTAAGTCTTAATCTTCAAAAATGTTTTACAAATTTGAAACCAAACCAATTATGTACCTTATAGATTAGCCCATGAAAATTTACACTTCATATAATAGTACATCATAGTACCACCTAGGTGAGAAAAAAAATATGTGTTATAAAAATACTTCCATGAAATCTTTCCCATGGGTGAAAGAACAATATTCTAGTTTTGGAATCAAAGAACACCTTCCATGGAGAAAAACTACTCCAAAATTTTCTCCCACAATATAAATAATTTCTAAAACTCTATAATTCATTATCTATTTATTGTTCCTAGAATATAAACTCAAGAAGATAAGGTTTAAACTGGATACACACTATGAAACCATGTATCCCTTCATAAATTATATCAATGTGAATAATGGGGAAAAGTCCCATGATGTTCTATTTATCCCTTGATTCCATCACCACCTCTTGTTTGAAATATCTACTGAGAGAATCAGAAACAAAATTACCCTTTCCCAGAATATACATGATAATTAAATAAAATTTCATAATATAATCCACCCATAAAATTGTTTTAAGATTAGGTCACTTTGAGAAAAGGTAAAACTCAAACCCTTGTAGTAAGAAAATATGGTAAACCTTTACACGAAAAGGCATGGTCTCTAAATCTTAAGGGATTTCATAATTTTTTCATGTTATAAATCATTATTGGTATAGTGATATTCATGAATCCAATTCTAAAGAAACCAATAAGGTAACACATGATCACCATGAATAATTACACTACCAATACCTATTCCTGAATCATCAAAAAATAAATATATATTTATATTTGGATTATGGAAATATTACAAGAATAGTGGAGGGAATTTTTCAGTTTAGTTCATTCCAATAAATTAAGAAACTTGTCTTCCGGGAGAGTTTCTCTCCCCTTATGGTGAGAGATGTCAAAAATAATGTGATATTTGATAATTCCTTCACAAATTGATATTAATTCTATAAACAAATATGGGAATCGTTGAATCATTATTTTTTTGGATATTACAATGCCATGATTTCTTCTATATTTTCTAAATAAACATAAATTTCTTATTCTAAGACAACATGTTTAAATAATTTATCTTCATGGTTAATTAAGTGATCCTTCTATAGCTTTCTATTAAGTTATATATCTCTCAAGGTTCCAAAAATAGTTCTTAGATAATTTTTATGTTATTCATCAGTCCTTGAATAATACATGATATCATACATTTAAAACATGATGATGAAATAAAGGTATACGGGGAATATCAATGTCATTAGTTCTATAAATACTTTTGGAACATTATTCAATCCTAATTAAATCATATGATACTTAAAGTTATGATGCATTAAATTAATGTTAATATTTTGAATATAAAACTCCTGATATCTGAGTTTGATGAATACTAACTGAAAGTAAATTTTATTGAAACACCTTTCCCCATTTAGTTGATCAAACAAATCTTTAATGTAGGTAACAATATAATAATTCTTAACTACCACTTGATTGACATTCAAATAACCAATACATATATGAAGGGCTTCATATACCTTTTCATAAAATAGTATTGGTGATTCCCTATGAAACCCCATTAATGTGACCATTTCAATTCAATTAAATAATGAAAATATATCATTATAAAACATTCTGAATAAATTTTATGATTATATTTTTAGAGAATTAAAACTAAATATTAAAAACACTCTTCTATTTTTCAACTAATGGAATTGTTTTCACCGTATAAACAAACATTTAATCTATAATAAGACATAAACATCTCACAAAAGTTATATTTATAAGATACACTTTTAAGAATTTCATATTTTCATATATTCATAACATATTGTAACAGAAGTATAAGAAAGGGGTGATATCATATGCTCAATAAGGGTAAGTAGAAGTGATAACAATCAAATATTATATGTGAGAATTAGATGATCATATGTGTGTAATCAAGATTCATAATATTACCAAAACCTATAAATATTAGATAATAAAACATGAGTCATGTTCTATGAAATGGAATATCATAAAGAAATAATCGAGATAGTGTGGAATTAGAAGTTAATAAATATGATCCATGAGAGCATAACGGGTTCATTAAAATAAGTATAATATTGTGGTAGAAACATAATCATATGAACACATTGTGAAAAAATCCATGTACATACACCCTTTTTCTAGTAAATAAGTCCTATTATATTCACCCATTATAGAATGAACAAATCCAAGAATTTTGATTCATCATTACCTCAGGAAATATAAATCCTTAACTAATGTATTGGTGGGGGTATGGGATACCACCCATCATCATCTTTATATATAATCAACATTTAAAAAAAATCATTAATGTTAACATAAATAATCCATTTAAATAAAATGAGATTTATTTTCTTTTAAAATATAATCATATAAAGAAAATATTCTAAATTCTATCAATAATCATAACATGATAAACTAGTGGGAAATTAATTTATATCCAAACATATTTAATAACATTATATGTAATATCGTTCAATTAGGATAACAATTAATATAGTATATACATTATATTGATAAATGTTATATAGTTAAGGCAACAATAACCCTAATCAATATATATATGGAACCTAGGTGAACAACCTTTAATCAATGGAACCAAATATAAAGCATTAATAGAACAATGCCATTTGATAAATATTATTCGTATACACTATTGCTGATTATGAAACACATATGAAGTATTGGATAAATTAATTGATTCAAAAGAATAATAAATAATCCATACTAATAAATAAGTTGGATAATATCATTTGATGGATATCCTTGATATAAAATAAGATATATCATAGGACAATTCCTTGTATGGGATTTTTTTTGTATTTTTATTAAACAAAATAATATTGGATATATGAAATATCATTAATCCTATGAAATAATATTAAAATAAATATTTTATACAAAATATAACAATATTTGCAATCTAAAACACTGACTGAATAGAGACAAAGTATCATATAAAATTATAATTTTGATGGAATGATATGTTCAAATATAAACACAAAAAGAGATTCTTTTTTGAAAATAAATTATAAAGAAAATTATATTATAAATTTCTTTCGAAACATTTAAAAATAAATTAAAGATAGTTATAAATTAATATAAATAAATTTCATGATGAATGTAGTGATATATAAAAAATTGAAATTGAAGATATATAATTGTGAAAAATAATTCAAATTTTTTTTATTAAAAATTTATTTGTTGAAAAATACGTAATTTAAAATGATTATAGAACAACCATTTTTAAAAATGAAAAAGAGGGAAAAATCCCAAAGGAGAAACATATGGGAATAAAATTATTATGATACTGAAAATATTGACTAGGAAAATTCTATAGATGTTTACCAAATTTGAGAGATCTTGATTTTAAAATGTGTTTTGGAAAAGAAACATTTCAACTTGAGTAATATTCAAAGAAAACCCTTGAATGAGAAAAATATTGAATCTAAATGTAAAATACATGAATGGAAGATATTACATTATTTAATAAAAATATTTTTGTATATATTTAATATAAATTTAATTGGTTAAAAACGATAAATATGTCTTAATAAATGTAAAATCTTTCCAAGAAACCCTTTGAAATAACATAATATTTTTAAAAAAAATCATTTGATAATGAGGTTATATGAAAGGGTTTTAAAACCCCATAAAGAAATGTCGAAATTAAATACCAATTATCTATTATGTATAATATATAAAACCTTATGTTGTATAATTCAATAAAAATGTTAGTAACATAATGGAATAAACCTGAGTTAGTAAAAATCCTTTTAGTATTTTAAAATTTTGAATCAAAACAACATAAAGCATGTAATTTAAAGTGAAACATGAAATAAAATGAATAATTATATGACAATGATACAAAATATTAATGGGGTTTTATATAAACCTTCCAATGAAAACCTGGTTTATAATAAGATAAATGTATCACAAATAAAATTAGAGACAAAAAAATCTTACCTTAATTCCTAACTTCCAATAAATTGACTAAATCTTATATAAGAAAATATATTAATTAAAATTTTAAAAAACTTATTAATATATATATATTATTTTATAAATTTAGGTTATAATTAATTTATACATGTATATTAAGTTAGTAATTATTTATTTTCTATGTCGGGTGTGAGTTATTTCGATCATGTTGAACAACTTTTGGAATAAGTGTTTTCTTCATTATTATTATAAAAAATTTAATCATTCCTAGATGATTTAATGTCAATTAATATTTAATTATATTTATTTATAAATCATTAATATTTTCATTTACCAATATATTTATTTTGTATCAAAATATATTAGGCATCAATTTATGTAATAAATATTAGAGATTGCGTACAATATTTTAATAATATTTCAAAGTCTTATTATAACATTTAAAAAATCTGAAAAAATAAGTATTTTATTATTAATATTTAATTATATTAGTATTTATGTTTTTATATTTATCCATGATAGTGTTTTATAACATTTTTCAAGTAGGTGGTTAGACTAACTCAAATATGAACACACCATAATTCGATGGTTGATCATGGTTAATAAATTGTTAAATTTTAAATAATATATTTTCAATAGTTTAATAATAATAATATTTATATTTTTTAGTGTTTTGAAGAATATTTTCAATTTTTCAATAATTATTTAAAATTAAAATGAAAATGAAAATATTTACCTCATGGAGTTGGAAGTCCGCACAACGCACGATTACTATTTTCATTTTCCAACTAATGAGATAAAATAAAAGTTTATTATAATTTATCATTTTATATTCATAAATATATTATATATTTTACATTTATTCTATAATTTAATCCTTATAACAAATGAATATATGTGGTGGTGGACAATGAAAGATGTCTTTTTTGTGGAGGCAATAGCCGGCACAAAACATGACCAATTTTATTTTGTTTTTCCAAGTGGATGGGATTGAATAAATAATTAATATGACATTAATATAATAATAATTAAGGGTATTATTTAATGTTAATTAATTATATAACTATTTTATGGTAGGTTTAGAAATCAATGATGAAGAATAAAACGTAAGGATTATGTAATACTTACTTCAAGACCTTAAACATACTCCTGATGAAGTCCTAAGAATTGAAGGACACTGGTTTACTTGTAGTAAAAAGTGGATTTATAAAATGAAATGGAAATATATGAGAGTAAATTTGGTAGGTTTTCAATTATATATTTAAGGGAAAGTGTATAATTTATTGTTCGAAAGTGATCCCTTTAAAAAAAATATTATGGTACTTTTATGAATACCCATTACTTTTCAATGATATTATTACAATATTAAATGGTAAATGACAAAGAAGTTATAAATAAGGTATTTGTGGGGTAATATTGGGTCAATAAATCTTGAAAAATGTATCCCCACAGATATTTTAAACATGTTTTTGTTTATTTTCAAATATATATCTTTACTTTTACCCTTTTTCTTTTTTATCAGGGTAACTAATTCTTAACCAAGTAACTTATGTATTTTTGAACAATTAACATACCAACAAATATAATGTTTAAGTTTAAAAAAATTAATTTCAATTTCATCTAATTCAATATATAAATTAAACAAAATTTACATTAATATTAAACAATTATATATATAAAAACAATAAAACAAATCATATTTTAACCATTAAGAGTTTCAAAACATATTTAGTTTTGATTATTAATTAAATGGGATATAATATATTTATATATATGTTTATAAATTATATTAAATTTTTTTAGAAGATATTAATTTACATAGTAAGATAAAAACATACAGAATATTAACATAAAAATTCTTTTAATATAATTGTTGTACCGTTATCATTGACCTAGAAAGTAATATTTGTTGATTTAAAAATCTTTTATTATTTTCAGGAATCCAAATTAAAGTTGAGAGCTAAGTAAATATATTTTCAATGATTCAAATAATTACAATATAAAAAAAATTCAAATATTAAAATTCAAAAAACATAATCAAGAACATGGAAACTGAGAGGACCTTGATCCTTGAATAACATATTTCAGCCGAAGTCATGTTTTTTGCCATCATCCTCATGAGTTTACCACTATCATCATCACCACCCGATCACCACCAGATTTGACCATTTTAATAAAAAAAGAGAATAATCATATATTTATATTTAATTTCTGTAAGTGGGGAAAACTATTTAAAAAAACAAATAATTTTTATAGAGTAAAATAATTCTTTCGTTTCCAAAATGGTAATCATGGATTTTATAAATGAAAATTAACAATTTTAAATTATTTATTTCACCTATAGAAATATATACATTTTATATAAAAATTTTATAATAACATATAGTCATTATTTTATTATGGTAATTTCATAAATGTGATGGTTTTAGCATAATTTTTAAATTTTCACTATTCAACTAAAACATAATGATTTTTAAAGAGTACAAAAAATAATATTAATATAATTTTTAAATTGTTAACCAAAAAATGATGTTAAATTTTTAAAAATAATATTTTAAATTTTATAAATATTTATTTCTTATAAAATGTTAATTTATAATTTAAAACTACTTTTATTTATAAATTCCTTTAAAAACTCTAAGTGTTCTCAATCCAATTTCACAAGTATTTATAATTATGTAATATATTTAAATTTATAGAGTTTTTATTGATTTTTATAATAATATTCATCTAATATGTTGTGGATAATTTTATTTTGGTGTTATATGTGGAATAATCTACTGAAGACAATATATCTTTATATATAATATATGATGATATGTTGGGTCATTTCATTCTCCCCCTATAAATTAATTACATCCATGATATATTAAGTATTCGTAACTTATTAAATATTTAAGGTTTTTTATAATATATGAAAGACTCCAAATATAATTTCTAATGAGGTTTAATCCTAAATATGCTACTTATAACTAGTTAACTCTTCTTTTCTCTCATTACAGGAATATGATAATGTGAAATGTTTCACTATCCATTTTTTCTAAACACCATAATATAAGGGGAGTATTTTTCATAGGAATTTTTCAGCCATCATTGTATTAAATGGTTATCATGGGTTGATTTTCAGATTTTATTTTTCTATCTTTTCAATTATCATTTCCTTTATGTCAATAGCACCAATCCAATACAAATATTTCATTAAGTTTGACTAAATGAATTATAATTATATTTTATGGGAATATAATTCGTATAAAAATTTATTAGAGACAAATTATATACTATTTTTATAATAATCATAAAATAATAAATTTTTATTAATAATTTAATATCATTCCACAAAGATGGTTATTTGATTATATTTTTAAACATATTAGTAAAATAGGTGTGGGTTGAAAAAAAATTTAATACAATATGCCTAGATCTTGAGTGGGTGGTCAATGTTCATCCCTAAACATTATCATTGTAACTTACTTTTGTTGTTGTGGTTGTAAAATAATTTCCATGTATTGAAATTTAATGGTGCCTATAATCCTCATTAACCCATGGATTTGGGTATTGACTTCTATAATGTCCAAGTTCCCTACATTTAAAATACTAAAGTTTCAGTTGTACATTTGGATGAATTTTTTTCCATTCACCATAACCACTGATCTTTGCAATTTTCCATGTAAAATAGT